>JAEAOA010000050.1:50000-223311 GCA_016746295.1 Potamilus streckersoni
TATGATACTTCAAGTTCAACTGCTGAAAAAATGTGTTCTTTCACAATTTGTGTTAGAAATATGACATGGTGCCAGAGACACGTTAAATATACCTCTGTAAGCCTTAGCGATATCAGAATTAACAAATTTGATCTTTATTCATAATCATCGTAAGCTTTAACCACGTCTTAAAAACACTATTTGACTTCAAGACTGCATATTTTCTCTTATTAAAGTTCAATAAAATCTGTCCATTTTCATGAATAATGGCATTTTCTCTAACCAATTTGTAAAAGATCACGTTGTTGCAGAATACCTCAGAGATATCATTTAGTTCTTATTTGGAATTCACAATATGCTTGTTAACACCAACTTTCAATATTTCCGACATCTTCGCTTGTTAAGTAATTCATGAAGAGTGGATTTATTCACTTTATCGTTTTTTAATTTCTTATTTCCATGTCTTTTTCAGCTGTCATTTATGATACAAGTTGTTGTTTCATATATATACATTGAAATAGTTTGTCCTAATTACATGTTTTGACTTAAACTACATGTCTTTCTTTCCCATCGCTATTGACCTGGAAATTTGATGATTGCTACAATTTCATGTTATCAAAGGAGCCAAAATATGACATTAATAATTTAGAACTTTGGATTATTTGGATGGCATAGTAATCAAAACAAAAAGTATTCTAATATCTAAAATGTTATGATGTATGCATACTAATCAAACCAAAAAGTATTCTAATATCTAAAATGTTATGATGTATGCATACTAATCAAACCAAAAAGTACTCTAAAAGCTAAATCGTTATGATGTATGCATAGTAATCAAAACAAAAAGTATTCTAATAGCTATCATGTTATAGTAGCAACCATTATTTGCTTTATTACTTAAATTAGTCAATTTAAATTTTAATTCATTATCTAGTAGTTATAGCTATATTATCTATGGAAACGCTGAAGGTTGTATATGTTTCCGGAAGATGTTGATCACTGCTTTAAAATTCCAATCTGATGTTCATATATTTGTGTTTATAGTATGAAAACAATCTTGAATTGTGAGGGTACTATGTATTTCGTTTTAAAAAAGTGCATTCTATTTTTCAATGTATGTTGATTGAGGGAATATTGATATTTGTAGAATCAGACCTTGAGATGATTGGTAACAAGAAAGAACATGACGACCAAGAGAATGAGAAAAGGTAATCCTAAATAAGTTTAAATATAAATTCGATTTTTACTTAACTCAACAATGATAGCTTTAAAGATAATAACTATTGAGTCCATACGGAGAGAATCACGTGATATGTTCCTTCGAAGATCAGTTATTCAATATCATTCATTTTCTTTTATTTCATGTAAACTCAAGTGTCAATTATATTATTGCCCTGTACTATATCGTCTGTACAATTTGGCAGAAACAGAAAGGAGACACCGTAAAGCATTTGCAGCCGTAATCAAATACATCAATTAGAGAACAAATAATACATCACCATCACAACATATATCATGAAGAAAAGCAAACCGTGGTTTTATATGGAATAGTTTCATTATCGACCAGTCAGTCGTAAATTATGTCTGAAATGAAATGCAATCTAACTTCTTAAAGTCAAATATTATATTATGCAATAGTAGGAACTCTTTAAAGGATGATAGCTGGCTATATGTAGTATTTGATTTTGTGACATATAATATGTTTAAAAGCGTATCAGCAATCCAAACTCACGTAATATTTGTTTACAGAGTTAGTATGTATCTCACCGTACAACTCTGTATTAATTTCTCACTTTTCTACACTTATATAGTGGTGTTTTCCAATGTAGAACAACTGTAGGAAATATATATGTCTTTAATCATCTGGCTGCTTTTTTATCACATGACCGTTCACTGCGAATACAGTGTATAGGAAGTCACCAAAGATTCCTTTATTCACATTATCAATTGGGCATTCTTTAAGATACATTGCTTGCTGCACATTTACATGCTACTGCTTGTGCGACCCCTGCTAATCGGTTAATTTTAGTGTTGCACAACTATAACGGTTTATACTCTTAGAGGTAACCGAATATACAGTTTACGATATTCGGTATCTTTGTTATGTTTTAATTTAAAAATATTTCTATCGTTTTTACTTGTTAAAGGATTTTTTTTATACAAGGTGTATGGAAGACTAATATTATTCTTGACTGCATCATAAAATCGTAGTGGTAAGAGTGGACTATTTTCTACGGTTTTTATTTTTATAATTTTGCAATCCATATATATTATAGAGTTCATGGGGTGAAATTTCCTATCCTACATCGGTACATAAAGGAATTATAATATATTTACTTAAAAAGGGGCCATTGCACACATAACGTATGAAAAAAGTGCAGTAATTTATGTTGTTTGTGAAATAATTTCTTCAGGGATATTTACCAACTTATCAAATTTAAATATGACGAAGATCACACTCTTCTTATCAAATATACAATAAGCTGAATGTCGCTCAGCGATTTAAAAATAATGTAGCACAATTATTGATATAAAATTGACTTTTCCCAACATTTAGTATGTCAGATGATTTACGTTAGGTCGTATATCATAAAATAATTAAATAAGTTTCGTATAATTTTATTGATTTCATAATTTTCTCACCTGGCTCTCATTGTAATTGAGTAATTTCATTAGCATGTGTCTTTGACATATTTAATTAGAGACAAGCCATTTTATTGTTCAATCTCTCCCAGAGTTCATAGTGCTACTTGAGACAATAGTAAAGAGTAACATCATATCATTCCTTTTACAGAAGCGGAATACTTTAAATATATTCAAGTACATTTTTATAATCAATTATTACGTGCTTTTGACAGAATGTAAGTTGAAGATTTTGTTTTTGCATTTTTTTGCATTCGAAATTTTCACAGTGGAGAGAATACTCTATGCTACTTTGAGGAAATGTGGCTGACATTTCTTTGCTTATTGTACGTATGGAAATTGTACATGATCTAAGCACACTTCTAACTAAAATGACTGTTTCCTTATGCTGAAAAGGTCAGCCAGAATTAGTATAAAATACACTATCTTTAGCACATATCAAAATAGGGAAAATGAATTTTGCCCAATTACACAATATCATCATCTGAAAGTGAAATTTATAAATTACCAAATATATAAAATGTAAAAAGTTATCTACTCCTTTTTTACAATTTATGCAGATGTCCAAAAAGTGAAAATGACCAAGTTACAAGATATTTTTAAACAGCCATTATAACCAGTGAGGACACCCAAGGAAATTCTTTTCTTAAAATTCTAACCCTATGCAAAATTCTAACCCTATAAAAATATGAAACTGTACAGTTCCGCCTCATGTATCGATTTAAACACCTTATAATGTAATATATTTCTTTTTAAGTTTATACATTTTGTGCGTTATCACTTTTAAGTTATTTTGTCCTTGCAAAACATAAAGGACATATTGCAGCTTTTGTCACCAGATATTTTATTTCGAATTTGTGTTTGTTTATTTGCTAGTGCCTTACAAGATGTAGATAAAGACGTCAGTGATAGATTTAATTTCGATGAACTTGACTTGGAATCCAAGAAGCTGTGCAAAATGACGTGCCTGTGTGTGTGTTATGCAGCCAGTTGTGGAGGAATCGCAACATTAACAGGATCCGGTACAAATCTGGTTATGAAGGGACATATCGATAGGTAAGAAGATAAATTTACGATTGCATGCGCGCTTTTTACAGCATTTCGGGTTTTCTAATCGTAGAGAATATCTGAGATGCTTTTCGTCCACTGGGTACATTTTCACAAACATATAACCATTCCGGTCACTTCGGACGAGAGTGTTTACAATCAATTTTGTTTCACGAAACCATTGTCTCGATTTTAATGTTGCTCAATCAAGTGTCTGGACCGGCACGGACATCCCCTGCTATCAATAGTGCCATGAGTACGGGTACACGATCAGGCTATCAACAAAAGACCTAGACTTGATTTGCAATGAAATATGTGAACTTTTATCACGAGTCAACTTAAATTACATTAACACCAACTATAAAAATGTCAATAATAAACCACTTTCTCTTTCTAAACAAATGTAAACTCGTTCTGAGTTTTCTAAAGTATATATATATATATATATATATATATATATATATATATATATATATATATATATATATATATATATATATATATTGTAAACTTGTTAGTACGGTTTGAAGGGTTCTAAAAATCCCACAGCAACACCAAAATTTGCAACATATAATAATACTTACTATTTGCATTCTGAAAGAATGTAAAACTAGTGAAATACATAATATATATTCCAAAGTTACTACCTTAGGCTCGCTGGAATTAATGGAGCTAAAATGATTGGATTTCTTAAACGACCAAAAACGTTATCTGAGTCATGCTTTTTATCGTAATGCGACACATATTCCATCAGTTTAGAGGCCCATTTGACAAATGTAGAATAACTCCACTACGACGAGGTTCGGTACTAGATATTATGTCATTTCGATAGCTTTTGTAAATCTAGAATACTTGTCTTTTCATCATTCTGTGTTCTTATCTTTGAATGGAGAGTTTTATATAAACTGGAAACAGTGAATGTAGTCTTTCAGATCATTCTGTGGTGAAAATTTAAAACTGTTGCATAATCATTCTTCTCTACTTAGCTGTTGCCCACTTGATCTTTTAGTGGTAGGGTTTAACTGAACTTTACAAAAGTCACTGGATTTCTGTAAATTATTTCGTATCACACCAATTTAATAGGAGTATAACAAATATATCACCACCAACATCATAGTCCGATTTCACCTTTGAAGAGTTTATGAATTCTTAAAAGTTTGCAATTATTTATAGTTTACTGCATTTGTATGGGAAACTATGAACTAGATTTTTCGGATGGATATACTGCATGACCTTGAGAGTGCAGTATTCCTATCCGAGAAAACGAGTTAATATTTTCCCATACAAAAGCAGTAACCTTTTTATTATATGTTCATTGTCTTATTCTACCCAAGGTTTAATTATATAGACAAAAATCCACTACAAGAAACAAAGTAACTGAATGTATACCGTATTCCAAACTAAATATACAAGCGTAGATTCATCATTACATAACAACATTATTAATGCGCACGTAACTCCGCCAAGTAAAATTTGAACATGGTCGCGCGCTAGACATAGGTTTCGAAAGAAAATGACCTTTTTGTCCACTTAAAATTGAAATTTGGAGTCAAACTGTGAATGACTGTGCATTGCAAAAACTTTTCCATTTTATCTTTACTGAATAGATTTTGGTGTTTTTGTCGATTCGACGAATTTTCGTGATTGTGGACTATATTTATCGATAGGAATTACATAGGATTTGTACATGAAAAATACATCGGATTCAAGCACCGAAGGAGAAGCGCGTTGACATCTGCTAGCGTGTTTTTCTTCTGTCATTGAATGTTTCAAATCTTAATGTGAGAAAAGTATGAGAAGTCATTCATTTGCAATTATCTTAGGTTTCTTCTTTCTTAAACAATATGATGTCCAGTATTTAAGTTTAAAAAATAATATTGCATTAACCTTTCTTACTGATTTTCCGTTTCCACGTGTAATTCTCTGTTGATTCCAATCTAATCTTTCCATTTTCCCTACCAGTTGAATCTTGTTTCTTTTAAGCAACCCCTGCTTATCTGGCGTTAGTCATTTTGTTCCCTAATTCCATCTATCAGTGTTTTTATCTTACATTTATAACATTAATATGCCTAGTAGTTTGATTTGTCATATATTTGTGCAGTTTTAATGCCATCTGCTGCGAAATGTCATCGAAATTCTTAGAAAACCGGATCGTCAATTTTTTTTATTAGTGCCCTGTTAAATGACGCATTACCGACGTGTGTCTACCTATTCAAGCATATTGCTATTACCTTTTGAGTCATCACGTGTCATTGAAGGTATAATAGAAGTATACAAATTGTAAAGCAAATACGGGAAAATGATTAGCTAATTGTGTAGTTGCATATTCTTTGGATGAAATATAAACGAGGATTACATGCCCTCTTGTGCAATTTTCGGTACATTTTATTTTGTTCAAGATCTCATATTCTAACTTATAATCTTTAAAAATGGTGTCTGTTTATTATCTTTTTAATGGTACTTCTTTATGTTTCTTTTGCTGTGTGAAACACATAGGCCTATGAAGTATCCATCAAATAGCAAAAAATTATCTGTACTTTCATTGGACACAAATGTTGGTTATTCGTTTGCCTTGATCGGCTGAACAAAAAGAACATTAGATCGTTTTTCGAAATATTTTTCGTATTTTGTAACCTAAAATAATTCGTTTACAGTCTCAGTTGAATCGTGTTTATGCAAACTAGGGTAATGCGTAATACCCTTGTGATCATTCTGATTTTTAATTTGGCACCTGCAAGGAATATCTAAATATCAACTGTACCGGTTACTCCATTTCTACGAATGGGAGTATAAACTGATGGTATATGTGTCGCATTTCTACTAAAATGCATAAACCAACGATCCGTTTTAATCTTTTCTATTCGAAACTATGGCATTTCAGCTACAAAAATGACATTCACCGTAGAAAAGGTTAAGAATCCAAATCCCAAGTTGCCTTTATCTTTTGTATTAGAGTACAGACTACTATTGTCTGATGGCAAACAAAACACAAGTTAGCTGAAAGAGTTGCACTGAAGCAACTGAATGAAAATAATCCAGTATTTTATTGTGAAAACGTCAAGTCACAAGAAGAGGACATGGCAGATAATGTGCTGCTTCACACTGATTTATTTCCAAAGCCGCATCTTGCATCTTGAAAGGCCATGGAGACAAACCTTTTCATCATCACTCTTCCATTATTGCGAGATATTCTGAAGTTTATATTAAAAATGATGCTATTAGTACTGGTGTCTCTGGGTAACATCAGGATGACCCAGACAACTATGTTGCAAATGGTTTCATCCAAATAAGTGATGGCAGCAGTTTTGAAGCACGGTGAGACTAACAGGAACAGCACCTGATCAGAACAATCATCCCTCAGGAGGACAACTTAATAGATTATTTTCAAGAAGATGATTAATTACTGGGAGAGCTTTAGTTACCTGGCACAAGAGGGAATACAACTATATATTTCTTTCCGAACCACATTCTCAGCGATCCTCAAACGCAAAGAAAGAATCGTGGTGGACAGAGTTGTTCCACATAGCAAAACTAGTGTGGACTCTGACAATTATCTTGGCATGGTATCGGATTACTGAAAGAGTCTTTGAACAGAGAAATTGTTTATGCAATACTGTCTGTTATCGTTATATACGACAGATATGGCACCAGCACTGATTTAACTAGCTATTACATTCTAGTTATTATCCACTGTCAGTAATCCACCTTGCAGTGTACAACAAATATAATGTTGTACAGATATACATATGAACATTCAGTTAGGTAAAAATATGTTTTCTGTAATTTCATTTTTCAGAAACTTGTTATGATTGTTTATTTGGCATTATGTTGGTTGCACTCAAATACAATAGGTCTCTCTACAGAATACTGCTAGTATTTTGTTTATCAAGGGCATTCAAATCATTGTCATTATATAAAGAATTATTCAAATAGATCATCACTAATTTCAGCCTTTTCTTATTGATCTACAAAGCAAAGAAACTGACAGAATTAAAATTATACTGAGAATGTTTGGGGGAGAAAAATAATTTAAAAGTAAATTATGTACATAATTGGAGGATTACATTGATTATGCATAGCAATTGAAAACGGAATATAAAAAAGGATACAAACAGGGTAAAAGGTAAGCGAAAAGTTTTTGAGAAAGATGAATTCAAAATCAAATTAAGAAGACATACAAATATTGTAAATGTTAGAGCTGCTCAAATTTCTAACTCTTGGTCAGATGTTGTGACTTGTACTGCAATATAATTGATTACCAATGTATTGAAATGAACAACATGGACAGTATACAAATTTAACTGAACGGTTCAAATGCATCACATAAACCCAACTAACGTACTCACTGTATTCATGTAGTTTAAATCTGGGTTCCCCTGTTTGCATTGAATGCAAATTTGATAACATTAAAATATCTTAATGATGAAACAACAGAAACAGAAGAAAAAACAAAAACAACAGAAAACAGCAAACAGAAAACAACGGAAACAAATAATAAATATGCACACCGGCTTCTGGTTGATGATACAAAGCAATCAACTTAAAATTATGTATATTGAAATTTGCAACGTTAATTCAGCATCATATAGACTTTTCCATCATGACTTAGTTTACAATTGATTACCTGATAGTAAAAAAAAACATTTAATTTTAATGATTGATAGACTTGCAAAGACAAAATCATGTTATAGTGATGTGTGACAAATTCAGAATAAAACGAACACTATAGAAACAATGATTGAAACGAAAAACACCTGCAACACAATTTTTCATGTGATTATAAACTTGCTTTTGCTGCTATCTACATCTTTCATTTAAATAAAAGCTATAGGGGCTAATAAGTTTTCATCATCAACTTTAGTTTAGTCAGGCTAGTTACAGCTTCACTGACAAAATTATTAATCGATACATGTTTTCCAAAATATCCATTACCATGCCGTTGCCGTCTCACATCAAGTCTGCCCTCATTCACTTCAGCTTTTGGGACATAGGAAATGATTGCTGCTGAACATTTTAAAAAAAAGCACAGAGCAAAACATTACATTACTATTTAGAAAATCTGGCTATCGAAGCACAAAATGTTAGCTTTACATGAAACAAGTACAATCGCTGAACGCGTTTGACTAATTTAATTGTTCACGATAGTGCCTCTTGCATACGTTGCTTCTAATACAATATTAAATTATACGTACGCTTCGGTGCGTTAAAGCCTTTGCATTGCACCAGAAAGGTACGTTGCCTCTTGCAAGGTTCCAAGTGTTGTCTTTTCAGTTATTCCGTTCTTTCGATTATACAGGTTGCAATGGAGAAGATAGTAAATAACACTATGACCTAGTAAATGGCTATGATAGTCGTTGAGTCTTTATAGTAACAACCTTCTTCAGACAGAATTATATGCACAAGTTTATATTATCTGACATTCTGATAATTGTTTGTGGTGGGTTGGAAATATCCAAGCAAATTTTAAAAATATTTTGTCTTTTTATGTTCATTTATCTATGATGACGTAAATTGGAATAACATTTTACGTCGTGATACATTCCATCTTTTTAGTTATTAGACCCGACATGAGGAAATATTATCGACATGTCAGCCTGTATTTTTCTGCTTATTATATTTTATCAAACGAATTGTATGTACTTTCTCAGTCGTACAAAATCTATTTATTCCTTCCAATGTTATATACACATTTACGGATGTATATAATTAACTTGTTTAGTTGAAAAATCTCTAAGTTGCTGAATAGTGTTTAAACCATTGGCTGTATATAAATTGTACTTAGACGATATATCGACAAAATTCATTGGCTAATTTAGCGCAGGCTTCAGATTATGCAAGAAACGTTTGCATTCTTGCTTCATTTTCCATTTTTTGCACGCTTTTGTTGTTCCTAACCGAACTCTATATTTCAGCTTCCCCTGAGTTGTTTATACGTTTGTGTGCGTGTTTGAGATGTATAGTATTAAATATACGCTTAGTATGTGTGTTTGTTTCATTCACAAATTTTGTATGTATCATGTGGAATAATTCTTCAATGACATTAACAATTTCCCCTTAGTTTAAGAATTTTGAAAACTTCGTCTTGTAATAGAACTTTCTATAATCATCCGCTTGCATCATTTGTAATGTCTTAGCGCTGCGTCTAACTGAAATTTCACGGCACCAAAGTGACGAAGCTTCTAATGGTGATCTTCGTACATGTTTCAGTTTCGCTAAAAAAATTAATTGATTGTTATCGGTGTAAAAACAATGCTCATTTAAATTACTCATAAATATATCTACGTCATTTAGTGATATTATTTCTAAATTTCGCTATTTTCAACATCTCAATTTTTCTAGTTTAAAGTTCTATTAAAAAAAGCATAGAAGAAATGCAATACATATTAAACTATTTGTATTTATTTGACTATTATTATTTTAATACGTGTTTCACCATTTTACTAATATATTTTAATATTTAACTTTTGGCCTTTATCCTATATTAAAAAATAACAACTCTTTTTACAATTTGTGCTCTGCTAATTACCAGGGACAGATCTCTCTGTTGGCTAAGTACACCTGGCCCCTATTCCACCTCAAGGGAACAGGATTCGTTGCATTTTTCAAATGAATGGGTGGGTGGGGTGTTTCCTTCATTTCTTTCGTTAAATCGATGGTACGAAATGTCGGTGAGCACGTCAGCTACATTGTTGAAATTAATACCCATATAGTTTAATCATGTTTCATTTTTTAAACATTCGTAATTGGAGATTTAAGAGGTACAATAAAGAAGGTTTATGATTCGAATGAACGCCAATGACTTATAATCTCCTTTTACAATAAAAATTGCAAATATATATGAATATATGTCGGATGATATAGAGTTTTAATAAAAAAAAATCTAAATTACTTAATAGTCAACGTGAAGAGCCTCTTAGTTTAAAATTAACATTTAGCCAAGGTATGTAAATCTGGAGGATGAATAAAGAAATATTTGTCAAAAGACGAGGGTACAGAAAAAAAGGAAGACCTTAGGAGAAATTGTCAATTAAAATGCTTTTATGACCCTGGAAATGTAATGCTTTTTAATATATGCGCTGAAGGAACATTTGTTTTACTTTTCAATAAATCTGTTAATGCATCGTAATTAAGAATATTTATTTCGTGCGGAAGCGTTGTCTAACAATACAAAAATGTATTGAAAGTTGCATTAAGTTATGGTGTGAGAGATTGAAACAGATAGATGCGTATTTTTTTAGTAAATAAACGAAAAACGAACTGTCGTGATTTATCTATAGAACTCTAGAAAGACATTAAAAAGTATGAGCTCTGAAACACTTCATCCTATGTCATCGTGAGATTTAAGGTGCTCCACAGTTTCACATGCCTGTAATATGAGGTAATGTTCTTGGCACAGATTGTTTGTCATAATCCCTCCACTTAGATTAATTAACCCAATCCACAGTCATTCTCGACCACAGAAATCGACTAGAGAGCGCTAACGTTGTGTCAACTTTTACAGAAAAAATTACCACACAGTATACGTATATATATCGAAAAGTATACGTATCGCTCAGAAATACAAAGCTTAAATATCTCCACCACCAACCTTGCTTACGAACGTTACAAATGAAATGCATACCATAATATACAAATTCTTTACAGAAAGGACAACATTAAATAATAAAAACGTAATCTCTTATTCATATTATTTTAAATCAGTAAATTTTGTTTATTTTAAAGACCAAACTTGTGACATTTATTTTAGCACAAGTTAAAATTAGGGCTACATGGTTGTTTCTTGTTGACTTTGTGAATTACATTTTCCAAAAGGAGAAAGCAACATTACTTATTTATGCATGAATACATTGTCTCCAATGTATTAAAATCTAAAGCAATCTTGCTATCACGATCTTAGTCGAAAATATTTATATTTATTTCAAATAAAAATAGAATCTAAAATAGTTTTACAATATTACTCGATCTAGTAATAGTCAAAGAGTGAGATAACCTATTGCCATGTTTAGTAACGACTGGTGAGTGAAGTTATTAATTTCTGTCTTTAGTTAAAGTCGTTTAGTAAAAAATGGTATTGTTGTCTTTAATAACAGTCGTTTAGGTGAAATAACGTTGTGCGAAGTAACTCATTGTTGTATTTATAACATAATTTATGTGAAATAAGGTATTGCTGTCATTAGCAATAGTCATTGAATGAAATTGTGTATTGCCGTCTTTAGTAACAGTCGTTGAGTGAAACAACATATTGACCTCTTTAATTATTGTCATTGAGTGAAATAACAGATTGATGTCTTTAGTAATTGTCATTGAGTGAAATAACAGATTGATGTCTTTAGTAATTGTCATTGAGTGAAATAACAGATTGATGTCTTTAGTAATTGTCATTGGGTGAAATAACAGATTGATGTCTTTAGTAATTGTCATTGAGTGAAATAACAGATTGATGTCTTTAGTAATTGTCATTGAGTGAAATAACAGATTGATGTCTTTAGTAATTGTCATTGAGTGAAATAACAGATTGATGTCTTTAGTAATTGTCACTGAGTGAAAAAAAAACAGATTGATGTCTTTAGTAATTGTCCTTGAGTGAAATAACAGATTGATGTCTTTAGCAATTTTCCTTGAGTGAAATAACAGATTGATGTCTTTATTAATTGTCATTGAGTGAAAAAAAAACAGATTGATGTCTTTAGTAATTGTCCTTGAGTGAAATAACAGATTGATGTCTTTAGCAATTGTCCTTGAGTAAATTAACAGATTGATGTCGTTAGTAATTGTCCATGCGTGAAATAACAGATTGATGTCTTTAGCAATTTTCCTTGAGTGAAATAACAGATTGATGTCTTTAGTAATTGTCCTTGAGTGAAATAACAGATTTATGTCTTTAGTAATTGTCCTTGAGTTAAATAACAGATTGATGTTTTTAGTATTTGTCATTGAGTGAAATAATAGATTGATGTCTTGAGCAAACGTCGTTTAGTTAAGTACGGAATTTATGTATTTAGTGTGAGATTTTATGTTTGATTTAGATTTGTAAAGTAGCTTTTAACAATTATTCAGTCATATCGCTACCATGTTTGCAGTGTGGCAGCTTATAGTGATGTCTAGCACTGGGACATCATGCCGCAGACATGTAGCATCGTGTCCCATCCATTTACATTATCCTGGCACCATGCAGACTTGTACTAACACTAACCTCTTAATGCTGAGCGCTAAATACCATTTGTGTAAGTCTTTAGTATGACTTCGATGGAGATTAAACCCACGACCTCCCGTATCCGAGGTGGACACTATAAGCACTAGGCAACCGGAGTGGTCAATATATTTAGTAACAGTTGTTTAGTTAAATGATGTATTGATGTCTCTAGTAACTGTCGTTAGATTAAATACGGTATTGGTGTCTTTAGTAACTGTCGTTAGGTTAAATAAGGTATTGATATATTTAGTAACAATCGTGTAGCTAAATAAAATATTAATGCAGCCTAAAATACTTAAACTGTCGTTGATAACTATTGTGAATGTAATTTCGAAATAGCTAAATTTTCAACGAGTCGTAATCTGAAGACATTTATTTCCTTACCTTAATATTCCTGACAGACTTCACTATACTTACTTGCACTTCGTTCATAGTGGCCTAGTACTATAATCACCTCCAAGTACTGCTGATCCAAGAACTTTTATTTTATTTTTAATTTTAATGTTTTCGTGTTCCTGTATAAGATGTTAAAGTACAAACATTTATGAAATGTTTGGTCTATTCAACTCGAGCGCACAAAAATCAATTATATACATCAAAGAACATAAAACTATTTACAAGTAAATGTTATATGTGTCAAATACTATTGAATAGTCGCGAAGCATTGTAAAAAATAATTGTAATCGTTTTCATTTTACCTCATTGACATCGCCTTAATTAAAAACAACAAATCTGTATTTGGTTAAGATCTTCCTCTGAAGACTTTTGTTAAGTGATTTGCCGAGGTCTACTGGCTATAAATATATAGTCAACTCGGAATACGGAAGGTACATTATGAAAGTGAAAACGCTGGTTTTCCTTTTTCAGGATTTCAGATGGTCAGTCAGGTCTAACATTCAGCTCTTGGTTTGTGTTTGGATTCCCCGTAGCATTAGCATCCCTGCTATCTGCCTGGCTGATACTTCAAGTTTCCTTTCTCGGATTCAGGTATCCTAAGATTGAAAAGATTTATGTCAAGATTTGTTTACAAATTTGTTTAAATCCCAATTTTTCTAAATTTAGATTTACATAATTAAATCCTTATCTACATTAGAGTCCTACTCAGCGGATTATGCACCATGGTTTTATTAGGGAGTCTCGCTACTGAATAGCTTTAATAAATAGGTAAATAAATAAATAAATAAGAGCGATTTCAAAGATGTCGCCTAGAGACCAGAAAACATTTGAGCATTAAGTTTATTGATGTCTAAAATGTTTCAGTAGTTATTGTGAAAGAATATCATGTTTACGTTCTTTATATGGATCCAACTTTTATTAGTTTATATCTGCATTCCATTATCTTGCAAATCCATGTATTGTGAGCAAACATTTTAGGCAATTTTATATTAGTACCACCATCATCCATACAAGGATGGATATTAAGATTTGTTTAGTTGCTAAAGGCAGCAGTAGGTAAAGGTTAATGAACTTACAATTCTGTTGTGTCCTAAAAGTCCTTATTCAACTCATTTTCATACATGTTGATACTTTATGCTGAAAACGATTCATTACAAGGTGGGTAGTATATCGTACAAATTTGTGATAAAATCTAATTAAAGTAAATAATAGAAAATAAACCTACACACTCACACACATAATTAAAGAAATTTAGACTATTTAGATACGTCATAACTCAAATTAGGACATACACATTCGCACATGAACAGAATAAAAAAACTCGTTTAGATATGTCATTATTCAAGTTAGGACACATACACACTCGCACAAGTACAGAATCAAAGAAACATCAAATAGATACCTCGTTATTCAGGTTTATTATATTTCTAAGGATTAAACAAAATTTGAAATAATTACAATTTAAATTTTGAAATGAATGATGCATCTTTGTAAAATAAGCAATGTTTACGCACACATATACACACACATAATCATACATACATAGTACACAATAATCATATTATCATTTTCAACATAACATTATATATTCTATCTGTTTTTTTTAAATAGACAGACCTTTAGCTGCAAGAAAGAATCTGTTTCAAACGATGTGAATAAAATTCTGCTAGAAGAATACCAACGTCTAGGACCGATTAGGTAAAACATTTGTACGTGTGTGCGTGATCATGCTTGTGTGTATAAGTAATTTAGGACTAAAACAGCAGATTCATCATTACCAAGCAAAAGGTACAACAAATCTTGTTGGAATAATAGGTCTTTTGCTGGACTTTGAATTTAATCCGTACATGAAAGAACACGATGAAGTAATGTGACTATCACAATGTAATGCTTCAGTCAACAGGTTAGTACAATATTCATGACACAAAATGTTTGCTAACCGCTGAATAATTACACATATCGTATTTATATCGCATTTAATGCGAATTAAAGTTTTTAGAAACTTGATTTGCTCACTTCGTTTTAGGAAAACTCTTTGCGATTAAATCAATTTTACAGTTTGCAACTATCCCTACGCATAAGTGTTGTCAGATGTCTTATGTGTATTACAGGCAAATTAAATGTGTTGCCCATTATATTATATGTATATCCGGTGTATTATATGTATATTTGTTGTATAATATATGTCACCTGGTGTATTATAGGATTAAAGTGAGAAATATAATTGGGGACAAAAATTATAAGAGCTAAGATGAACAATATAACTAATAAGGCTTCCTTATGTAATTGATATTGTACATGATTTCTAAAACGAATCACTTAGTCGATGATTTTAAATCTAATTCTTTCATTTTGTTTTGCATTTCAACCACTACATACCCCAAGACCAGCAATATTTATTGGGCTGACGGAATATATTGCTAGTTAATGGGTTCCTGGACTGATTAACAGGAGTAGTGAATGAGGGAGATTCACGGACAATGGGATTCCTATGTTCGAAGGTGTCGCAGCCGTTTACGGACAAGAATAGAGGTGGTTTACTCTGCGGACAAAGAAAATTTAACATAGGGAGTGTTTAACATGGGTGCGCCTATATAGGTACAACGGGAATTTAACATAGGAAATTATAGCGATAATGTATTTGGCCTGTCTATGGACAAGAGAAATTGAACAAGGATGGGTTACTCTTCGATAAGGGAAATTCAACATAAGGAAATTTAACATAAACAAACAAACAAATGCATCTATATGGAAGGAGAGAATATATATTTTTTAAAGTCAGCTGAGTGGCCCTGAAAAGGACTGATTAACTTAATTGTCTCTCTTCTCTTCTTCTTTTCCACCAACTCCTTATGTTCTTCACTGAATTTATCGTCTTCTTCGTCTTCATCCTCTTCTTTCTCCTCCTTCTCTTTTATTCTTTTTTTCATTTTCCTCTTCTTTTATTAATGTTTCATAAACTCCAGCCTGTTTTGTTTCCTCTTTGTCTTCCTTTTTCTCCCTATTCTGTTTGATTATTTCCTTTAATCTTACCTTCGCCTTTTTCAAATTGAAATCTCCATTTTGACTAGGTGTTCTTTTTATCTCCAAAAGCATCTGGTTAATGCCTGCACCTTCCCAACCGAGCACCGCACACGCATCGCAGCTCCCAATTGATGTGTTTGGTTGGGAGTGCGAACACAGAATGAATGGCTTCAGAACCCCAATCTTTAGTTTGTGAGATTATGAAGTCTCTCTCCCTCACAGCTCTACGTCCTGGCTGTGGATACTGCTGTGACCTCCTTACTTGCTGTGGACATTAAGGCTCCCACTCTTCCTGTTATCTCTCTAACTCCTCCTCCCAGCATTGTGTCTGGGAAACAGCTACTCTCGGTGGTGATGTTGGTACAGGTTGTGGTTGACGCTGTGGTGGTGATGGCGGCCTCACATCAGGTTTGACCTCATATGTTAGCCTTCAAATGAGGTGAGGCAAAAAAGCTTTTTCTTTTCTTTCTCCTGGTTTTTTTTCTTTTTCTATCTCATCATGTTCCTCAATCCTTGTACTTTCTTCTATTGCCGCCATGGCCAGTTCATCCAGTAGACAGTTGGCATACTCCAGGTGCATTTGGAGTTCTAACGGTTTGGAAATCCTGCTCATTTTCCTTTAGTTGATGAGACTATGATTGATAGCCAGACTAACAAACGCAACGCTATATATCCCTGAAGCACGGATATGAAGGAAAACATCCCTTAACACAAGAAATAACAATATCCACACAATAACCAAAATATGAAACGCGTGGACCTAAAAGAAACACTCACGTCAACTTTTTGCCTACAAACATACTTTATTACCAATCCTACAAACAATCGTAAAACAAACACACTCATTATCTACAAAGCCAGGAAAGCCAACTTTGAATAGACTCATATAATCATACGACCCTAAAACACACACACACACACGCACATACATACACAAACTGTACTAAAAGCAAGAGAAACGAAGCGTTTATAGGTACACTTCTATCTTTTTATAACTTACAATCACACTCACAGGCCAAGACACAAATACACATAAATTTGGGCATAAAATAGTAAGTCTTTTCTAGATTTGTGGGGTATCCCTCGCAATGGCTGTTTTGTTGGTCTCTCTTAACGACTGGAATTTCGCCTCCCTCTTGTTTCAGGTCTTCCATAGGGATACGGCCTGCTTCTTCAGAAGGAGGAAAACTCCTCAGAGTCATCTCTTCTGTCGACAAAACCTCTTTCTGACTCCAGTTGTTGTTGTTGCTGATGCTATTGATGTTGATGTTGCTGCTTCTGAAGTCTGTACTTTTCGGTCAACTCTTCTTGCTCCTTGTTAATTTCTCCCCTGAAGGGCTCTTCTGTCATGTCTTGTTCCACTTTCAACATCCTGACCTTTTCAATCTCTTCAGGCTTCGGCATCATGTTTTGCCTGATTTTCTTAGCTAATATGGAGGACATCTTTACGAGTTGAGCAGTCAACAATGCATGGCCACACTTCGTTGGTTCGATAGTTGAATTGAGGTCTATTCAAGGGCATATGCGACTGGTTAAAGCCTACAAAGGGGGGTTATGACTGAATTTTTGAGGGGCTTCAATGCACACATAGAGCGCAAGCATATTTTCGGGACGTATTGTTCCACAGGACAAGTGGTTCCTGGAAATAGACTCACACGCACTCCCACATACAGCAAGCACAAAATGTCCGGCAGTGGCAAAGCATGAAGACCTTGTACATCCGGGTTCTTTTTGACTCCATTGTTTTCCGAATGTTGTCGTCATGACGCATTTACGAATTTTTAAACTATTAGTTGTGCTGCTTCTAGAGGTAATGTAGATACAATAAACCAATCTAAGATATTTTATTGGGAAGTTATTTGAAAGTTAATATTTGGGGAGACTTATTTTAATTCTAATGCTTTTTGCCTGCTGGCTGGTTTTGCAACCTTATATACCTAATTATGGGCCCTATATCATAAAGAGGTAGTTAAGGTGACACATTGCAAGTGTGATCCTGATATATTTGGAATTTAGCCACCTTATAAAGCTAATTTGGAGGTCTTATGCTATGTTTATTAAGTTAGATAATCGAGTCGTTGCCACATTGTGTACCTGGTCTTAATGGCTGGGATTTAAGCCACCTTGTAGCATCTATATTTAGTGGGCTAGTTTTGTTAACTTGTGTTTTAACTGATCCACTATATTATGAGATGTGGGAAGAAGAAAAAACGGTTTTGTTAGTATGGCTGTATTTGTATTAAGAGAAATGGTTATGGGGCAGCGATTTGCTTTCCAACCCCTTTGGGATTCCTGTACTTACATTGCATTGACCAACGGATCACATTCATAGTGTCAGAGCAGTAGGTGCAAGTATAGCATCGACCCGCGTATATGCAAGTACCACCCTTATGTAGGTGGTCAACTGTATGCCATTTCCACACCCATACCCCCTTTGGCACGTCAGCATAAAAGGCACCAATTTGAATTTACAGCAGCCTGTATGATAGAGGTTCCAATTACATGGATCGTTTGTGATAGAGTTTGTTTCAAGCTTGTAATTAGCTTGACCTGAGATGTGATGGTGAGAAATGTAAGTAAGAATGAAATAGGTTATAAGGTTATTAAATCGTTATCTATTTAATAGAATTTGTGTGCGTACATTGCATTGCTTGCGATTTATCTCTAGGACTATTAAATCAATTTGACAGGAGATGAAACAAATAAGCCATGTTGAAGATGTGTGAGACAGACCAAAAGTATCATAGATTTTAATAGATTTTTTGAGTGGATATGGGACGTGTACACGACAGGCCCTCCCTCTTGACAGTCCTGGTGAAATAAATGGGAACTAAATCGCAAATAACTTCAGTGGCATCGTCGTGGTATGCATGAGTCACCCAAGGTGTTCCTATCTGTTTGGCTAACACTTGCACTTGCGATTTAACTCTGGGACTTTTAAACAATACCACGTGATAAGCTCTGAGACTGATGGTGCTATGGGCTTTACTTTGTTGAGACAGATTTTGTGTAATGTAAATGACACTGGCATCACGATGATATCATTTGCGCGTAGACTACAGTTTCATTATTTTCTTCGTTTTCTACTAACGTTGGCAAGGATAACCAGATGGCCTTAACTGAGATCAGACACGATCTCGTCGCCTTTGATAGGAATGCCTTCCACAAAAACGATGTAATCTCCTTGGCTTTCTTGCAGAAGACTGTAGACTGCTTGTCACTCTTTGTAACACCACACAATGCGTTGAGGGAGACGATTGATCAAATGATGTTTATGTTCGATCAAACGTTTCAAAAATTCGGTTTTTCCTAAACCGCTGTAGCAGATACAAAGCCTCCAAACTGGCACGATCTAAGCTTTTGTCGATGACTTTGAAAAGTGGAGGTAGAGACAGCAGAGACAGTAGACGTAGTCATATTGTAGGTATTGACACTTTCGAAACGAATACAGACAATACAAGAATTTGTAAAATTGAACGCGAAAGACAAATAATACGCACAAGCCAAATGGTTAAGTAAAATGATAAAATTCACATCAAAACGATCAAAGGTGGTAATTAAGTCACTGCACATCATTTGTGTTGTGTGGTATCATACGGACATTGAGTAATTTTCTCATAGTCTCTACACTTGGCACAGTCTTACAGGTATCCACCCTAAATGGCTTTTCGGGGGCGTCGATGTCATTGATGGTCCTGTTCTGAATGGTGTGGTTTTCCTCGGTGTCGGGTTATTCTGGCACTATGGTTAACACTGGTTTAAGATTTACTTTTCTTCTCTGAAGTTTGAAGTCATAATCATAAATCATTGGCAGATTTTTCCACTTCTTCTGTCCAAGCCTCGAAACCAAAACTTTTCCAGGCACGTAAATCTTGCTAGTGTGGCTGTCACAAGACACACACACATCTTCGTAAACATCTACAGTGACTATGTTTCCTGCATAGGCCGAGAAGTAACGAGATGAAATCTCAAGGCTTTTAACAAAGTGGATCTTTCGTGAACATTTAAATGTACCACCTTCATGTTTTCAGTGGATGGTACTGTTCGCAGAGTCCACAAGAAATCAGCTGAAGAACGAAATTGCAGAAAGTAAGTCAGTAAGAAACACAAAACACGACGTCCCCAATTCAATGGATACAGTTCTCGTAATAAGTGTTGGTAATCCTCCAAAGTCTGATTAGTGTCATTGATTTCCTCCCACGGTAATTCTTGTATGACTAATGATACAGATTGTAGTATGGTAGCAAGTATTTATACACTCTTTTGTTGGATGTAATAAATGTACTCTTTGGACAGAAGCGGTTTTATGTCAGAACATTACCAAAATTGCTTAGTCACTATCTCACACACCACAAGTTGCACAGACGTTTCCTCTTTATCCAAGATTTGTTCGTGTAAACTATTTTGGTAATTCTCTATCTCTTTCACTGGAATTCGGTGTACTGCGGTCATCTTGTAAGACGAATCGGTAGCATGGAACACTATCTGAATCCTGTGTGAGTCATCAATGTATAATCATTGGAACACTTTGACATGAATCGGTCCTCTTATACCAGTGGTTTCAATATCGGTGACGTAAAGGACACAATTGTTGTTTGCGTTTTGACTTGTATTTTGACAAACACTTGGTAAAAGCATTTTCCCAGCTCCATAGGCAAATTCTGAATGTACTCTTCTAAACTAGACAATCGCAGCAATGTTTTTATATTGTCGGAGGTAATAAATTTACTTTTTACACGGATATGGTCGTACTCCAGTGGCGAATACAGATTGTTTACTCACTAGGTCACACAGCAAATACCCTAAAGAACTTTCATCTGCTGACAATATTCTGTTGTTGCAAAAGATTGTGGTATTCCTCTAAATCTTCCTCTGGAATTCGTTGTTGCAGGGACACATTATAAGTAGAATAAGTAGCAATCAAAGCATACTGACCCTTGGGTTGTTTATCAATGTCTGAATTTCGGAACCTTTTCAAATGAATTAGACTCTTATAGCATTCAGGTACCAGTGGATAAACGTAATGGGTGCAATTGTTTTCTGTGTTTTACTTTCATTTTAACGAATTCTCGGCACATGCTTTCTCTCAACTCCACAGGAAAAACACGAATGTTCTCTTGTAAGGTAACCATGAAGAGATTACTGGGGTCTGACTAAAGGTAATTAGTGACAGTGTTCCAGGTAAGCTGAATCTTTTTGTTCCCACTCGCGAAGTGACATACCGCAACTGACGTACTTGACTTTATCACCTTCGCCAAAATATATAAATTTGGCTATGGCTAATTCTATTGTGGTATATCCTCCCAGGTATTTAGACCACTTTTCTTTGAACGTTTGGAAGCGACTTTCAAAGTCACAGTATGAAGACAAACGCACAGGGAACAAATATTCTTCTTTCACGGATGTATTTCAATGAACAATAGTTGACTCAGGTCATGGATGACATCAGTATGGTGGTAGCTGTATGACATTGAGGATGACATTGACAATGAAAACAGGTAAAGTAATGAGGTGTACTGTAACGAAAGGCATAGTTTTCACATCGGTCAAGTTTTGCACGGAGGTGTAGCAGTGGTAGTGTTAATAGTAACAGAAAATTCCCATGATTTCCTGTTGAATCGCCGAGTTTACAGAGTACGGCATCCCAGCAGTCGCAAGCCTCAGCATCGCACTACACCTGCGAATCCCCTAACTTGAATTGTGTCTGAAAGAATTAATCTTTCTGTCTTGGCAATTGTAGTTACAATGAACTATTGGTCTTGGACATTTTTTCTTTTCATGCGCTAACCAATATCGAAGTGTCCGTAAGGTAAAGTGGGGTGCTTTTGAAGCCCCACTCGCATCTGATACACGATTTCATATGCTTTTTCCAAAGATTGGCTAACGATTTAATGTGTGGCTAAACGTACAATCTTGTGAGGTTCGTATGTGGTCACTTTAAAATGTTGATCCTCTCCAGACTGCAAAGCTTTTTCCAATGCACCACTTAATTGTTGCGATAATTGTGAGCCAATCCTTTCACGTTACACTCGGTGTGCACTTCTCCTTGTTGGTCACGATATTCGTAGCCGTAAATATTTGGACAGCCACTAGCAAAACTTATAATCTTGTCGTTCAATTACTCGTCCGTTCAGGCTCATAAACGGTCTCCCTTGATGTCAAGGTGATTGTGGCCAAGGCAATTAATGTAGATGCAGCTGCCCGTATCAAAGTACAGCACACGATCCCTGACAGTTGTAAAGTTATGTACACTTTTAAGCGAGCATTGCCTGTCACATAGGCTCCAATGATGACGTTTCCCAATTTGTCAGCCTATACAAAATCCAGTACTTTGTAATTGACAAGGATCAAGTCCACGAGTTTCATATATATTTGGTCTTATTGAGAATCATCTGGAAGTAGCGGGCAGGTTCTGTAAAATACTCCGTTTTAGGTAAACACGGTCGTTGTGCCATTTTGCCCCGCAAGCAATTCAACATCACTTTAGCAAACGATCGTCGACCTTCGTTTTTCTCCATGTGATCTTAAGTGATGCCATCCTGGTCAAAGTATTTTTCTTTGATTTTTTATTTTCCTTAGGTCTTCGGAAGTGTGGCACCTGAAGGATAGACACTGTCTTCTTATTTCCCGTTTCCTCAGTGGTACTCTTCTGTCTTGGGAGAGACGTAAATCTCGTACAATTTTGACAGTTGGTATCCCAGGTCCAGGTCACTGAACAATTCCACGCTGATCCACTTTCCTAACAATCCACGATCTTCCTGGATTTACTGACAATGTTAGTCTTGGTTGCATATTTTTGACACAAGTACGGCACAAGGGAAACATCAGTTGTTTTTGGCAATAGTGAGGTAAAACGGGATGTTACAAGTCCGTGCGAAGCAAGACCTTGCATTTACTCAATCCTTTATATTGTTGAATGTTTTCCACGTCGATATGTTCCGTTAGAAATTGTGGATTCCCTGAGGTAAAGTGACATTATCTGAACTCGTAAAGATACAGTTAACACGAGTCCAGGTATTTGATCTCTTCTCCTTTCGCCTCAACGGCGTGGTTTAGCAAACATGTGGCATTCGCCCGTCCTCCATACAAACTGTCCCGCGAGTTTAGAGGGTACACAGACTTGTAACTTTCCATGATGGGCTTACATTCGGAATCGGATTTCAGACGGTGATCATACTCGTGTTCCCACATTTCCCCGACTTGTTATCATTGCTGTTCTAACTTTAAGTGTCGCTGACACATTGCCATGTATAAGTCTTCCAGGGTACGTTGTGAAAACTGATTTTGTATGTACTGTTGATGGTATCTGATCGGACATCCGTGAAATAAGCAACCATTAAATTTGTACACGATCTTAGGGCTTTCTCAATCCCAGCTATCCAAGCAATACGCTCCTATGGTCTTTTCTCCTCAGTTTCGGGCGTGTAAGAATCCAATATGTCTTGCTAGCCTCACAAGTAGTGTAACCAATGTAGAGCATTGACCGAATATTGATATTTAATGAAGTTCGTCGTTTGAAGACTGATGACAGACATGGTTTTCTATGGCATGAATCGTTTGCTGTACACTAAGGAAAACGGTTGGGCAATCTTACAGGCTTTTTTAAAGGATAAATCCATCCGTGCTCCATAAACAAATCTCGAAATTTTCCACAGCATCGCTTAAAAATGTCCACATTAGAATGACAATGCTTTAATATGGGTTTCAGCCTTGAAAATATTGTTTTGAAAGTGCTTTTTTGATTTTTCACTTTACTTTCCAATAAGCCGTACTAACTTACAAAAATATTCTGCAAAACTAATGCCCAAATAGCACAAGAATATAAAAATATGCCTGCCATTCAGTGTAATCAGTTCGATCATATCTTTTGTTGTGTTTTATTTTCTAAAGCTTTGCAGAAAAAGGAACTATCGGCCATTTTGTGTTGCTGCTTCTACTGTGGTTCTTTCAAGAGCCAGAAGTGTTCACTGGATGGTCCTCAATCTTTCCAAAGGGGTAAAGTCAAAACCACTCCAACTTTATATACAATCATTTACGTTCATGAAATAGATTTTATACCTTCCAATATTTCATCAAGAAACTGAACATTACATTACCAGTTTCAATAACTCATAATTAAAACCTGACAAATATAAGAGAGGTAATTACCGAGAATGATAAAAATCAATATCACTCTTTCCGTACCCTTAAGATTGACCCTATCTAATATGCATATTATAAGCAGTATGTAGATAATATAAGGTGTGCTTTACTTAAATATGTCATACCTCCTACATCATAACATTTTGTTTTTCAGGTGTATTGGTAATGGTGTTCCAAGTATTTTCATACTATGCAGTTTATTCATTTTCCCGAACGGTATCTCAAGAACTTCAGGTACAAAGTACATAGTAAAGTGAATCTATTCATTTATTGTACTTCTTTGAATATTTGTTGGTTATTTGTTTCTTTATGTATCCATATAGTTCATAGTCTCAACTCGTTTTTATATATTCGCTGGTAAGTGAATGGGTGCGTGTATAGTGATCAAGAAGTTAATTTAATTGCATTTAGTCTGATCTATTTTCTTCATTTAAACCATCGTTCATATTTAAATCTCTCTCTCTCTCTCTCTCTCTCTCTCTCTCTCTCTCTCTCTCTCTCTCTCTCTCTCTCTCTCTCTCTCTCTCTCTCTCTCTATATATATATATATATATATATATATATATATATATATATATATATATATATATATATATATATATATATAGAGAGACAGACAGAGAGAGAGAGATAGATAGATAGAGAGAGAGATAGATAGAGAGAGAGATAGATAGATAGATAGATAGATAGATAGATAGATAGATAGATAGATAGATAGATAGATAGATAGATAGATAGATAGATAGATAGATAGATAGAGAGAGAGAGAGAGAGAGAGAGAGATAGATAGATAGATAGATAGATAGATAGATAGATAGATAGATAGATAGATAGATAGATAGATAGATAGATAGATAGATAGATAGATGGATGAACGGACGGACGGATGGAAATCATCTGTGAATGTATCTTTGTGTGATACTATAAATTAGTAAGTTATATGTGTGTTTGGCACTGATGCAGAGAAATGTAAGTCATCATTTCCTTCAATCAATAGCGCATCTTTAAATTTTACAGATGCTTATTTTTAGGGTCAAACTATGTCGTTTAAAAATTTGATTCCATCAAGAATCGAAAAATAATCAGTCATATGTGTTGATCTGTGGCGTGCACGTAGTTCCACAAATGCTTTCGAAAAAAAAACTCTTCAGAAAATATTTTCACTGACGATTATGGGTACCTTTCATATGCAAGCTTTCTAAAGTCTTGTTTTTCGTATATATATATATATATATATATATATATATATATATATATATATATATATATATATATATATATATATATATATATATATATATATGTGTGTGTGTGTGTGTGTGTGTGTGTGTGTGTGTGTGTGTGTGCATGTATGTAGGGATTAATTAAAATAGATGCAATAAACTGACGACGAACAGTACGAAACTAGTAACTAACTAGCCTGAGCGCTTTCGACTCTTAATGGGTCTTTTTCAAAGGCAAATACAAAACATATATACGTCAAACAAATAAACACAAAAACGTTATGTTTGTAAACCTCTACATGGCTGTCTCCACATGGGTTAAAACTATAAATACAACCAGCTTGTATAGACTAGTTACGGTTACTGAAAACGGTCTATAATTCCCTAAAAGTCTACAAGCCAGACAATCCCAAAGTAGGTAAAATCATCGCAAACCACTGGCCCACCGTGCAATCGTCAGACATACTAAACCTAATACTTCCGAACAAACCTGTAGTAGCTTACCGAAGACCAAAAAACCTAAAGGACATCCTAGTCAGGGCAAAGCTAACGCCAATCGCTAGTCAAAACCAACCTAGTCAATCTGGACGCTGTGGCGATAAAAGATGGAAAACCTGTCAACATATGACAGAGACCAAGACATTCACTAGCACAGTAACTAAAGAAAAACTAAACATGCATAGTCCAAAAAAACGTGCAAAACAGAGAATGTGATTTATCTCATCACATGTAAGATCTGTGGCCTTCAGTACATCGAAGAAACTGAAAAGCTACTCAAAAGGATAAACCTTCATAGATCTGATTGGGTGACAAAAAAGCTGTACAGAAGCCCGATCGCAGAACACTTCTCCTTCCCTGGCCACACTTTCAGTGATATAATACTTATCGCTATTGCTAACAACCACAGCTGGAGTTCCGAAACCAGGAAGGAAAAGGAAACATACTGGATACGCCGCCTTAGAACATTGAAACCAAGCGGTCTAAACCAAGAAGACTAGAAAATGAAAACTATGCACTAGTAGAATTTAACATTTTCTAAATCTTCTTAGTATCCTTTAATTTTTACTATAAGAATAACTGGTTTAGAATCAAATATCCGCGATATAATCTGCGTTACGTAAATGTACAAAAAGTAAAAATAGTTGTCGCTTTGGCTTGTAGACTTTTAGGGAATTATACACCGTTTTCAGTATCCGCAACTAGTCTATACAAGCTGGTTGTATTTATAGTTTTAACCCATGTGGAGACAGCCATGTAGAGGTTTACAAACACAACGTTTTTGTGTTTATTTGTTTATGTTTAAATCATAAGTGTATGCTATATTTATTTGATCCATATAAATGCAAACAAAAGCCAAAACAACAGAAAAAGGTAGAAAACTTTGTTTTGTGTGTGTATGTATATATATATATATATATATATATATATATATATATATATATATATATATATATATATATATATATATATATATATATATATATATATATATATATATATAAACTCTATGTTTTATATGCAACTCCTTGCATAAATTTTTAATTTTAAGGAAACTAGACAAGCCTCGTTTCCTTTCGATGAAAAATTGTATACAACTTGTGGTCACACAGATGCACACACTTTAAATATATGTGTGTGTGTGGGGATGTGTGTTTGTGTGTGTGTGTTTATTTATTTCTAATTGTTGTGCATTATACAGATGGCTTCATGAAACATGGTCATGCTCTCTTGAACTGGAACATAACGTCAGCCAAAATGCCTTGGGGAACTATACTGCTTCTTGGTGGCGGCTTCGCACTGGCCTCTGTTTGTGAAGTAATGTCTCATGCGTCATTCAAATTTCTTTTCTTTACCTAATTTCCTAAATATTCATTTCTTTCCTAAACGACATCATCAACATCTGTTAAACCTGTATGTCTGGTAGATATTTTTTCCAAATTTGTTTTGATCATACATCACAACAATTGCATCTTCATTTATTTTATTTACTTTTCAATGCTGATTCAAATTACCCAAGCAATTAAATTTTAAAATTGGACCTTTTCTGTGGGATGATAGTTAAAATAAAACCATTTTCTTTAACTAATTTCTCTTTTTTTAGGTAAAATCATACTCGATTGACAATAAGTCGTCTAAATGTGTCTACAATTGTTCCATTCTGACCTAATTTTGAGGTAGAAAAAAATATTACAAGAAATAAGAAAACTGTAATATGTATATCTGCAAAGTGTATAGTTTCGGAAACATTTTTGGTTGTCACAAAAATTTCCCCACAAATTTCCTAGAGCAATTAATCTTACGATGGGAGATATTGTCATCGTGAATATTAGTACAGCACCTGTGGCCTAGTGGTTCGAGCGTCCGCCTCAGATGCTGGCGGTCGTGGGTTCGATCGCCGGTCGAGTCATACCAACGACTTACAAAAATGGTACTAACAGCTGCCTCGCTTGACGCTCAGAGGTTAGTGTTAGGACTGGTCGGCCTCGTGTCAAGATAATATGACTGGGTTGGACATCATGCCACATGTCTGCGGCATGATGCCCCAGTGCTAGACATCACTATAAACTGCCACACTGCAGACATCGTAACGATATGACTGAAAAATTGTTAAAGCTACGTTAAAAATCAATAATCACATCACAATATTAGTAGAATTTATACACACATATGTCTAGCAACAAGGAAGGTGTAGAGTCCACTTGACTCAAAGGCGCGTGGTGGATGGTATAGGTGGACAAGGTGTTCGCGTTTTCTCTTCCTTTTACGGTTGCCAGTGATTACCTTCAGTTTGAAAAAGACCAGCAGCAAAACAAATACAGAAATGTTCGAAAAAGATGTCCATGTCTTGGAGAACCTCGAGATAGATAGCTGTGAAGGCCCAATACCCTCGCCGATCTTTATCTCTAGAGAGTATTCATTGTTATATACAAAAATAAATTTCCTCCGTCCAAGGCCAGCACAAACCTGTGGAGACACTAATGAATTGGTTTGCTCGAAGAACTGGTAACTGACATTTTGTGTATGCAGCCTTCTTGATAAATTATGTTTTATTCTATTATAGTTCTATGTAAACCTTTTTCTTTCGGAGATGGTGTTGTTAAATTGAGCAACATCAAGGTAACAAGGTTCTGAACCGTAAAATCATCACCTTTAATTTTGTCAAACAGCAAGTCAATGTCTGTCCGGCAGTTGTTTGCAAACCTTAACGTACATTTTTCCCTTTGACTTAGTACTACTTTGCTTTGATAAATCGAATATTTTGTTACGACCATGTAGTGTAATTACTTGTGTGTTAAAATTTGAACTCTTTTTATTTCATTTTTGTATCATTATATTTTATTATGTTCACGGGATCTGTTTTTTTTTAAATCGTGTTTATTTAGAACATAAGTATGACTCTCGGCTTGTGTAAGCATTATTTTAGATTGCCAATCAACTGGCGTACACGATTAGTTGTGGCGAAGGTCATTCTCTAAACATGTGCGTTTATATCGTGTACTGCGATTGTTACATGATAAAATAATCACGCGTTCTTGGTGCGCGTGCATGAAGTGACGTCTTAGTTCGGTTTAGAAACACTTAGGTCCCTGTACAATTGTCAGAGTCGTTCAAATACCTTGAGAAGAAGGTATTAGTTTTCTTACACTGGAAAGAGTTTATTTTTATTTACATCTGTAGAGCTCAAGATGTATTTTGTTGTAGGTGACAGCTATAAGAATTCCTCTACTTTTTAAATAATAATAATTTTTCCCTAGAGAACTACACAACTGGTTTAGGAAAAAGGCATGCAGTGAATTTCATTATAAGTCGTAACAGTACAGTGAAAGTAATGGTTCAACGTGAATTCTAGACATTTGTATAAAGACTTCATCTGACGTCATCATGCTCCTTCTGGGAAGCAGTTTGAGATTCAAACTGTCCAGTTAGAACTGTTTATTGATAGGACTTGTATATTTTCACAACTCTAGTATAAATGTTTGGATTTTCTTCATAAATCGTAAGTCCTATTCAATATTTTCACCTTTTCATCTTTTTTCTTTGGAAATAAAATTATTTTTGTTACAACTCACTAAGCTTGTACTTTTCATAAAATAATATCCTCACAGTGATCTTGATTAAAACTGTAAACCGTTCTCGCCTCAGCCCTGCATGTTGTGTTTTCTTTTAGTTTGTTGACCTTGATTATCGATCCATATCGTCATCCATTTGTTATGGTTTTTTTTTTTTAAATAGATACGTAAATGGAAAACGAAGGGAAAATATACATTTTAAGGCCAACAGATCCACACCTCAAGGCCGGCTCTAATGGGTAATAAATAAAATATTGACACGGAGATTTACGATTGGATATAATCATCCAAACTTGAAATAGGGCTAAAATCAAATTCCACACAAGGGGTTTGGAATGATATATTACTATTCTTTAGCACAACAAAACAATTTTGATATTCTACTTGAAATAGTAAGTTGATACGAGTTGACATTTGATCACGTGTTGCAGAGGCCTATTGCAGTAAATGAACGGGTCCAATTCATGCTGGATAACGCAAAAGTCTTTACGCCTGCTGTTTAATGCCCGTCAGTCAAAGCGTTTGAGAAATGTGTGTGCAATCCTATTCTCACATGATCAAATAATTGCATTGATAATAGGGGTAGCAGGGACTGCCTTTAAGACACAAAAGGAGTTTACCTCAAACTTTGATACTGTAATTGCTCAGGAAGAAACCGCGCATATGTTCAAAGAAAAGTACAGAAACGTGCTCCACTATGCTACAAGCAAGGTAGAATCCGTCGTGGGGAAATATCTACATTCAATCTTCAAAAAATGGATGTTAACGTAATAGGATATAACAATAAAATTCTTGTTTCAGACTTCAGCAAAGCGCACGTTACATTAGACACTGTTGTCAATGTGATTCTAATACCATACCGGTTGAAAATGGATCAAGAAGCAACAAAACAACCGTAACTAGAAATGCACGACCAAATCGACTTTAACAAGTCAGTTCAATACATGTCAGTGTTACAAACACCAGGTACAAAACAAGAGTCCGCACAAGCGCATGTATCAAAAGATAGCGTTAACTATGAATCCATTGGTAAATGTATCAGCAAAGTATATCTAGACCAATCTCCTACTTTGTCCAACCTTATGGCGTTAAGCGATAAGAGGTAGAAAAGATGTATGCCGTATGCAAGGTAACACTTTGGACAAAAATGACTCCTTCGCTGTGATCGTCCCTGCTTGGACAATACAAAGCAGTTGTAAGCCGCTTTTTGATAATTGTGAATGTCTTGCAAGTGGCTCGAAAATAATCTAGCCCTTCAAACCTCTTTCGTTAACATCAGCAGACACTTTTACTTTAAGTGTGGTGCCATATCATTGCCATTTTCAGCTGTGATGATTATCAATTATATTAATTTATGGAGACGAAACAACTTACAAGCATAATGGATCTACCAGTGGAACCTACAATGCAAAATTTAGCATAGCCGATACTAACAAGTTCAAGAATTGTCTCAAGGCACCAAACTCTCAAAGGTAGATTTGCTGCTAATTAAAGACTTGCCGAGATAATGAAACAATGACAACTTGAAAAAAGCGCAAGACTTGAAAAATCAAGCAATTTCAAGAACAGAATAACAGCAACAGGCGATACAATTCTATGTTCTTCTGTAACGACTGCAGTGCTGTGTGACAAATAGTAATAGGGTCTAGCCTTCGTCTATGCTTCAAAATAGTCGCGCGAAACTCGTGTTTACTGTGTATGTGCCATTACCAATGGATATATCATAACGGATAACCTTCGCAAATTTATTAAATACTTTGGCAGCTAGCTGCATATATTAACACAGTGTCAGCATAATTTTATTTCCAAAGGAATGCAAGTGAAGTCTATCAGGCATAGGAGTTGTGGATAGGATAATTAGCAACAATGGACTTCTTTGTTAAATGGGGTGGTCCCTGGCGACAAGGGGAATTTAACATGGGTGGGACTATAGAGCAACAGGGGAATGGGACTGTATAGCGACAGTGGAAAATGGAACATAATGACAAGGGAGTGGTCCTGTATATAGACAATGAAAATTTTAACATTGGTTGGGAATGTATAGGGATATTGAACATAGGGAATGTAGAGCGACAATGGATTGGTAGTGTCTAGGGAAAAGGGGAATTGAACATGGGACTATCTAGGAACAAGGAGATCTTGAACATGGATGGGTCTGTTTAGGGACGATTCGGAAATTGTATATTGCCTCTCCAGGGATAAGAATGGTAGAGGGCCAAACTCAAAAGAAACAGATACAGACATACTAATACAAGCCCGAGATTTATATGTAAAGCATTACCAACCTGAAACTATGTTGGCGGTGTTTATAAATGTGAATAAAAGTAATAATGCTATAAATAGCTATATTCAAGGGGTAAAAAACAATGCCAAAATGTATGTGACAAAAAGTAATGCTAAAATCATTTTATTGTCCCAGAATTCAATGGAGACTAAACAAATCCCTGCATTGGTTTAAACTAAAATGGATAAACCTAGCAACTATTTTTAGTCTCACCTTTTGTGCAGATGGTGGATTCACACCCACGTATCTATTTATAGCCATGTATCTGTTTATAGCTACAACCTCTATAAATTCCCATTGGAGAACCCGAAGTTTGTATTTATTGCCTCAAAATTTCTAGGACACAAGAGGAAGAATGGCAAAAGTGTGCAAGTGCCTGCCCTTAATACGCGCTCCTGTAGAAAGGTAGGAAGGTGGAATGAATTGGATAGGGACAAAAGGGTTTTTTATAGGGACAATCAAAGACAAATACACACACATACGCACGTACACATACACACATGCACACATGTACACGCACACATACACAAAAAACTTACGCCCACGCACACAAAATAAAATTACAACACATATAAACGTACGCTTTTTGTTAGGATAAAAAAACCACACCAATGTAAGCACACGTACACAAACAAAAATACACACACACACACACACACACACACACACACACACACACACGTATACAGAGAGAATCCCGACACTTTGTGGACAATGGGAATTTAACATAAGGAATTATAGCGACACAATATTGGGCCTGTATGGCGACAAATTAACTTGGGTCTGTATAGCGACAACGGAAATGGAACAGGTGTGGGTGACGTAACTGTTCTGGACATTGGGAACGATGTTGCAAATGGCTGACTTTAATTGGACGAAACAGGGACAGAGGGAAAGCAATTATAGCGCTTGACGGGGTGGGACATATAACTTTATATATCGCCTGTTGGGGCGAGGCGTATAACTTTATATAACGCCCGACTGAGTCAGACATATAAAAAGAATAAAATACCAAATAATACATAGTGATGAGAGTGCTAATCTAAAATTATTTTTTATGCAAAACAACACACCAATGCTATCAGAATCCACGTTATTTACTAACAATAGATTACGGAGAAGAAACTTTTTTCTATCAACAATACACTCAATCACCTCAGCAAAAGAGTTAGTGGTTATATTCACACTACTCCACATTCACACAAAACAAACACATTGAGCAGGGACGAGGAATTTTTTTCTTAAGGGAATGAAGCAGACACACAGGTACATACAAAAGTACGGGCGTACACAAACAAAATTTACTCACAAACGAATTCGTGCATATAAAAGTACATACATACAAACAGGCTTTTTATTAAGGGATAAGGTTTTTGTTAAGAAAAAAGCAAGCATATTAAGCAGGGACAATGGTTTTTGTTAAGGGAAAGAAACAAACTCTCAAACACATACCAACATAAGCGTGCACACAAACGAAATACACACAAAGAAAATACACTAGCACAAAGGAACGCGTGCATACAAAAGCACCAACATAATACAAACACAAGCACATCTGTATAGAGACAATATAAATGATTACGTCAAGGTACGGGAAACTGGCAACAACGTTGACCTAAATCGAGCGGAACAGTGACCGCGAGAAAAAGATGTAACTTTTCGCGGGGTTTGAACGAACTTCTGCGCCGTACTGACCAACAAACACAAACATCGCCTAGCCGGGCGGGATATATTACTTTATAGACCTAGAATCATCTACCAAACTATCCATAATGATGCGTGTGCTAAATCTAAAATAAGTTTTATTCAAAGCAATTCACTTTCACATTATCTACTATCAACACATTATTTATAAGGAAATTGATTATTTACAACTCATATCATCAACTACAACAACATTAATAAAAGTGTCGCTGTTTATAGTGACACTAATTTCACACATAACAATTAATATATTGAGCAATGCTGAGGGTTTTGTCAAGGAAACAACAAATACACATATGCACACAAACATAAGTGCACACAAACACACATACACACAAACGCACATGCGCACACAAACAAGCACACACATGCAAACAAACGTACGAGCTAAGACAAACACAAACACACACGCACACTCCAAACGCTTTGTGCTAGATTATAATGTGAGAGAATGTGATGAAGTCATACAAAAAACTCTTACAGCTCTAAACATACTGCATGGAAAAGCGCACCCCACTATTTTTCATAGTCTCATCTTGTACGAAAATCTTATGGACAAATCTGGTATCTATTTATGGCTACAACATGTTGAAAATTTCTATGGAACAACAATCCTATATTTGTAGCTTCGAAACACAAAACTAGCATATAGGGACTCCGTTGCGTCTAGAATTAAGTCATTTGCAAGTTTTATATCAGGATGAAACGAGTGCACGATTTCATATGTCTTTTTGTATTTCGTGTTCCATTTAAACTTACTATAAACCTGTCCTGAAAAACTATTTAAACTCTTGTCTCTGCTCCCTCTTCCTCCCCTTTCAAAGTCATCGACGAAACCTTAGATAGTGCCAGTTGGGAGGCCTTGTATCTTCGCCATCACTTTAGCATGCTAACTGCCGGACCCAGCGTTCAAGCAAAAAGTGAATTTGTCAAAAGTTTGATCGAACATAAACAGTATTTGATCATCTACCTCAACGTATCGTGTGGTTTTACAAAAAGTGGTAATCTTGGCAGTCGGCATACATGGTCAAACGAGAAAGTCAAGACCATTCCATCGTATTTGCGAAAGGCATTCCTGGCAAAGACGACCGGATCGTGTTTGACTCCAGTCAAACTCATCTGCTTATCTTCAAAGACATGTTATGAAAAAGCATAGACGAAGAAGAAATCAAACTGTGGTTGACGCGCAAAGGGCATCGTCGTAATGCCAGTGTGATTTACTTCGCCTAAAATTTGTTTCAACAAAGTAACGCTCATCGCACCGTCAGTATCAATGCTCATTACATGATCATATTTAAAAGTTCTAGAGATAAATCGCAGGTGAAATGTTAGCCAAACAGATACTAATTCCTTCGCTGACTCATGGGTACGACAAAACCACTCAAACCAGTCGTGCATATTTATTCGTGGATTAAAAACGCACGACCCCCGATTATTTACGATTCTGTACCTATCTGTTTCACCACTGATGCGAAAACGGAGCGCCTGTAGTGTACACGTTCCCGTCCACTTACAAAAATTAATTCAATAAAAACCTCGGACACTTTTGGTCGGTCTCACACATCGTCAACATGACATCCCTTCAGTCTCATCTTTCGGTGAAATTGATTTGTGCCTAAGTACGAGCTCGAGTCTTGGAAGCCAGTCTCAGACAAGTCTCTTTGACAGTACATCAATTATTTCAGGGCATCATAACATCCTTCAAACCGAACACTTTCTTGAGAGAAACAAAGTGGCCTTGACGCTACTGGCAGATCCCCGCATCGACACTCAAACCAAAACGTAAATCATAAAGGTACTGGTTCCCTAGAAGGTCTTATAATTCGCATCCTCTTAAAATGGGATCCAAATACTGCCAAAGTCATCGCCAAGAAAAAAGCTACTCACAGACACAAACGTACCCCGAATAAAAAGTACGGGGGTGTCAAGACGAGGTCTGAACCTCATAAAAAGAAAAGACCCCAGAAAAGACCGCAGAAAACATTTTCTACACACAAGAAAGGCACTGTGACCAGGACGCAACTTTACACCACCAAACTTCGACGTGGAGCGATGATGACCGTGTCTCCAGTAGCCTCATGTTCCTTCACTTTTCCAATTTGACATCGGTTCTTCCCCATATGATGAAAAGTGGAAACCTGTGTCTCCAAAAAGGTTTCCTGGAACGCTGAGACCCTTCACTTATTTGTCAAAGAACCTGCTCTCAAAATTAAAGTCCATGAGAGATAGGTCATATTACAGGTTTTACTGGATTTATCCAAGCAATAACTGTCGCTATTTAGTCTGTTGCGAAAACCTCCATGACTCTGATTTCTGATGCTAAGGTAATCACACTTTTACAGCTTTAAATCTTTCCTACTTCCTTTCGCATTTCTCCTTGATCTACTCAGTATTACTTGTGATAACTGTTTTGCTATATTTATTCCTTTCAAGACAGTGCAGTGTCAATACCATTGCATCGGCACAACTACCGAAAAATTATCATCTACCTTAGATACATAGTAATAGGTTTCATTCTGAAGGATAGTTTCACATTTTAACGTTTTTTTTAGAAAGCCTTCTCTTTTTTGCATCTTTGTAGACATAATTTGTATCAACAAATCAAGAATCGTGCAGCCACATAAACTAATGAGCTTGCGATTTTTGTGTGTAGTGTTTTGTATGCTCATGATGGTTTTCTTTGAAAACATCCATCATACCAATACGTTTTTAATTATATTTTCTTTTTGCTTTTAAACAATATATTTATCTGTCTCAATTATGCATTAGCGTGTACGCATTTTCTAGGAAATGTGCTATATTTCAAAATCTTAGGCTATTGGTGGTCAAATATTAATTTTTGAAATTCTGTTTGTTTTATGAATACTATAAAATGTTAACATTTACTACTCTGGATTCTTGATAAATCAGAAAGAAAAATATTTCTGTAACAGCATTTTTTTTATCATGTATCTTTTACTCTGAGTATTTTTCTTTCCTAACACCTTAGATAGCCGTGACATTAATTGATCTCGTTGTTGTTGTTATTGTTGTGGGGCTTAACGCCATTTTTCAGCACACAATAGGCTATACATGGCGGGCAATAATAATTGTGGAGGAAGAAACCGGGAAATCCGCGGAAAGAACCACCGATCCACGAGAAGCTACTGGCAAGCTTTCTCAGATATCCTCATTCGCCGAATCGTAGACTCGAACCCACGCAGACAGAAATAGATGGCGGTGATCCCTAAGTATACCGCTTTAGACCACTCTGTCACTCGGAGTCCCGACCGTAATTGAAGTCGACAGGAATTGAAATAATTATTTAATGCATATATATATATATATATATATATATATATATATATATATATATATATATATATATATATATATATATATATATATATATATATATATATATATTGGTTCAGTTTGCTATCTACCTAACTACATATCTATTGAAACGTATTGTTAGTCGTTTAATATAATTATTGTCTTGATTTCAATGAAACACATTAATTCAATTAATTCAATATATTACGTAAGAACACAGATACGCTAAATTTACAGTTAGATTGAAGTGAAACTGCATATTGAATGAAGCTCGATATTTACAGTGTAACAATGTGGAAAAATATTGACACAAAGACGTAGTTTTGATTGTCCCTAGAGTTGCGTAATAAATGCGTTTTATTGCAGACTTCAGGTCTATCTATGTGGTTGGCAGACCAGATGTCAGTGCTTAGCACTCTACCAATTTGGCTGATGACCCTGCTCGTCAACCTCATCGCCTCTCTTGCAACTGAGGTGACCAGTAATGTTGCCATAACAACCATTTTGATGCCCATCCTAACAGACTTGGTAGGTAACTCCATAAATAAGCATGACTATAAGCATGACTACAATACAGTCCATGACTGATCTTACGCCAGAGCAGAAATTAGTACCCGTACTTGTTAATAAAGCACATGATAAAAAATGAAACCTTTCAATATTGACTATATCACTTTTTATCAATGGGCTTTAACTCTGAGTACGTTCAGATCGTTTTATAAAATATGGTTGAAAAGGAATCATGTTTATGACTAATATATTTTAATTTGAATATGATATATAATGAGGTAGCTTAGATATTGGAATATTACCCGTAAAAGGCATGAGGAGCTTTCTGTGTTCTTTTAATCACTTAGGGCAGTATGTCATTTTATCAGAGATATCATTGGTCAGCAATCCATTTGTCTTGGAATGTAAGATGCATTGACTAACATATGACAAATTGTTGGTTATAAAGAAATGTAGTACTGTATTCAGTTCAAAAATAGATCTCAGACAAGGATTTTATTGTGAATAGAATAATTAATTATGTAATTAGCATTACTTGGACGTCCATGTTTCTTGTTGTTACAACAGTTACCCCATCACCAATCTTTCACTTCTTATGAATTTCGTCAAACAATAACCAAATATTTTTTTTAAAAGAGACTCCAAAATATATTTATTTTGATAGAAGATTAAAGATGTAAGTCCTACCGTCTCTGTCAGTTAAGAGTAATATTCCTGAGATGTGAATAACGCAATTCGTTTTGATTTGATGTTTTTAACATATGAACTTTCATGTTTAATCCTGTTAGATTTTGAACTATTGTTATTGTTATTATTACTGTAGATGTTGGCATTATAAATTGAGCTCTTCCTTGCTTCAGTCTCATTTCCATCTAAAGGGACTGCTCATTAATATTTCTGATTGCCATGTTTTAACAAAGTTTACTCATTCCATCACATAATTTTCGTTTAAGGTAACCGTTAGCACTGCTTGATATCGCAATATATATATATATATATATATATATATAAGACAAAAAAAGGAGATTTTACTCCATCTATAATGTAATATTCAGACAAAAAAAGGGAGATTTTACTCCCTCTATAATGTAATATTCAGACAAAAAAGGGGCCTTTATTAATGATGCCATCATCCTATTTAACATCCATAAACATTTGTCTGATATCTTTTGGCCATATACACTCTTCTTGGAATGGGCTATGATAGCTTAGTAGAGTGTAAGACTTGTAATCCAAAAGTTGTAGGTTTGATGCCCATGCAGGCAAGCCAAATTTGACTGCCTCAGTGTACCCTTGGAAAAGGCACAGAACTCCTATTTCCTGATGTAGCCAATGATGTATTAAATTGCAATTAAAACCAGCAACCCCTTCCCCTTACATTGATTAGAATCAATTATATTTTCAATGGTGATAACAGCAAGTGTAGATACATGTATGGATGGACGACTTAGATGGCATGAGGAACAATGGGTATGGCATCAGTTTCAGTGATCTTATGGATCAACATGCAGTAGGAAGATTTGACAAGATTCATTAAAACCTTTAAAATTTGACTACTAATGCATACCTGTGGGTCCCTCATGTAGACTGAGGCTAACTCAAATTGAGCAAATGCTGGTACATGATAGTCCTCTTTCAAACCATGATGCCTGGCAATGGATTCATCCAAACACTGAAATTAAAATAGTTAACATTATTTAAAAGTTTCATTATATCACATATTGTGAAACATTCAGGTAACCAGTCATGTTGATGACAACACATATCAATTCCCAGAATGCAATCGTGGAAGATGGCTGCTTCCATGGCAAGACATGTGTTTAGTTGATAAATCCAGAATAATTATCTTTTACAGCACCACTGTGAAACTTGTGTTCCTTTGCAATAGATCAGAGGTCATCACTGACAAAACAATCTGTTATAAAAGTGATTTTCACGAATGCATGCTAAATAAAGAGAATTTTAAGTTTCATAAAAAAATTCTTGCAAACTTGAACTACTTTTGACGTTTCTGATGCATCTGAATAAACACCCCATTGACAGTGAATGAACATATACACTGATACTGAATGAATACCCTATGGACAGTGATCTGTGTAGGCCTTCCAGTTAAGCAGATCTGGGTCTATGCTGTGTAGACTTTAATCTCTGTAGACCCTGATCTTTACAAACCCTAATCAACCAGTCCACTCTGACAGCGGATCTAGGTTTAAGCTGTGTACACCTTCACCTGAATAGACCCAAATCAGTCCAGGCCATTATCTGCCAGCCTAGTAGATCTTGTCCAATGTTGTAAAGACCTAAATTTTGTGTAGACTCTGATCTGCAAGTCCAGTGATGGCAGATCTGGATCTATGTTGGTCATAATTAGGTGTGACTTACTGAAGGACGAATAATGAAAAAACAAACCTGTATAGCCATCTGTGTCTCTCCTAGCTCTTTAAAGATGGAGCCTTCTAACAAACATTTCAAATGGAAGACCTTGGGATCTGTTTGCATATCACAAACTGCAAGGAAAATAAAACAACATTTCAAATTGTATATAAAATTGGTGAAAGTACATGCAAGAGTATTTCAAATCAATTAATTCAACTAACACATACATTAATCAATCCTTTCCTTCATAATCAAACAAAATTATTTACAGACTGAATCATTAAATGTTAATTAAATGGAAATGAAAAACTGATTAAAAAAATCTTACCATCAAGGTATGGACGCAGTTCTTCAAGTGTACATGTGGGAAAAGCATGCCATAGGAAAATCAATTCTAGTGTCAGAAGACGACAATATTCCTGAGTTGGGGGCTTCTTCTTCATTTTCTCGGTCTGTAATATGTATTATGAGACCAAATTTGTTTTAGCACAATATGCCTCTCTGATAATACTTATATAATCATAATACATTCAGAATACATCCACTATCTCACAAATCTAACACTCCCAAAATAACTGGAGTCCCTTGAATGCTCTATCAGTTGAAGAGAATTTTCAGGAATTCAAATTATGAATATTTTTTTTTTCAAATGCTGTGTGTTATGCTTCAGTGATAAAAAAGGTTTTCAAATTAGCTGTTGTGGTAGACATATACTGAATAGTGATAATGGCGGTCATTGTGGTTGGCTAGAAAGCCTTTATGATATCTCCTTGACCCAAAATATGGCCACTATTGTAGCTATTTTTGAAAAATTGTCGTCTCTACATCCAAACAGATGGTTAAATGAACTTTTTACACATACTTTTCTTATGATACTTAGTCAGTCTTAATAATAATGGTGCCAGTCTGACATCAACATGTCTACCACAACAGCTAATTTGAAAATCTTGGATGATGTCTGTCAGACTGCCAACTCTTGAGGTCATGTTCATTAATTATGCATTGTGTTCAATGGAACCAAATAAGTATAGTGTATGTGATCTTGAAAGGATGATATGCTAAGAATTCAAATTAAATTAGAAGATAAACTCTGCAATGCTTCATTGTCGAGACTTGGATAAAATGCTGTTTACACATTTTGGGGGTTAAACACATACATGCCAGCTGTTATGCTTTCCTCATAATCATTATGAATTTTACAAGTGTTTTATGTTCTCCAGTATATATATATATATATATATATATATATATATATATATATATATATATATATATATATATATATATATATATATATATATATATATATATATATATATAAAAAGATGTTTTGGTAAATAAAAAAAATATAAACAAATGAGTAAAAAAATTGTTTATTATTATTTTTAGGATCATCTCTTTAATTAACTTGTATTCATTTTGGGAATCGGCTTTAAAAATATCACTGCTGCATAAGAATTTTCCTTGTTTTCTATTTATAGCAACTGTATATGACCCATTTTAATTCCAAGAAAATAGATGGGTCACATCAATTTGAACTTACCTCACAGATTCATTATATTCTTAATAAACTTAGGCAACAGACCAGTCTATGGTTTTCTAGAAAATGGCACCATATTATAAAACACTTTGCAGTGTCACATGGGGATGTTATATATATATGTTAGAGCAGAAGGATAGCTACAAACTTCAAAATATGTCAGATCAGAAAATGGGACAAATTAACAAAGTTTTACAAACTTTAAAAGAAAAATATGACAGCAATGTAATACAGCACTAGGAATTGAGCACATGAATGTTTACTGTAAAATTTAAAATTTAATTCAAGATTATTAGTTCTTTAAGATGCCTGATATTTTTGTTTATGAGGGCATGATGTATTACTGTCTAAATAATGGCCTTGTGTGGCATGTTCCCAAGTCAACTGACAGGATATCAATTTAATATCTGAATATTAAATGAATTACAAATAAGCAAAACTGACAAAGTTTTGCATCTCTTTATTCCTGGCATTATAATGGCCATTTATCCACTTCATATATTCCCAACTTGCTTCTGAGAGGGGACTTATGCTGGTGGAACTCCTATTTTCATCAAAATTCTAGTGAAACCCCTCTCCCTTTCTCTCACACACAAATATAGAAACACAACTTACTTTAAAAACTATAAAAAAGACCCTATAAAATATTGTTAAGGACCCTATAAAATTCAAATGTGGGGTTCTCAGTACTCCACGAACTATCAATTTAACAGAAACCCTAATATACTTTCAATGTTGTGGGCTCTTGCTTGCTTTATACATATATGGAAAACTCTAATATTAAGTTCAATATATTCTAGATAAATGTTTTCCTCACTTGAAAGGAAAAATCTTGATTTAGATGGCATTCATATACATGCCAACCCCTGGCAAAAAAAAAGTGTAATCCAAGTGGACAAAAAGAGTAATCTGAGCAGAAAAGAGTAATCCATATATAACATGATAAAACTCAATGAGCATTGATTTATATACTCCTTTAGTCTTTTAACTTCATGCTTTCATATGTAGTGCTTTTAGCTTTAAAAAACAACAGACTCTCACAAGTCATTTGAAAACACTTTGTACCAGCTGAAACTATAAATATTTTGCACAAAGTAGAGCACTAAGTGCTGGGTTTCTGAACCTGGATCTGAATTCAGTTTTATTCTTTTTACCAATACTGAACAATCTCTCACAGTCAGCATTAGAATGGTAAAGAAACAATATTCCTTTCATAAGCTGACAAATATCTTTCAATTTTTGGGTCTTTTAGCTGGGAAAAAAGTTCCATTGCAGATCAACTCTGTCCACAGGAAGTACATTGTCAGGTAGAATGCCAAATTGATACTTCAGAAGTTCTAATTCTAAACTATTGGTAGCCTTTCCAGCAGCAAGGTGCATCATAGGACAGGGACAACATGATATATACACTGATGGAGACATTTTTCAAAATCCAGTCATCACTGATGATTTATCAGCTGAAAATCCCATACAGTTCTGCCAACTTATGTTTTTTTAAGCATTATCAAACAAATCAAAATGTTTTCTCCAGTGGAATCTACTGTTAATTCTGGTAATAAAAGATAAGCACTGTGACTTTGTCTTTTTCGTTGTAAGAGCCTCTTAAACAGACTAAGTAAATCATCAATAATCACTACACCTCTCTGTGGCAATACCAAACAGACCAATAATTTTCATGGCTCTGCAATTTTAAGTGATTCACTATCTTCTAAATATCAAGATTAGATGGTTTACTTCTTGCACATGTATGCATAGTTTTGGCTAATTTGGAATCAGGAAACATCCGTTGGAACAAAGCACCAACATAGTCTTCTACTGCTAGGGGTAGTACGTGTTATATTAAGAACTCAGTAAATAATACCTCTGCATTTATAAAATTTGTATCCATTATTGAGCTCTGCTGTAAAAAAAAGCTACCTTAGTTCTCGAGTTAGTAAAACCAGCTAATTCAAGGCTTTTCTGTTTTACTACCAAGACCAATACTAAAATCCTTTTTGCACAGCCTGCAAATGGTGTGAAGCTGCCCTAGAATGGAATGCTGTATAATATAATTCATGTATTTATCTCTGAATTTGTTTTTTTTTTCTTTTTCTAATCCATCTGTGAAATTATTTGAAAAACATGTTTGCTCCTAACACATGCATCAACTAGAATAAATCTGACTTTCCTTTTAGCACCAAATGCCTACAGACTGGAAGAGGTTCCGAGCATAACGATACAAGCGTAATTATGTAGAAGGATCTACAAACAAAAGTCAATGAATCTATTACAATTGTGCCGCAGACTTAAGTGGAATATGACATCGTTGAGGTATTTTTACGAAACAAATCTGTGTGTTTGGCTAACAATAACATCCGCGAAATTCGCACCAAATTCAGGTAATGTGACGAGAGCACTTAAGCATCGTCTGTTGTGGTCGACACTGTGCAAATCTAGGTTAAAATCCAGGGATGCAGGACACGTAAATTTATACAGCTACCACCAGCATCACCAGCAGAATTGTGGATATAATCTACAAAATCAGTTATTCTTTGACAAAAACTTACGTGGTTGGACCATGCAGGTCTCGTCCCCCCCCCCCCCGTAATAATTCTTCACAAAAAACCGGCGTGTTTAGAATGTATTATGGCCACGTCAGCTTATAAAAATAATATTTCATCTACGTAGATCGGAATAATGTGCACCGTTAACAAAACTCCAATAATCCATATTTGTAAATCCGACTACGTTATTGGCAATGTAACTGGTATTGTTAGGCGTAACATTTTCCATTCATTTTCAGAAGGAAAAGCCTAGCGTTGCTGGTACCAGCAATTTTAGTTTTAATCGATTGTTATTGCTGGATAGACCACCCAAATATCTTCCAGGTCTCGGGCTGGATAGACACACAAATATTTTCCAGGTCTTCTGGCTGGATAGACAACCCAAATATCTTCAAGGTCTCTGGACTGGATAGACACAAAATATTCTTCCAGGTTGCACACGATTCCTTAACATATCTACAATGGAAACCCAAATTTAAAAATGTAATGAACAAATTGAAGAGGAAGTACAATAAAGCCTTTAACTTATTTGGTTTCGTAACTAAAAACTTGGTATAGAGGCTGCATTACGTCAAAGAAACATGTTATAGATGTGGGACAACGGGACATGCACCACAAAATGTCAGAAACTTTGAAAATCGAGTAACCCAGACCTAAGGATAAAGCAGGATAATAGGAACTAAGCGAAAATTAAATTGTAGAAAAACAAACACAAAATCGTTAGGAAAAACGGCCAAATACAGAGCAACGATAGAAATCGGGCAACATTACTCAAAACACAGAGTGACAACAGATAGATCCCCCAAAAAAAACAAAGTATAAAGCCCCAAACGTCAATATCAGAAGAATACAACAGAAAAACAAACTCAAATCCACACAACTACACAAATAACAGAGACTAAGAAGTACAAAAAGCAGAAAAAATAGGAACCAACCAAATATACTAGAAGCGAAATTATTGAAAAGGCAAACATACAAAATGACAGTCTAGTTCTAGCAGCAAGAGGTACCCATACAACCAAAAACAGAAATTTGACCGACACAATATTACTCAGGAAAGGAAAATTAGAATATCGAAAAAGGAGTGAAGATGAGATCTACCAATATACCTTAAACAGGTTTACCAATAATACCAACATCTTTAAATGTGGGGCAGGAGGACTTCTATAAATGGTCTGTAAAGATCACCAAGAGAGTAACAATCAATATTAGTGTGGTTTCTAGTTAAGAGGTTCACCGCCTCCCCTCCCCATCTCATTCTGCAGGTACCATTGAGCCAATACCCTTCTATTTACTTCTTGTTATTGTTCTTGTTTTGAGGTTTTACGACAGTTTTATATGAAGTTATGTTGTTTGTGACATAATAAGCCCATGTCGTTGTAACTTAACGTATTCAAGATGATATTTACACTTCTCCCACGATTCCCTTTTCTGACTTGAGTTGACAATGGCCGCAAAATTTTATTACAAACAACAAACTTTTCCAGAAGGCGGGGGTTAAAGTTTTCCCACGATCGTAGGAAATCAGTAAAATGAGAAAAAAGTGCACTATAATTTCATTGGAATTGTATTACCAAAATCACATCAAGGTATCTGTGACCGCGTTGATGAATATCCAAAATAAACTATACGTAATGCTGGAAAATATCCCAGTGTAGAGGGAAATGAGGGTTTCGGCCCACTTTATCTTTTTACCCTCCAAACAAGTATAAATTATAGTCCTAAATTATCCCCCACCCCTTTTTCCAAAATAGTGAAATGAGGGGTTTGGCCCACCGCCACCCTCCCCCTCCCCCACCCCCGCCAAACCCTCATTTCACTATTTTGGAAAAAGGGGTGGGGGATAATTTAGGACTATAATTTATACTTGTTTGGAGAGTAAAAGATAAAGTGTGATGAAACCCTCATTTCCCTCTACTACTACTATGTAGACAGGTATTTTGTAACCAGACAAAACAACAGGTGTTGGAATGCGATAAGCTCTGTCAACAGAAGTGACGAATTTGTTAGAACAGCGTATGTGTGGAATATGATTATTCTAAAGACGGCAAATAGATTTTACCACAAATTTTTTATCAGATAACAGGATGAAAATTAAACTGTGCATTAGAACGTTTCAGTTAACAAGACGGAAATTAAACTAGCATTAGAATGAAAATGATATTATTTTATACCTCATTACCAACTGTTAATGTCTCAACTGTAGATATCAAAAATAATTCATTATCATGGTGATAGAGGCTAAACTTTATTTTACCGCTCACATAACGACGGGACTCAAACAAATCTTTTATTTGTGATTTGTTAAGAGGGTATTTTTTGTCGATAAAATACAACTTTGACCGATCAAGATCAATTGTAAGTTTGGTGTATTTTTGCTGACTAATCGGACAGTGAAAGTTGTTAAATTCCGCTAGCAACTTTTGATACAATTGTTCGAGATAATTAAAATACTCGCTGTCATCAGATCTGATGAGCGAAAGTTTTAACTTGTCACGGGTACCACTAAAGCATATGCCTGATGTTTCATTATTAATTTCAACTGTCAATGGTTTGCCGTCCATCATTAGATATTTGATTTTGCTACTGTAGCTATTTGTCACTGTCAAATTTTCAAACATTATTTCTTAAGTTTAGATAAAATTTTAGTTAGTTTGCAAAGATAATGTCAAATATATCTCTATCATCATGACAATACCCAAGTGCAAATGTATCTACCCCATTTTCGCAATAACGTTTATCATCAAAATTGCTCAAACCGCGTTTGATAAGGACATCTGTTTCGAGCTTATGATGATTTGTCCGAATTGACATAGCTCTTATAAAACTAACACCGCCATCAAGCGCATACTTGTAGTCATCAAATTTTATAAACTTTTTAACAAAGTCACGAGGCAGACCTTTTGCTTTTTTTGTTATTTTATTATTGTCTAACAATACGGCATACATTTTACTACGTAATCCGATAAAGTATTTGATAGCGCTCGAGTTCATTTCATCTTTGAACTTACCAATAACCTTTTTATTTGTGTCGTCATGAAATTTACTGTCACGTGGGTAATCAGAAAGATCAAACAGATATCTATTATCATGCATGTCCTGATAGATGTCCTCGCATTCAATTTCATATACGAGCGAATCAGTATCAGTAAATAATAATCTACTAGCCGGCCATTGATTTTTAACAAAATTATAATGAAAATCGTACATCAGCCACTTTGATAAATCTAACACTGAAGCTCCAACGTAGATCGGCTTGTTTAGTTTTAGATTTGTTTTTCTTCTTTGTATCGCAACAAGATTCTCATTAAAAATTTTCATGCTCACAAAATCATCGTCTGACACAAGTTTGTTTCTGCGATTGACATCATTGACTAGTTCGATATTTACGCGTTTCCTAATATTCTCCATCGTCTTACCAAAAACAGAATTGTTCATCAGTTTGAAAAAGTTTTTCTCAAAATCAGTTTTTGCCGCAGCTCTTCTTGTAGTGTTCGAGTTAATATAACCTCTCATCCACGGCGACTGATTAAATTTTAGTACGCGATGAACTTTTCTCAACACGAGACCAGCATCGACTGCTTGTTTTAAAGCTTTGTAATGCAAAACATAATTACGTTTATGAAGCAAATTTGGTACTAGTTTCTTTACCATAGAATGTTGTCTTGGTAATGCTGACGCTTGTTGTTCTTCTGATAACAAACTATATTCTATAATCATCGATTCCGCGCAGAAAGGGTAATCGTTATGTAATTTGTGTAGCGAAGTTGGATAATCGAGATCAACTTCAACGAAATACGAAACATCGTCGGGTATCTTTTTTTCTGTCTCTGATAGAAATTGATCAGCCGTGATCCAATGAAATCCACCAATAGGCATTGGTTCTGCCATCGAATACCCGTACAAGTTATTGCAATCTAGATAAACTATATACTTCGAAGGAAGGTTAGGATTATACTCTTTCAAATATTTGTTGTTTGCTTCAGCGTACTTCTTCGTTATCACGCTAATACCGCCTCGGATACCTTTTTCGATAAAATTGAACATATCAACATCAGTCAGTAATTCCAACCTTACCTTACTAAACTTTAACAGAGCATCCCATGACAGTCCGGGGGCAGAATAATACCAGCAAGGATCTAGTCCGTAATTATTATAACTCACTTCTCGAAAACTTTCAAAAACATCTGCTAATAATAACACGTCAGTTTTCAAATACAAATCGTGATAATCACCAAAAGTCTCACAATCAAACTCTTTCCAAATATCTTGTGCATACCTGTACTCATCATCAGTGATATTTTCATTTTTAAGTTGCGAGTAAAATTTGTCTTTGCTAGGTAAAGATGTTTCATCAAATTTACTCCAGTCGTCGAGGTATTCGTATGGAAAAACTCCTTTTTTAGCTAGTAGATTAAATTTATCTCCAAAACAGTCTCTTAGGTTATCAAATTTACTACAACCTTTCACTAACTCATCTAACGAGGCTGCCATAAACTGCAGGCTGTCAATAAAACGCAATTTACCTAGCGTAACTGACATGTACTTTTCAAAATTATTTGGGATGCATTTGATGATGTTATCGAGTTTTAGATGAGATTTTATATCAAGATCACCAAAAGCTTCTACTATAATATGGCTATCATATCCTCGAAAATTGTGAAGAATAACTGGAATAAAATCTGGAGCATGAAATTTTAAATTACACTGATTATGAGCCGCTCCACGGTACTGTCCAGTCAAATGGCAATGGTCACGTACTTTTTTGTTATCATCAAAAGCTTTTTCACAAATATAACAAATTTCTGCTTGCTCGTGAGCGGATTCTTGTTGAGGTGTTAATTTTAACATTGGCGTTACTTTTTTCAAACGATAAGTAATATTATCAACTTCGTTAATCAACTGCTTGAGAAGCCAGACAGCTGGATTTTTATCACGATAGAGTTGGATTGGTTTAGATAATCTAGAATCAGCGCAACAAACTACCTTGTACGCTACTCCACATGGAACATGATTTTGAACTTTTCTTGTTCTCGATTGGTTAGGATCATTTTCTACGCCAAGTACAGGTTGAAGTAAGCATTCGAAATCGACGTATATGACGAAAGGAATTTTTAGTTTATGATTATGATGGACAAACTGTAATACGCTATCTTTTTTAGATGGCATTGTTATTCTTTGTACGTCACTACAGTACTGTAAATGCTTTTGTAATGTTTCATTGTCTCTACAACCGTGCAAGCAGCGATAACAAAAGAACTTTTTGTTCCTATTTTTATTGTACTGTTTACCAACTAGTCCGTTAAAGTTTTTAATCCAAATGTAATGATTTTTATAAAACAGTAAATTGATAGTCGATTGTGAAGCTTTTTCTGAAATATACCTCGGATAGACATTTTCTTTTTCATCTAATCCGAAAACGTTAATCGAAATATTATTTTGCTTTTCAAACTTTGGTATTTGATTTTCTGCCACTGGAAAGTCAATACCAGCACAATTAAATCTTGACACGTGACTGATATATTTTTCAACGCGATCAGCGTGTTTTTCTGCTGGAAATAGTGCGGAAAGAACAGCCCATTGGAAACATTTGTTATCTACGTTTTTGATGTTTATACAACATCTTTCACTTTTTATTTTTGGTGGCAGGTCGATATACGAACTACCGCGTAATGCGTCATATTTCATCGTGTGAAACAAAATTTCCTTGATCATTTCAAACTTCCAACCCGAACCTAATTCGGTAAATTCCTCTATTTTTTTCCAGATTTCTTGGTGTATTTCATTAGATAGTGATAACAGATCAGTCCCAAGCAAAACACGTCTAGATTTTGCGTTGATGTAAGGGTCTGCAATTTCCTTGTTAGTAGATTCTTCCGTCACAAGTAGTTTTGAAAATATAACGTGATATTGCACTAACAATCTTAGACCCTTGTGTTTTTCAAGCTCACGTTTTACAGTCGTCTGTAGCAGATGAAAGAGATTTGTTTCAGAAAAATTTACTAAAACGTTTTGATTATCAAACTGATAACTATTATCAAAACCTGCAAAAGCAGTCGCTATTTTATCAGGTTCTCCCATAAGACTTCTCTTGGCTATATCACGCAATTTCAACATTATTATATTATAATATAATCTCTAATTGATAATTTACCTCACACTGCGCATGCGCTAAACAACAATTAGAGATAAAAAATATCACCTATAATATAATGACAGTAAATCTGACAAGCGCACGTGAGCAAGAGGTATATCATGTTTATCCGAAGTACAACCTGTACGCTGGAAATGCACTTGGTTCGGTTATTAATATCATTACTGGAATATCTGTTGGTAAAGCAACGTCAGCGGGTTATACGATTAGTGTAAAGGGAGATAATACTGAAAGAATTACGATGTTTAGAAAAGATTTTATTTACACGTTATTTTGCGATGACATTCCAGAGGGGAAACGAGTATATCATTATAACGGTAAAGTTACTGATGATAATATTGAAAATTTATCCTTACAAGATGAGTTTCAGCCGCATCCGGTCTTTGATTTATACGAGGCTAACGATCGCGGTATTATTAGAAACAGAAAAACTAAAAAAGTTCTTAATAATATGAGCAATATGGGATATATCAGTGTGACTGTTAGAGGAACATCGACAGATCGAGTTTGTTATACTGGTCATAGGTTTGTTTACGAGGTGTTCAACGGATCTATACCCAATGGTCTGGTTATTAATCATATTAATAATGTAAAAACAGACAATCGATTGGAAAATCTGGAGCTAGTGACCCAACAGGAAAATGTGAGTAAAGGACAAAATAGTAATGGTATTAATTTTAGATGCCCCATAAAAACTGTTATTTCGTTAAACCTTGAAACGGATGAGGAGATCAAATTCAAATCAATTACAGCTGCGGCGAAATATTATAATATAAATCCCAGAGCAGTAAAATTTGTAGCTGATGGAGCAACAAAATCAGCTTTTTCAAACAAATATGATGCTAGTATTATTTTTAGATATGATGATTAATAATACTTAACAGTTCGGTTTTAGTCAAACAATGATGAGCAAATGCTATAATATCATCGCAATCAAATTTTAGCGTCGTTACTGCACTTTCATTAATTTTATTTTTTTCTGCTTCTGTTAGTAATATTTTATGAGAATCACCTTGCATTACAATAACGTCAACGGAATATGAACTATAACCTGACAAGCATTTTCTTACCGCTTCGGTCAGTTCGTGGTAGTTTATTATATTAACTTTTTGGTGATATTTGACCTTGTCAGTCATCTTATAACAACAAATTGGATAAAAAGTATATTATAATATGGATATGATGAAACGACTCGTTCAACTATACGAAGAAGATACTAGTGATATCAGCGATAAAGTCTCCACAATCTCTAATGATATGATAGACAAATCTGTTGGTTATAACGAAGATGATATTTTATATAACAACGAATCTGATGATGGGGAAATAGTTACTGTTACTGACAGATCTAATTACCGCAGACCAACCACTGGAAAATATAATGTCAAGTATCACATTGCTAAAAAAATTATAAAATTTAATTTTACCGTTACCGAACAGCAGGTATTTTTGCAGTTAATCAGACCTTTTTTAAACATTAAAATTCCAGACCGACAGAAAAATATCAAATTCGATTTCATATTTGTCAAGATTTTTAATCTAATGACGATCTCTGACGATCGCAGACAATATCTAATATCATTATGTAAACCAGTAAAATGCAAATCTATCAAACGAAAGTATGAGGAAATTTATAATAGCATTATTTCACAGTCGATAAAATCGACCGGGTTGGAATCCAGCTGTTAAATTTATCACTATACCCACGCCATTTGACTAAACTTTTATCTCCTTTTTTCCTAATCACTTTTTCGATAATGAAAACATCTTGTTCAGTTTTTTGTAGTTCTTGTTCGTAAAAACTACCTACTATAGGCTCACCTGCCAGATCTTTTAACGCGTACGTTACAGGTATTGTTAAGAGTACTTTATCAACAACAAATACTTCTTCGCTCCAGTTTGGAGTAAATCCTTTTGCAAATACCTTTTTTATCAAAGAGATTCTAACTTTATCACCGACCTTAAATTTATGTCTGCGGTACATGTTTTCGTTTGCTAATATTGGATTTTTGATAGCGTCATTGGGTGACATTTTGATGGTTCGATGTTTCGTGTTATTATATTCGCCTACGATTTGAGAAAGGTCATCGATGTACCTGTTGGTGTTTTTAGCTGTCATATGTTTGTGTAATTTTTCGTTTAGCGTGCTATTAAATCTCTCGACAACAACGCTTTTGCCTTCGTTTCCTGTAACGTATTTTTTAATATTATTTTGTTCTAGAAACTGCTCAAACTTTTTGTTAAAAAACTCGGCTCCATGATCAGTCCAGATTTTGTTTGGTTTTCTTTCTGTACTCGTTATTATTTGTTTTAGCGCATCAGTGATTGACGTTCCTGTTTTATCTGAAACTGGCACACTAAAAGCGTATTTGCTGAAAACATCTGTGACATTAAACAAATACTTCTTTGGAGCGCCATCAGCGCCAACGTTAAACTGAGCCAGATTGGATACATCTACCAAATCTATTGCCCAGATATCATCTACAGCGTTTGCAACAACTTTGCGTCTCGGAAACTTTTTTTTTTAGGTCTGTGTAGTTCGACTGCAAGATCATCGTATAATTCTTTTCCCCGATCGCGAGGCGATTGACGAGACTCTCCGAGTCCAAAATTTATATTTTGCTCCTATCATTCCTTGAACAAATCTTCTATCAAAACGTTCTCGTAGATTTGTTGGCTCCATATCATGTAATTCGTCTAACATTACTTTATCACAATCTGCTTTCGAGTTTTCATGATCACGATAACAGATATCGTGACGCATTGCTATTGCATCCACTTGATTATAAGGCTCTTGGCCTGGCAATGGATTGTCGTTTTTATCTAGTTGTTGGTCTAGCGGATTGTAAGGACCAGTATACCGATGACCTGGCAAAGTCCAACCGCCTTTTGGTTTTGGTAATTTACCAATTAGTTTATGTATATCTATACCTAACCCTATTATTTCTCTGTTGTTACAACGTTGACAGTACGTAATGATTTTATCTTGTTCTATGCAAAGATCTTTGTCACAATCACAATTGCATTTCATTTTATTTTATTTTGTTTCATAAGATTAATCGTCGATCAAGATAACTCTATCAACGCTAGATCCTACTTGTTTTTTCAAAAACATACTTTTCTTTCTACCACAGATTGCACAAATACTTTTTAACATCGTTCTATTATTTTTCGTTTTTTCCGTCATCTCATCCTTGTTCTCTGTTTTAGTTTTGCATTTGAGACAGTATGTTGACATTATTATATCAAGGAGTTTAGATAAAATTGATTGCAATATTATCATTCGCATGAGAAGGATGCTCATCAAATTGTAAAATAAACTTTAAAAAGTTTTTACTTCCAGAGCTTTTACTCTGGTGCATTTGTCTGACAAACATGATACAATAATAACCACAAGCTGATGTTCCAATCGGCTGTAGTTGATTAGACGAATAATTTATTTTATCAAATTTTTTAAAAATATATTTTTTTATGAGATCGCTTGGAGGAAGTCCGAACGAATCAAAATAATTGTTATCGTGGACAGCAACCCAGTGGGTGCCAGAGCCATCATTGAAGTTTTCAATATTTACAACACAAGAACCGCCTGTTGGTACGTCATCGAGTTCATCCTTGGAAAATACTCCTCGAAATCCAACAACGTCCTTCAATTTTTCAATGATGTCAAAATTGCGCAATAACGTCTGGTCCCTGGTAGAGTTAATCCGCGTCCGATTCCTAGTAAGTTTGGCAGCAGACTTCCCGCTAGTCCCGCTAGAAGTGGAGCGAAAGGAATAATTCCTCCTTGTTTTGTTTGTTTGCGTTTTGTTGTTTTCTTTTTTTTCGATGATTTTGTTTTTTTTCGGCGAATTTTTCGTTGGCATTTTATTTTATACTGTTACATAAAATTAACGATAGATTTGTTTGATACCACGACCTTCGACTGCTTTCTTCGTTGCGCCAGAGACTGCTCCTGACGCAGCCGCAAGTCCAAGTGTACCAAGTACTGGTAAAACTTTGCTAGCTATTATTGATAACGCTGGTCCAAAAAATCCACCTTCTTTTGACATTGCAGTTACCTGAGAAACAGATAATTTCAACACAAAAGGTTTGTTGCGATCGAGTTTATTGATTTGTTGTTGCGTTAGCATGACTTTTACTGCAATTTTATTTGAAGTTTCCGGAGAGATCATCAAAGAAACAGAGCTGCGTTTAGCAACAGCTGCTGATAATTTTTCAACTTGACCAGATGTTAGGTATATTTCTCGAGTTGTGTATTTGGTTTTCATAATGTTATATCCAAGTTGTTAAATTAAACTTGTACTGTCATTCTTCCTTTGATTGAATCGATGGTCAGAAATCGATCACTAACCAATAGCGCGTATACGTTATACTGTTCACCTGGCACATCGCCCAGTGTCCACGTGACCTCAATATCTGCAGTCGATCCCACAACACGCTCCAAATGTTTTGATACATCAAAGTAAAAGATGGGATAGAGCGATCGAAACTCTTCTATTGATATTTGAGATCCACTGTCCGCGTTCTGATATTTTTGCATTGCTTCCATAAGATACATGTACGGCCGAGAGATGTTTCTGGTGGCGTCTACGGCAAAATTACATTCGATTGCACGTTCGGGATACTGTTTGGAATTTACTCTCACAAATATTCGTCTAACATCTGGGTTATCGAATACGGAGTTGTTCATTTCCTGATTGTTACGACGTGCTTGTCGTTGAAATACGACGAACAAGTGTCGCGGTAGTTGTTCGCTGGGCGTGGCCGTTACACGCCATGTATAATCAGTCGCGTTGGGAATGGCTGTTTGATAAATCCTGTTCTGTTGGAAGTGTATCTTTTTTGTAAAGGTGGCTAGTAAAGATTCGAGCTCCATCATTTTAGCTAATGAAGGGACAACCCGAGGCATCCACAGTGCTAATCTTGTAATAGAAAACTGTCCCTCAGCCACTCCACCGGCGTGCATTATACAATCGTTTTGATCAGCTCGATCTAATATAAGCGTATGTTTTATTCCTCGAAACACTTTGTTATAATCACGGCAAAATCCAAAGATTGTACTTAACGGAAGCATCATCGTTATTTGGCGAGATTCTGCGGCAAACGCTTTTCGTTTAGCAAATCCTTCGTTAAAATTTAATCGTCGTAGATTTTTATTTGCGTTTCTTATTGCATTCGCTACTATAACACCACCAGCTGCATCTGCGGTTAATGCTGGAACAGTATGTCGTGCAGCTGCATCAGCTCCACCTGGGTTTAGAATAAGTCTGTTTGCAAAATCAGCATCAGCTAGCTCTCCAGTTTTAAACTCACTCGAAACAGCTGTACCTAATGAGGTATCTTTGAACCACATCATGTTTGTGGCTATTGATCTGGAATAGTCATCGCTAAACGAAACGATGTTTAGTATTGTACTCGCTATGGGTAAGTGCATCGAAATATCTTCTACGGTTTGATTGGCCAGTTGGTATCGTGCACTCTTAAACAAGCTCCAACCATTATTGACGAGAGCGATTTCTGCATCAGCTGCAATATCACCACCTAACACATTTAATATTTGACCACGCACTTCTAACATTGCCTTATGGGGTAGTAGAAACACGTCCTCGTCTCTTGTGTTAAAAGTTCTAACTCCGGTTTTATTCGGTTCGTTCGAGTTCTCATCGAGATACTCGACATACTCTAATTCTGTTACAGCATCGTCAGTATCAATTTCTTCTGCAAGATCGAGATAGTTTTTAGCTGACATTTATTTTATAATCGTTACACAAAATTAAAAGACAGCAGGGGTCATCGGTTTTGTTTTCTTTACAAGTTTACGTACTATTTCTTCACCACTCGGCGACAATAATTTTTTTGTTGTAGCTATCATAGCTCGTTTTGTTTCTTCTGTTGGCGCAATATCTGATATTACTCGTTTTATTTCTGATGGGGAAGGTCCTTTAATCTTATCAGCAATCTTTTGCCCTACTGCAGTGCCTGCTGAAGATGCCGCCCCTGTAGCGAAAGCTTTACCAGCGTCAAGTGCAATGGGCGCTACTTTACGCGCGATTCCTGGAATATTCTCTGCAATTGTTGTAAATATATTTCCAAAAAATCCACCTACGATTTTTCTTCGATAAACTTTTCTTCGTCTCATTTTATAAAATTATGTACACAAAATCACATGCCTAGGCAGTGCGTAGGTGTAAGTAATACGTGACTATCTCGTTGTTCACGTCTATTTGTCGTCCAGATTGGTCTGTGAGTTGCATTGTAATGCTTGTAATTTGATTCTCAGGTGTTATTGGATAGTAGATAATCTGTCGCGGATTGATTTGCATGAGAGAACCTGGTGGGACTTCTGGTGAGAAACTGTAGATCGTTTGCCCGCGGTTGCCTTTTGACGTATAAGATCCAGATGCGATAGAGCAATTGATGAGTATTGTATTTACTTCTGTGATATCTACTGGTAGTTCTCCATCAAATGTCAAAGATTTATCTTCACCGGTGGTATAGTATAAAACTCTAGTAAAACCTAACATCTTTCCAAAACTTCTTTCTTCAAAGATGACTTTCATATTTCTTTTCACTGTTATCCTAGCTCGTAAGGTGTTATAATTCGCCGCTAATTCGAAATTATCAGCATTGCCACCAGCTTTTGTTAGAAGCTCTTTTATTGTTCTGTTTAGATCAGTAATGTTATAAGCTCCTTGTGGAATCTGTAGTTTGTATTGTATATCAATAAACTCTTTTTGTGATGTTGGAGATTTTTTAACATTAATGATTAAAATTTCATCATTAATCCCAGTTTTAATATTCGGCATGGCGTTCCAACAAGTACAAGAAATTAATCCAATCTCATACTGTTTTGCAGGATCTAGTTCTATTGGTGGGTTGTAATTTACTGTAAAATTCGCGCTGTTTCCTGTTATTTGTGATGAATCAAGCAATAATGTTGTTTGCATTATACTAATATTTTAGATAAGATCGCGGTGTAAAATTTCGTACTCGGATGATGTTAGTAATCCACTCGATCTTAGATGATCATGTATATCAATAATTTCGTTATCAATCTCTACACTTTCATTACCAGCTTCTTTAGAGGATATCAACAGCATTAGCCGATCGACTATGTCTGCGTTTGATGTAAAAACTTTAACTCCACCTCCAGTTCTTTCTTCCGGTAATCTTTTATCTCGCTTGTTTTCATATTTTTTGAATAGTCTTTTAAAATCCCAACCTTTACTATAACCTCCTGGTTTATTTCGATATCGTTCTGATGTTTTAAGAAAAATTTCAGCTATAATTCCATCTCTTATCTGATCAAATAATACTAGAAAATTCTTTCTATCTTTTTGATCTTTAATTTCTTCATCAGCATGTAAACCATTTTTTATAATTTCTCTTAATTTTTCCATCAAATTATCATAGTTTTCTTTTGGCCAATCTCGAATACTATTAATATCAGTGATATTATATTTTTCCATAAACTCGTTATACTCGGAATCGTCTATTTCTACCCTAGCTTTCTTTCTGTAAAATATGATAGTATCCTCAATAGGCATTATTTTTATCATACTTTCTTGTAACGTTTTTTGTTTCTCAGCTAATTCCTCAGTTTGTTCTGACACTTTTTCTATTAACCTCCTTAACTCGTCGGGATTAACAGCCTTTGTTGTTATAGCTTGCTGAAGTGCAAGAGGGTTGTTTATTAATCTATCAAATTCAACCTGTCGTGCAATAGGATCAACAATGTCTCTTACAAGTTCTTCTGCAATTTTTTTATTTTCTTCTTTCGATCTTTCTCCTAGTAAACCTAACAAACCTTTTTCTTTCATTTTTGCTAGTTCTTCCGGAGACAATGTTGGTATTTCTGGCTGCTTGCCAAGCATCGCCTCAGTAACAGGTTTGAAAAATTTGGTTCTTTCTTCTTCTGCTTGAACTTGTCCACGTCGAGCTTCTTCCACCTTTTTCTTAAAAGCCGCACGAGTTTCGAGAAAATTTTTTAGTAATTCGATTTTCTGTTGATGTTTGTCCATTATTTTTATACGCTTTACAAAATTATATCATAGAAACGTCTCAAGGCAACAACGAAACATCTTGGTTGGATCACGCGCTAGCTTGTCAAATAAAAAGAAACTATATCTATCTTTAGTTGCTCGATGATATAATTCGATAAATTTATCTTTTGTAACATCACCACATTGTTCGTTTGCAATATTTCTCACATCCACATTATCTAGTCCGGGAAATAATATGAAACAACCCGTATTTCGCCTAATAAACCTATCAACATTATAAAAACCTTGGGCAAGATAAACAGAATTGCATCTTTTATTACGTGATAGTGAAAAATATGATCTAATCTTGTTCATTTCCTCATTGTTTAGCGGAATATCATCAAAGACGATTATCTTATGCTCTGACGAATCGAGTTCATCCACTGGAACGAGTTCTTCTGGTTGTTTTATCAAAAATATATCATCACCAATGCCAAGGTCATCACGAAGTTTATCATTATACTCACTTAGTAACTCGTATTTGTCTTGTTGGGGGTTGATGGTGTAAATATACACCTTATCATAGTTAAAGTTATTATTGAGTAAAAGATTTAATAACAAATTTGTTTTACCAGATCCAGTTCGCCCAACAATAAGATAATGACAGTCTGGAAGTTCATTGTTATGTTTATGCTTCACCAATCGCTCGGTGTCAAAGTTTATTATCTTCGCCATCGTATAATTTTATGTTATATTAATCCAACAATTTTGTGTAGAACGGTATGTATAATGAGCTACTATACAAAATTTGGAACATTAGCAGTAGATTTATTAACAGAAGGTTACCAGGGTGACTTATCCAAGTATGCAACTCTTGATAAGCTCAAAAATGAAATCAACAATTTGTTAAACGTTGCAAGTGTAGATCCAAATGAAATTGTAGTTTTCCAGGACAAACAAGGACGATTAAAGACGAGTAATGTACAACTATCAGATGTACTAGTACGAAATCCTACTGCAGTTGCTAATAATATTGTTACTTTTAACAATCAAGGTAAGATAGAAGATTCGGGTAGGTCAGTTAACGATTATGTTAGAAAAGCAGGTGATTTATTTACGGGGAACATTGTTATGAACCAGAACAAGATCACATACCTTGGAAACCCAACTGAGGATAATGACGCTGCTACTAAGAAATATGTTGATGATCAGGAATCAAAGTACGTGTCGATGCATGGCGGTATAATGCGTGCATTTCTCAACATGAACAATAATGGCATCAATAATCTTAGAACACCAGAGTTTGATTTTGATGCTGTAACAAAGAAATATGTTGATGATATCAACAATGAAATCACCAAGTTCAAAACTGATTTTACTAATCACATCACCACGTTTTTAAATTTTCGCAGAAACATAAACAAAACCAATAACGAATTTTTTGGAAGTCCGCCGTCTGTTGATATTACACTCGATAATATTAACACAAAACTCAACGATATTATTAGTGGAATTCCTAGTATTGTTGAGAAAACAAGTATGATTAAAATTCCTCACAAGCAGATTAAAAATATTGTCTATACTGTTGCTTCTGGAATGTCTACTTGGTCGCCGCAAAATAACACTCTCAAACATACTGCAGAGGTCACTGGTGTGTATAGATTGTCCGTGTTGAGCAGTGCAAAGTTTAATATATTTACATTATTTCCATGGCGTCACTCGACTGATAATTTCTCTGGAACCGTGTCTATTGTGTTAAACAAAGATGTTGAAGAAACTTTTATGCTAATAGCAGATGACAAAAAATTAACTGCTGCGTCATATTGGTATTGTCTGGAATTTGTGGCTGAAACACCTCAACTAGTTACTTAATCAAGCCTGAGATTATGTGAACAAATATTATAATGAAAAAAAGTATAGTTGATTTCAATCATATTTCAAAAGATATTCCAGAACAGGATGTTGACGCACTAATACAATACTACAAATATTATCACAAAAAACTTTGGTGCGTAAAAAAATGTTACAAATATTATAACAAAATACTTCGAGGAATATCATATCTACCCTTGTTAATGACTAGTTCTGGCATAATTTCAAGTGGTATATCATTAAACCCGTTTTTGTTAATCATATCCGGTGTTGGTGTTTCTCTTACAACAGCTTGTAAAAAAGTTGAACCTAAAATTTTGATAAAAAAGCACGGCTGCTTAACATCAATTATAACTTACAAAAAACTACTTGATCAAATAAGATCTTACCTACGAGGAGTAAAATATAGTATGGACAATTTAATACGTGAATTTCGTATTATTGACAACATGTTAACAGATATTATACCCATGAGGATCAGCAAATATGAGAAAGATTATCAAAAGAAGTATGAGTAACATAAAATTTTATCTAAACTTAAGATATAATATAACTAAAATAATATCATTTTCATTCTAATGCTAGTTTAATTTCCGTCTTGTTAACTGAAACGTTCTAATGCACAGTTTAATTTTCATCCTGTTATCTGATAAAAAATTTGTGGTAAAATCTATTTGCCGTCTTTAGAATAATCATATTCCACACATACGCTGTTCTAACAAATTCGTCACTTCTGTTGACAGAGCTTATCGCATTCCAACACCTGTTGTTTTGTCTGGTTACAAAATACCTGTCTACATAGTAGTAGTAGAGGGAAATGAGGGGTTTCATCACACTTTATCTTTTACTCTCCAAACAAGTATAAATTATAGTCTTAAATTATCCCATACTACCCTTTTTCCAAAATAGTGAAATGAGGGTTTGGCGGGGGTGGGGGAGGGGGAGGGTGGCGGTGGGCCAAACCCCTCATTTCACTATTTTGGAAAAAGGGGTGGGGGATAATTTAGGACTATAATTTATACTTGTTTGGAGGGTAAAAAGATAAAGTGGGCCGAAACCCTCATTTCCCTCTACTACTACATTCTAACAGGGTACGGTGTTTTCCCACTACACAGCAATCAATCAGATTATTTGGATCATGCTGTAAACTAATTACATGTGACACGCAGCATGTGGAAAATATATGCGATACATTCTTCACTTTAAACAACATATAAGATAGACGATATGTAGTAACGCCAGGTTATCAGTGTCTGACTTTGTTCCTTTGAGAAAACGTTAGAAGAGATATTAAATTTGTCAACAGCAAAATTTAACTTAGTAATTCAGACAGTTTCAGCATATTTAACTTTTCAACTTTTTTCTTTTCTTAGGTTCGTGTGGGCTTTGTATTGAATCTAATCTGTGTATTCATCGTAACCATGGCTATCAGTACGTACGGAAGGATATACTTCAGCTTGGACGAATTTCCACAGTGGGCAATCAAGACCACCGGAATTCTAAACACGACTCTAGTCAATAACGAAACTTCAACTATCACACAATAGGCCATATAAATTAAGTTCTGTACATATTCAAGTACTTTATAAAACAACCTAAAATAATGCAACATGTATGTGTTACTGGTGCTTTCCAATGTATGTGTTCTTCCATTTTGGGAGTTACATTTTGGAGACCAGTCTTCCATTTAAAAATAATCTCATCAAAGTTATTAGGGCCGGATCAAATCAAGTGTTGATGGAGATGTTCCAAAATTTCAGTAGGGCCCTAACTTTCCTCCAAAGGGCAACAAAGCAAAATTCTGCATTTCTATTTGCTCAAATTGTGCATAATACCTAATAAACGTGCATAAAAATAAAAAGATGATAAAATTTTAAGTCATTGCCTGTTTGTGTGTGTACGAGGGGCAGGTCTGGAAACTCTGGACGTCCCCTTCATGCCCTGCGAATAATCTTCTTGTCAACCACAGGGGCATTTTAATATTATATACATTATAGACTTTGCATAGATTCTTCGCGGATCACAGTTGTGCATAACTACATTTGTATATGACTACATTTTTATATTACTACATTTGTGGAAAATTAAAGGACAGCAAAACTTGTCCAAAAACACATGTACGAGATCGAAATAGTTGTTTCTTAGAAGAAACAAAACTGTTTTTATATAAAACTTGTACATTAGTGATTATAATAAAGGGTTTTCCTTGTGCTCAAGTGTCCTCAACGTGGTGGTGTAAGATACGCAGCCATTGCCCTAGGGCAAGGCAAACGAGGCAACCGCCTTGGGCTCCGCGCTTCTCTATATATCAGCATAAATAGTTAGCAAGATGCCGTATGTCCGGTAAAATTTGTATATAGTTGAAAGTGACCGTGTCTGAAAGCCTGTGCTTGTGTGTGTATGCGTATGTGTGTGCGAACAAAAGAAACATACACGGGTCATCGGATTTGCTTGTTAGGATGTCTGAGTTATATGTATATTCACTCATCATTTACACGCGTATATTTCTTCATTTTAAAGTTATATTCAACAATAAGCAGTGGGCTTGTAGTATGTAAGAACCACCGAAATTGACCTTTATGATACCGGTTTTCTCCAAAAGATTGTTAACCAGTCGAAATTAATAAAAGAATAATGTTACTAGAATATATTCGTGAAGAAAAAAAAACTATGTAAAATATTATATTGTTCTTCTTTCTTTTATATTGTCGGCAATGTACCGTGCATGCAGAAAAGAAAATGATCTTTCTTTGCCTATCAATTGACCAATTATTTGTTTGATGAGAGTCGACACGTAATCTCACGTATCTTAATGAAATCCTTATGTTAATGTAAAATGTTTTAAATATTGACTTGTCGGGTTGTCTGATTTAAATATGCATATTTATCCGTCAAAGTTCTGTGGAACTCTTGTAGAATTTATATTAAATAGAAGTATACCATTCGACGCGTGAGTTGCACATATTGCAAACGCATAACCTTGCAACTTGACCTTTGGTCCATTAAGTTTCGGTAGACTGACTAGGCAGAAAATTAGGAGCACGAAGATGGATAGTCTAACTTTGCAAACCAAGTAATTTTAAGATATCAGAAGACGAAAACCTTAATAAAAAATGTAGATATATTAGGTGAAGAATTCGTTTTATCCAAATTTGCTTGATTTCACTCTAATAAATAAATGAGTGCCGATCACATATTCTGGTCTAAAAGTTATTTCATTTGCTAACAGCAGTTCTAAATATTATAATGCACGAAAGTATGACGGTGTGCGTCTGTTGTGCGTAACTGGTGTCGGATCAAATTTACTTCTGTAAGAGCTGCTTGTTTGCGTGAATTTTATTAGTTGCGACGTTACATCACACACGCATCAAATTACTATGAAATCAATTTCAGTTAGCATCTTTCATTTGAAACAATCTGAATTTGTTCAGTTCGTTCTGTATCAGAATAGTAGAGTGCTGCATCTCATATACGTTTTGATGGAGCCATACATTGAACCACATGAACATCATATGTGAATCCATTAGATGAGCTATTACTACTTTTGCCCTGACTTATGAGACAATAATATCGCGTTTACCATTCTTTGATACAAGGATTACCGAACAATATATAATTATATCTCCATGGAAACAGACTGCTTTTTGTAAAATCAGCATTATCTCCATGGAAATAGACTGCTCTTTGTAGAATCAGCATTAAGATTACCCGCAGGTTTCAATTAGTAGTAGTACCATTCTGACACCTGGAATCAGCGAAAAGAATTGTACGAATTCATCATCCGTAAATTTCTCTTTTGTGGTGAATGAAATTAATTTTACTGGCTTCTTTTTCTGTGTTACTGTTTACTAATATTCCATGATTGTAGTTTTCATCTTAAAGATTAGTCATATATCAAGAGTATAAATTCATCCTTAACTTTCAAGGTTAAATCTAGGTAAACACCATGTGATGTTAATGGAAGCTGCTTCAACAACTTTACTCTGTTTTACGTTTCGCTATATACAATGTATATGAGTCGTTCAATCGTCATAATCATTTTACTAACTACATCTAAACATTCTATGAAAGAGAATTAATACTTAGAATTATACATTCTCAGTAGTATCACCAGTCTTGCAAATTATTCAGTCATATTAAGAGAATTTATTTATTTATTTTATTTAACCATTAGTTGGAATTACAACGTTCAAATTTTTCAGCTTATGTAGAAATTATATCTGACACGAAATACCTTGATTTCATTAAGCGACTACATAAATATTTATTGCTGTCAGGGCAATATTGCGAATATGCCTAAAGTCAATATTAAAAGAAATTTTGGGATTGTATCATAGTAATTCTTCTGTAATGTTGATTCGTCATTACGATATAGACTATTGTTCAGAACACATTTGGAATCCATTCGAATTACTCGATACTTTTGTAATTGATAGAACAATGAGGACTTTAAGATTTAATTCACCATTGTTATGTATATTTAATTTAAGTGTTTGTCTGTTAGTTTTGTTTTTTACAGTACACGTTATTGTAATGTAACGTTGTTTGCTAGATGTGACTTTGTCCAAAACTGAGTTCATTTCTGCTTGACCTGATTGATATATAATATTTTTTTTATTTTATTTATGTAAAGAACTAATAATAAATTCAATATCCTCTATGTGTATGAGCTTTTTATCAGGATGATTATTCAGGTAAACAAAGGAGTAAATATGTTGATCAGGGTCATGGTTTTGGAGATTCCTAAGTAAATTTTATAGGCTTTTGTGATGTAAATAAACAAGGTTCATTAGATCATTCCATAAGGTTATTTTCCATTAAGTAATGGTTGTTGTTAGAAAATTATAATTGAGATCTAAGGTCAGAGAACTGTATTATCTTGTGACTGTAAGGATTTTTTTACAAGCTATGCTTTAAAATCTAGCACTTTAATTTGTATCATGTTGTAACAAGTTAGAGCTGAATTTTATTTTCTTAAAATTATTGAATTTAACTGATTATTTTCTCTGGAAATTCAAAACTACTTAATTCAGACCTGGAATAATATTTCTGTGATTCAACAAGAAACCGTTGACACATTGGTACTTCATAGGCTATGACAAACACGTCATCGTTTTCTATTTTATATCTCTTTAGGATTTGATCTGAGTTTTATTCAGGACCTTTTATTGCTAAGACTTATGCCTTTAACTCTTGGATTATGTTTTATTTTAATTCGGAATCCCCTAAGTTCTATTTTTAATCATTTTTCACATTGTATACTAGGGAAATAAATTATTTATTAAATTGTAAAAGTCTTTTTGTCTTCATTCTTTTCTGTTACTATTTTATGAGCATATACTCGTAACACCATAATGTAAGGTAATTTACATTTTCAATGTATATTTTAGTGAAATCAATAATATTTTCAATTTTTCAAAACTTGTTGGTTTTCGTTATATTTTGTTACTTATTTTAAGATCATAGAGTGATCCCCCTTTGTCATGAAAACTCCATCATGCAGCTACAGCAATGTACGATTAATAATTTGTAAAAAAAAAAAAAGGTTATACAGATATAAAAAGTTTCTGAAATTTTTTTGTTGAAAATAACTTCATTAATTTCAATATAACACAATTTTTGGCGCCAAAGAACTAGTCACATGAACATATTTATGAAAAGACCTAGAATAAGGGGAATGCTCCAACTGCTTAGAGAGATAGGCATGATGTACATCCACGTCTGCCTGACAGAATTTTAGTTTTCATAACAATCAGATCCAAAATATATCTCAACATTCCTGGAGTAATTTTAGGGAAAATTTTATTTGATCGTTTCCACAGCAACCATGAAAACACCATGGCAACCAGGCAGATAATTCTTTTTATTTCACATAACCACTAACAATGCACTGGTTCAATTTTAATTTTTAAAAAATAAAGAAAATTTTTTTTATATAATTACCCGCAAACATAGGTGTGTATCTTGATTCTCATTGTAACATAATCTTCATTCTTTCTTCAAAACCATAGATCGATAGATGGATGGACAGAAATACGACCAGGTTTGTACATAAACAGAAGACAGACAGACAGACTCATTTACCACATGGACTTCGATTTTCTTCTTAAGATTTTATGTCGACTGAATGATGTTGAGCCTCATTTCACGTGTCTTTACACCATCCTGCCAAGAATAACAGGTGAGTCAAGATAATGGAACAATCCCTTCTCAATTATTCCATTGCATACAATATTAGACCCTATCACAAATATTTCACGTGGAAATGCACAATCAATCAACAAAATTAGGTTTTAATAGAACTACTTTGTGCAAGACCCACTTATCTGGCTCTTACCTGACCACAGCTATGAAGCTGAACCATGCCATCATGAAACCACACCAATAGTGTCCTCTGTGATATTTGCCTCTAGAGATTGGCTAATTACTCAGACTGAGAAATATTTCATCAACACCAACTCCCCATAATTAAACAACTAATCACTAAAATCTAATAAATCTAGAAAATGACATAAATACAAATGGCGCATACCTTAGATTTGTTACAAGAGAAATATAATTTTGGATTTAAGCTGTAACAAGTTTGCAATTTTGACTCTGTGAATTTATCATTTCCTCGACTTATTCTCTCACTATTATTTTAATGCAGATGCTTTCAAAGCTCTTTCTGTGTAAGCCTAACTTTTTAGACCTTGTCATCATGTGTGAAAATTTACAATGGGTGTTTCGAGCTTTTAAAGTTACACTGTAACATTTTGACTTCAAACTTCATACTCCAACAGGAATGTAAGAATCTATTTGCTTATCACACATCAGTGTTGGATAATAGTAAGTTTCCATCCTTGGAATTAGAAATTAACACCAGAAATGCTACAAAAGTATGTGTCTAACACAAAATTATGAGCTTTTAGTGGTAATAACATATTTTACACTGATGGTTATAAAGACATCTATTAAGTTTAGGTTTGTCTCATGTCGCCACATTCTTCTCCCCTCACCAGCTGGGAAAATATATTATTTTCCTTGGTAAACATTATATATGAACCAGAACTTAATATTGGCATTTTATAAAAAATGCACAAGTACCTTTGATATAACCACTAACACACCTTAGTTAAAATTTCACTTTATTTGTCTGTAGACTACTTTTACATTATAAAGATGAGCTGTGACTTGCTTGCTGAACTTTACAACTCATATTTTGACTGATACAATCTTCGCAAGGACAGTAAGTTAAGCACACAGTTGGTTCTTTGGTTCCATAATACAAAGATCCTTTGGTTCCATAATGCCAAGATTCTTCAGTTCTTTCCTACAAAGATTCTTTGCATCCATAATGCCAAGATTCTTCAGTTCTTTACTACAAGGATTCTTTGTTCTGTAGAAGCAAGATTCTTCTGTCCTTTCCTACAAGGATTCTTTGGTTCTGTACAAGCAAGATTCTTCTGTCCTTTCCTACAAGGATTCTTTGGTTCTGTAGAAGCAAGATTATTCTGTCCTTTACAACAAGGATTATTTGGTTCTGTACAAGCAAGATTCTTCTGCCCTTTTCTATAAGGATTCTTTGCTTCTGTACAAGCAAGATTCTTCTGTCCTTTCCTACAAGGATTCTTTGGTTCTGTACAAGCAAGATTATTCAGTCCTTTACTACAAGAATTCTTTGGTTCTGTACAAGCAAGATTCTTCTGTCCTTTACAAGGATTCTTTGGTTCTGTACAAGCAAGATTCTTCTGTCCTTTTCTACAAGGATTCTTTGGTTCTGTAAAAGCAAGATTCTTCTGTCCTTTCCTACAAGTATTCTTTGTTCTGTACAAGCAAGATTATTCAGTTCTTTACTACAAAGATTCTTTGGTTCTGTACAAGCTAGATTCTTCAGTTCTTTACTACAAGGATTCTTTGGTTCTGTACAAGCAAGATTCTTCTGTCCTTTCCTACAAGGATTCTTTGGTTCTGTAGAAGCAAGATTATTCTGTTCTTTACAACAAGGATTATTTGGTTCTGTACAAGCAAAATTCTTCTGTCCTTTCCTACAAGGATTCTTTGGTTCTGTACAAGCAAGATTCTTCTGTCCTTTACTACAGGAATTCTTTGCTTTTATACTATTAGGATCATTTGGTGCTGTACTATATACAATGATCAAATTGTTATAAATTACTCTTCAAGATGATTTGGTTCTGCACTACAAGGATTGTTTGTTTCTATACTACACGAATCCTTTACTACTAACTCTCTAAACAACTGCTACACTTGTATTTAAATTTCATTTCAGTAAAATTCTTGACATGAATTTTTTAAAGTTCAAAAATGTATTGAAATTTTACTTCATATTTCAGAGTGAAATTTAAATTTTTTAAATGGAAACTCTGTTCGAGTAACAAACAAATTTTTTTTCAAAGATATGTATTCACAAATTAAGCCATAATTTAAGTACCCAATGAACAATGATGAACCTTCATGGGAACAAATTTTTTTCCACTAAATCCATTAAATTTAGAACCACTTAACATGCAGATTACTGCAGAGCCTCAAAAACTGAAACCCACAAAAAGAAAATATCTTCACAGCAACATGCTCACATAAATTTGCAAGTGTTTCCACATAAATTTCAAAAATTTAATGAGCACAGAAATAAATGATTTTAAAATGAAGGATAACATATGCACTTGCTTACGAGTCCAACTGCATAATGCACAGACCCAGATCTGTGGTTGCATAATCGCCAACAGATCTGGATCTGTACAGTATCTTAGTTACATTATGCTATAGCAGATCAACAGCTTTGTTGTTTGTAGTTTGACAAGACTTATAAGCAAGTACATATGGTCATACACAAGTTAATGCATACACCAGAATCCAAGGGTCTAACCCAGTCTATGTGTTATGCTACAACTATGAAGTAGAAGGTGGAAGTGTATTCTAGTAGATAATAAGTTCTCTTAAACACAAGGTACATAACTGACCACTATAGTGTTCATTTACAAGGCAGATAAAATTGAATGTAACATCAACTAGCATTATCACCAGTGTAAACATTTTTAATATTTACCTCCTCACATTCTATTGCTGAATAAGAATAAAAGACTATTTGGTGATTAAATATTTTATAGATAAGGACCTTAAATTTTGTTGGGGTTTTTCCTTTAAATTCTGTACATTTGAAAGGTTATGGATATTACACAAGCAAGCTATGCAAATGTTAAATTTTATTCTGACATTATATATAAAGGTCTTTTTTTTAAAAAAATAAGTGCAAACTTGTGTTCAAGTAGAGACAATATAACTTCTGTGCTGGATGGTAACTTAGGGAGATGGCAGAATAATTAACACTCTTGCTTTGAAAAAAAAAATGATAAAAAAGAAAGAAGTCAAAAGGAAATTAGCAATAGTTATAGCAAGAGTAGTATAATCACCATCAGTACTTGAATTAGAAGCAGCAGCTGTGTGTTGCTTATATGTTTTTGTAAGCATATCTGAACTTGCTCTAATATGACCATGTCAGTAAGGCAGTTTATTTTTTCCATACGTTTGACTAGTTTTCAGTTCAGTAAGTTGTAAAAAATATCATGTACTGGTATTCTATAGTTAGAAAACATGTTTAGCTGAAAAGATTGTAAATCATACATAGACCTAGCACATCAATTGCAAACCCTTTGCAGCTCAATGGCATGTTGCTCTATCTCTCAGCTTGATGCAATGCTTGGAATTTTTCTTTTTTTTTCATATGATGGCAGTTGTATTTCTCACCATTAGATGCACACAAATCAACACATCAATACAACTGTGTCTCTTCCTGTTTTATTTATAAGAATCCAAATATTACTTTCTATTCTTCTTTACTGAGTATTAAAACATTTTATGATGCACATTTTCACTTTTGTCTTCTATATATATATATATATATATATATATATATATATATATATATATATATATATATATATATATATATATATATATATATTACTTCTTGCTGGATAGCATTTTAAAAAATCTAATTCAGAGTTTAATCATGTAGATGCTTCACATGAAAAGGTATTTCCAGTTTAAATTTTATGAGATACTAACTGTAAAGGTAGTCTGATTCTCTAATTAACTCCACTAAATCTAATATGAAACTTTGATCCAAATCAAAGACGAACCAATTATGTGGATTTTACCACAGGAATCACATTTCTGTAGCTTTTTTTATTCTGATGGGTAATTTTTGTACAGCAACATCCTAATGGTTAACAAGACTGGAAGTAATTGATGTTGTTGTACCATAAAGTCTTAGTACAATAAATCAAGCTAAGTTTGTTTTTAAATTGCTTTTATTTCATTTTAAATATATGTGCATAACATTAAATAAACATACAAAACTTGTTTCGCTTTACTTTTTCAATTCTCCTAAATCTTCAATGCTCTCCTCATCAATCTGAAATAAAGAATGAATAATTATTCATTACTAATTCATGTACTTTATTAAGTATATTGAATGGATATTTAGTCATGACTAATTCATGTACTTTATTAAGTATATTGAATGGATAATTAGTCATGACTAATTCATGTACTTTATTAAGTATATTGAATGGATATTTAGTCATGAGTAATTCATGTACTTTATTAAGTATATAGAATGGATAATTAGTCAGGACTAATTCATGTACTTTATTACGTAAATAGAATGGATATTTAGTCATGACTAATTCATTTACTTTATTAAGTATATACAATGGATATTTAGTCATGATTAATTCATGTACTTTAATAAGTATATTGAATGGATAATTAGTCATGACTAATTCATGTACTTTATTAAGTATATTGAATGGATAATTAGTCATGACTAATTCATGTACTTTATTAAGTATATTGAATGGATAATTAGTCATGACTAATTCATGTACTTTATTAAGTATATTGAATGTATATTTAGTCATGAGTAATTCATGTATTTTATTAAGTATATAGAATGGATAATTAGTCATGACTAATTCATGTACTTTATTAGGTAACTAGAATGGATATTTAGTCATGACTAATTCATGTACTTTATTAAGTATATACAATGGATATTTAGTCATGATTAATTCATGTACTTTATTAAGTATATTGAATGGATAATTAGTTATGACTAATTCATGTACTTTATTAAGTATATAGAATGGATATTTAGTCATGACTAATTCATGTACTTTATTAAGTAAATAGAATGGATATTTAGTTATGACTAATTCATGTACTTTATTAAGTATATTGAATGGATATTTAGTAATGACTAATTCATGTACTTTATTAAGTATACTGAATGGATAATTAGTCATGACTAATACATGTACTTTATTAAGTATATTGAATGAATATTGAGTCATGATTAATTCATGTACTTTATTATGTATATAAAATGGATAATTAGTCATGACTTATTCATGGACTTTATTAAGCATATAGAATGGATAATTAGTCATGACTTATTCATGGACTTTATTAAGCATATAGAATGGATAATTAGTCATGACTTATTCAGGAACATTATTAAGTACTTTGAATTAATAATCAGTCATGAGTAATTCATGACTTTATTAAGTATTTTGAAATACAGAACTGATAATTTGTTATGAGTAATTTATGTACTTTATTAAGTAATTTGAAATACAGAATGGATAATTAGTCATAAGTAATCATGTGCCTTATTAAGTATTTTTAATGGATAATTAGTCATAAGTAATTCACGTACTTTTATTAAGCATTTTAAACAATTTTTGAAAATGTATTGTTTTGACTTATGTGCATTCTCCATAATGTGTGATTGCATGAATCCTCTAAAGTTAAAAATTTCCCATTTTAAAAATAACAAAAAAACCCTGCAACATTAACTGTAACAGGCATATTCTGATAGTGTTAGTTGAATATACATATTTAATGAGCTATATTATGCAGCTGGGTAAGGTGATACTTTTACAATCTATTTAATCAAAGCATCTTATCAACTGTACTTGTAAAGCATGAACAATGGTATTCATACAGTTTTTGTATTCTGTGGTAATGTTTGCTATAACATGCAATTCTAATGTATAGGATCAAGTGCCACAGTCATAAATGTAATGTTTGTAATAACATGCAATTCTAAGGTATAGGATGAAGTGCCACAGTCATAAATGTAATGTTTGTAATAACATGCAATTCTAATCTATATCATGAAGTGCCACAGTCATGAATGTAATGTTTGCTATAACATGTAATTCTAATGTATAGGATCAAGTGCCACAGTCATAAATGTAATGTTTGTAATAACATGCAATTCTAAGGTATAGGATGAAGTGCCACAGTCATAAATGTAATGTTTGTAATAACATGCAATTCTAATCTATATCATGAAGTGCCACAGTCATGATTGTAATGTTTGCTATAACATGTTATTCTAATGTATAGGATCAAGTGCCACAGTCATAAATGTAATGTTTGTAATAACATGCAATTCTAATCTATATCATGAAGTGCCACAGTCATGATTGTAATGTTTGCTATAACATGTAATTCTAATGTATAGGATCAAGTGCCACAGTCATAAATGTAATGTTTGTAATAACATGCAATTCTAATGTATAGGATCAAGTGCCACAGTCATAAATGTAATGTTTGAAATAACATGCAATTCTAATGTATAGGATCAAGTGCCACAGTCATAAATGTAATGTTTGTAATAACATGCAATTCTTATGTATAGGATCAAGTGCCACAGTCATAAATGTAATGTTTGAAATAACATGCAATTCTAATGTATAGGATCAAGTGCCACAGTCATAAATGTAATGTTTGTAATAACATGCAATTCTAATCTATAACATGAAGTGCCACAGTCATGATTGTAATGTTTGCTATAACATGCAATTCTAATGTATAGGATCAAGTGCCACAGTCATAAATGTAATGTTTGTAATAACATGCAATTCCAATGTATAGGATGAAGTGCCACAGTCATGATTGTAATGTTTGCTATAACATGTTATTCTAATGTATAGGATCAAGTGCCACAGTCATAAATGTAATGTTTGTAATAACATGCAATTCTAATCTATATCATGAAGTGCCACAGTCATGATTGTAATGTTTGCTATAACATGTTATTCTAATGTATATGATAAAGGGCCACAGTCATGATTGTAATGTTTGCATTAACATGCAATTTTAATGTATATGAAGTGCCACAGTCATGATTGTAGTGTTTGTAATAACATGCAATTCTAATGTATATGAAGTGCCACAGTCATGATTAAAATGTTTGCTATAACATGCAATTCTAATGTATATGAAGTGCCACAGCCATGATTGTAATGTTTTCTATAACATGCAATTCTAATGTATATATGAAGTGCCGCAGTCATGATTGTAATGTTTGCTATAACATGCAATTTTAATGTATATGAAGTGCCACAGTCATGATTGTAATGTTTGCTGTAACATGCAATTCTAATGTATATATGATGAAGTGCCGCAGTCATGATTGTAATGTTTGCTAGAACATGCAATTTTAATGTATATGAGGTACCACAGTCATAAATGTAATGTTTGTAATAACATGCAATTTTAATGTATATGAGGTACCACAGTCATAAATGTAATGTTTGCTATAACATGCAATTCTAATGTATATGATGAAGTGTCAGTCATGATTGTAATGTTTTCTATAACATAAAATTTTAATGTATATGAAGTGCCACAGTCATGATTGTAATGTTTGTAATAACATGTAATTCAATTGTACATGATAAAGTGCCACAGTCATGATTGTAATGTTTGCTATAACACGCAATTCTAATGTATATGATAAAGTAAAACAGTCATGATTAACACTTCTGTACCAATAAGATATAACAACTATATACTTTTCATCTTTAACCATTAAACATCATTTCTCAGAGATACATTTGTTGAAGGACACAATAAGGAGGTTTATAATATGTACCTTTTTTGAAACACTTTAAGGAGGTTCATCATCAATTGTACATTTTTTGAAACACACTATAAGGAGTTCATCATCACATGTACATTTTTAGAAGCACACTTATAAGTAGTTTAATTATTTATCATAGGTATATTTGTTGAAGCATACATAAAATGAAATAAAGTTCTCATAAAAGAAGTGGTTGCTGAAAATGTCAAATACTCCCTTCAGATAATGCCTGAGGGGTAAACTCTTCTCTTTGAAATCTGAAAGTCTACAGCTATCACTCAACCTATAATATATATATATATATATATATATATATATATATATATATATATATATATATATATATATATATATATATATATATATATATATATATATATTTATTTATTGCAGTCATTTCTTCCTGTAAAAATTTAATATAAAATATTCAAAGGAGGTATTAAGAAGTGGTGACACAAAGGAAAACATATTATGCAATGTACCAGTTCTGAACTTGTGGTTTACATAACATCACTTTTCTATTATCAGCATGACAGATGCTTAACCCAGGTCTGTATATGTGATTATCCCAGGCCTGGATATGTGATTACCCCAGGCCCGGATATGGTGCTGCCCCAGGTCTGCATGTGATTACCCCAGGCCTGGACATGGTGCTGCCCCAGGTCTGCATATGTGATTACCCCAGGCCTGGACATGGTGCTGCCCCAGGTCTGCATATGTGATTACCCCAGGCCTGGACATGGTGCTGCCCCAGGTCTGTATATATGATTACCTCAGGCATGTAGATGCCATTGCCCCAGATCTGTATATGAGCTTACCTCAGGTCTGTACAAAGTGTTATCCCAGACTGGTACATGAGTACTTCAGGTCTCTACATGAACTTTCACTGTACCTGTGAATGAACTTGCCCTAGACCTACACACGAGTTAACTTGTGGTCTGTAAATGAACATACCCCAGGTATGTGCATGATGGTTACCCTGTATGCCTACATGAACTTACAAAAGATCTTCTCAGCAAAACAGACAAGACAGATTGAAATTAGTACACAGGGTTAGTAGCAATTTCAGTTCTATAAATTTTAGGCTTTTTTAGGCTTCTTAAGGTCTTTTTGACAATTTTTTAGGTTCAAAGAAATACAGTGTTCAGACTTTCATGGACACAAATAACAGCATTCTCATCAATTTTATATTATTTTTAATAATATGACCTGAACTTTTTTCCACAACGGTCAACCTTAACAAGGTAAGATATAAATGAAATTAATGAACAAAGCATTGAAAGGAGAGCAATATACATTGCACAAAGTGTCATATAAAATTCAGACATATTTCAATGCTTCAAGTTTATCATCAATCTGCTTGTCGAGATCCAACTGTTCTTCCAATTTTTTTTCCACAGATGTCCTTAAGCTATTTGATGTGCTGATGAAAGTAATGTTCCTCTGATGTTCAGCTTTTAATGCATAGTCGTCAGCTAAACTGTTCAATGTTTCTATGTTATAAGTCAGTGCTGATTTTTTCTTTTTCAAACTCATAATTTTCCTCATCCAATGCTTTTCTTTTCTTTTTGGTTGTCTCAGTCTCCTTTCTTTTCTTCTCATCTTGCAGAAACACTTCATACCTGCTGTATGCACTGCTGGCACTGATAAGCAGCTTTGGAGTTATTTCAACTTTATTGATTCCACCAGCAGCTCTAATGGCATCAATAATGATCCTTTTGGCAATCAACGTTCTTTCTGCTATATTTATCTCTTCAACTTCTTTATTTACTGAGAACCCCCTCTCAACAGTGGCTTGCCCATGTGACAAGAAAAGTAAGGTCTTCACAACTTGCCAAAGGTTGGAATATTGCTGCTGATGAGCAAGCCTGTCATAGAGAAACGTGTCAACACGATCCGTCTTTCTTGAGAAAGCTCCAAGTGATCCATTGCTAATGGCTGAGTCAACAAATGCTGAAAACTCATTAAGAATAGCATCACAACAACTGATATTGAACTTTCTCTTGCTGACTAATGAGTGCAAGATTCTCTTCAATTTAGCCTCTGCTTGTGCTTTACTTTCTAAAATGGCAGCAGGGTCAAGACATGCCATGTCTTTCACTAAACCATAGTGAAGTGGAGATTTAGTGAGGAATTTGTCAGCAAAACAAACAAGAATACTTTTGCATGCATCCTTAAATTCTAAGATTTGTAGCTCACTTTTTTGGCCTTTTTAGTTCATTAATCATGAACTCTGCTACAAATCCAACAGCAACCTTGTGTCTGGTTACATGATTTAATGGGTCAGTTACTTGAAATATGTTTTTTGTTGTTTTGATTTCCTCAATCTCTTCTGGGACAACAAACCTCTTCAGAAGGCCTATGGCAATAGCACTTAGAGCATGATGAGCAAATTGTAGCATCGGTGCATCAGTTTGGTATTCTGTAAGGTAGGGCTCAACATGATTGGAAAGTGAAATAAAGAATGCCAACTTTGGTGCCAAAAATTCATCCTTCAAGAGCTTCTTTCACGATCATTAAGAACTCAGTTTTTGGGTCAGAAACACTTGATTTCATTACCTCACCAACATATTTGCTTAACGGTTCCATCAGATTTAAAGCCCTCTGAGCAAGGGTGGTGTTTTCTAACCACCTGTGTTTGCAGAACTGAAGAGGAAAGGTGGAAGTACCAGTAACATTCACAAAATCTTCTCTTCTTGCTGGTGTGTCGTGAAAAAGCTGGAAAAGGGATCTCAGAATTTTATCTAATTTCCAGTTAACAGTATCCATTGCTGTCTTGCATGCTCCATGGACCTTGTGAAGTGAACAACTTCCTACATTTAATAATGTGATGCCATGTTCAGTGGTCAGAGCAGAGTCAATCGTCTTATAAAAAGCCCAATTAACATTTGGTACATCCATAGATAACTGAATCAAATTGTTCAAATTCAGGTTTGCTGTCACAGAGTCAAATGCTGAGACCATATCTGATGCAGTACAATGACCAAGGAAGTTTGATGTTAAATACCTGGTTCTGACTGTGCCATGATCCCAAAAACAAATGTGGAAATCCATTTGTTTAGTTTAAAGAACACCATTCATGCTCTCATCAAAGAGCAAAACAATCTCTTCACATTTTATCAGATCCTCTAAAAGAGATGTAAAATATGGAGCCAATCCAAATGAAGCCAAATATGATGTTTTCCTGTCTGAAAGACTGAACTTTTTGGCAACTGCACTATCAGGAAACATGTACTGGAATACTTTTGCTATTCCAGAATTTGATGAAAAGCTGCAGTGTTTATCTATTGTATGCAATGTCCGAATAATATCTGCCTTTAATGTGTCTTCTTTTGCTACATTGTCTTGCATAGATGCTGAGGTTGTAGACACTACTGAACAGGATGGTTGATGATTTGGATTTTGTGGTAACAATAAGTTTCCTGAATCAGACTGTTGACACTAGAAAAAGACAAAAAACCAAGTTAAGTTTTACATTTATATATATTAAATATTATTTTATTGTAATTTAATTCTGTTTTTATCATGCAATAATTTTTATACTGCTGGTACTTTCTATACAATCAATGTAATACAATGTAATGCTTAATGTTGGAATAGTTTCAACACCAATTTGATTTACTTTTCTAAATTGATAATGATATATCATATCATTATTAATTTAAATCGAGCCCACCATAATAGCAATAAAAGGTAAACACATTGAATGATTATATATAAACTGTAAATTTAAAATTAGGAATGTAAGCTTACTGTTATAGCTATGACACAGTTGTTTCCCTTTTAAATTCTTAAGTTTCAGATAATGATGATAAAGCAAGCTTATACAAAAGTATATATATATATATATATATATATATATATATATATATATATATATATATATATATATATATATACAAACCTTGAAAATACTAAAATAGTGAGGTGTAGGACATTTAAACTTTTTCAATAGTTTTTACTTATGATCTCAGTATTTTCCTTTGTTATGGTAAATAGTTTGTTTCGGTAAATAGGTTGACCAGCTTAAAATTCAATGTGATTTCTGCGAAATTATTTTTGACGCTATAATTCAGATAGAGAGAAAGACAGACAAATAAAGTATATTTATACTCACAGTCAAGACTTTCTTCAAGTCGAAAGTGGAGGATATGCTCTTCTCGTTCGCTTGATGTTTTATTCCTTTTGTATGTATTCGTAAGCCACTTTCACCTAATCTCATAATATAAACTATTTTTTACACAATTTACATCTAGCAGCAAACACACCTTCATCATTTTCCAACCAAGGAGAGTACTGATATTTAGAGAGCCAACTAATTTGAAAACGTGTCTTGCTCGCCATTATGCAAGCCAGGATAAACCGGATGTATAAGTTACTCATAACCTGGATGTAAGATAGCTGTAGTTGATTTCCAGTGCAGTTTTGGGGAGGGCAGTGATGACTGTTTCGTATAAAAAGTTTAAGTTACCTTTTAACTGTTGAAGATTTTTAAGGTTTTCTTTTAATTTATGAGGTTTCTCATCAAACGTTTAGAGCTTTTTAAGGTTTTTTAGGTTAGAATATAATATTAGGCTATTTTAGGTTTTTTAGGCTCCCTATGAACCCTGAGTACAGAACTCTTGCTGGTAACTATAACTGTGGCACTTGAAATAAGTAAACTTCATTCAAGTCACCTAAATTTCATAGCAAAGAGCTTTATAATAGCCATTTCATGCCATTAATTAAGACAAAGGATGATTTGTATAACCTAATAATGATTTGATCTGTCATTTGTCTGCAGCCAATACTCACAATGCTCCATTTTTCAGGGAGGATATCAAAGAGATCGTCTTTTACATCTCCTTGTATGACAATTTCATCATCTCCTGATATAGATGAACCACATGAAAATTTATTGGAGAAAAACTTGCTAGCAGCTTTCAAGTCAATTTCTGCAAAAAAAACAAACAGAATTTCCAACAATTACTTTATTTTCCTTTCAACAATTTTCTAGACAAATGAGGTACATGTGCAAGATCACAAGACAAAGGTTAGAATTTTATTTCAAATACAGTGTTTCACTTATTAGCATTAAGTCTTTCATCAGTAAGATAATGCTAATAATGGGGTTATGCAAATAAAAAGGGAAAGAGTTGGAAATAAATAAGTATTCACAGTAAAAATTATATACATGTTAAATTGGAATTATACAACAGCAAAATAAACTAAAATTTAGACTGTATAAAGTCAATGAAACACTAAATATATTAAAGCGGTTGAAAAATTCATTGCCAGACAGCCCATAACAAATAAACTTAAGCTTCAGGCAAAGAAGTTATCACCAGCTGGGTAACTAGATGATTAATGATGGGTTTGATTAGTGTGATGAAAATCGATTTCTATGGACAAGCTATAGGTTTGATAGATGCTATGTGTATGGAGTTTTACTAAAGGTTCCACAAGTACCTGGCTGCTGTCAATTATAGGTGATAATCAATTTCCTACCATCACCTACCAATGATGTTTATTTTCTGACCCTGATTAGGGTGTTACAAAAAATCCATGTAAGAGACACCAGGAACAAATCCATGTTCAAATAATCATGTACTCTTCAACCACACCTACACAGTCATATGTTGAGGTGGTAGTTGTTTCTTATTCTGCTGAGTCATTCAACATTCTTGTCTTTATAGATCACTCACACATCCTACCTCATTCTCTGTGAGTTCTTTATAGATCACTCACACATCCTACCTTGTTCTGTGTGAGTTCAAGTCTTAGCATGACAGACCTAGATATGTGAAAAAACTGGCCAATATGCACCATGTGCAAAATGTTATTAAACCCAACAACAGCAATTGTTTTCAGTCCCTCATGCACAGCAGCATATGGATGACTTCGAAATGCAATTACTTTGAAAATTCTATTCGGATAAATTAAAATGATTTTTATCTATACTGTGCTATGCCAATTGTCTTTTTCTTTCTTTTGTTGAAACCATGACAGATTATTTAACCTATGAAAACAGATTTGGTAACATCCATGATTCAACTAAATGTAGTATAGGAGGAAAAAGTTCTACCAAAGAAAATTAAGTCAAATAATGTATTTAACAATAAAAGAAAATTATAGTAAATGAAAATATAACCTTTTTCTTCTGAAGGCCAATTAATTTTATTTGGAAAACGTGAAATATTTACATCAGGATCAAAGTATTGCATACATTCAAATCTAATGGTAATTATGAACTTATAACTAATACTGACATAATACACTGAGATCTGACATTAACAATATATAAACATTACAAAAACAGGGCAATTATAATTCATTGATAGTCATTGATATCAATCTAAACTCTGTGAAATTTGATTTCTTATGCTGATAGAATTCCTTTCTGCTCCAAAGGCATACAAAGAAACTGACAACAGTAAAACCTTGATGTTGATTAAATCATACATTTAACTAGATATCTTGCTAATAATTTCACTCCACATTTAAAGCAAAATTTGTTTTAACGTTGTTTAATCTTATTTTTCTCTGAAATAGCAATAGAGAAGTTTTGAAGTAGACAATCACATGTTTTTAATGGAAACCTAATAACTTTCTGCTCTAGTAGTCCAATGAGTAGCACTGATGCATCATGATCCAAACATGTAGAATGATGTCATAGCCAGCCACATTATTTTGACACCATGCTGACCAGTCCTAACACTAACCTACTAATGCTAAGTGCTTACAAGGCAGGTCTTATGTATGTATGTATGTATGTCTGTCTGTCTGTCTGTCTGTCTGTCTGTCTGTATGTATGTATGTATGTATGTATGCACTGTATGTATGCACTGTATGTATGTATGTACAAATTTTGAATGTTTTCATTATTTCAATTTTATGGGCAACTGCAGTAATTTACTAGACAACCAGAAGATGGATTTTAAAAATTTCTATACCCCTAAAAAAAGAATTTATATCTGTTCTCTTTTAAATAATTTTATATGAAATAAGGCTATTACACTACCAATATGTAAACTTGTTCTGTGCATAAAAAGTAGCTCATATACTGTGACACACCTAAGACAACACTTAAACCATATGAGATTCAGATACTAACATATCTATTGTCCAGGTTATTAAACCACTCATGCTTAACTTGATCATGTGTATAATAGAGCACACAATACTGTGCATAACAAATTCTTTAACTAAAATCCTGTGTATTTGCATATTATACATTCTTGTACTGAACTTTCATTAGCTGCATTAAGACCACAAATCTGAACAACCTGTGTATGCAAGTATGCAGAATATATATATTAAAAAATGGTATGCATATCAGTGATGAAATATGCAGAATACTGTGGAACCGTGATACAAAATGGTATCGTGTTATGTACCATATTATGCTATAGCTTATCAAGTCAATCAGCTATAGAAAATTAAGCATACCCCCACCCCCAGCCCCCAAAAACTGCGGTCAGGGTTTGACATTTGTTTTTTTAAATAGGAAGCCCGCAGAACCTCCTGTTTTTGAAAACTGGTTGTTGTTGTGACTATGAGATGGTCCTTCTCATTTACAGTTATATTTACTGAAAAAATGTGTAATTTATACAATAAAATAAAACACATGTGCAAGGTACTTATTTTATTAGTTTACTTTATATTCATCAATAGTTTATATGCTTTTTTTTTGTAATGCTGACAAATCTTGTGTGTGGTATTTATTATCATCAGTATAGCCATTACAGCAGCATCATTGATGTACAATCCATTCCCATTGCAACAATCTTTCACATCCATTAATTCCCAGAATATTATCTGACACTATGTCCACTATGGCATGACTGATGGCTACACTCTCTAGCTTAAGTACATTTGCTATACAAATAAAGTGAGTTTGAACCCAAGAAAAAATACTAAATTACTGAAATAACAATATTAAATAGACTATAATGGATCTAAAGTTAAACTGGTCATTTAAATGTTTACAATATTATATATGGAATGGATTGAAATTTAGATTTTTGGCCTAATAGGTAATATTTCTGGTTTATTTTTTCAAATTCAATAATATAAAATGAAAGTTAATAACATTTATTTTACACTCAAGTGAATGCATGCAATTTCTGCATCTTTGTAAGATGTATAATTGAAGCCATCAATTACAACTGACAAAAACTGACTGGAGGCAATGATATGGTCCTGTTCTGACCATAGGAGTATGGATAATAGCCCTAATATCTGAGGATATTTGTCCTTCAGGTAGGTAAACATGACAGGTAGTTTTTCAAAGGCTGCCTTATTCAGTAATGAACTAGACTTCTCACCTGAGGCTGCCTTCACACTTCCTTTTTTAAGCTAATAGCTAATCCCTTTGTGGCTCTCTGAGTTATGCATTTTGACTGTACAAATTTTAAAGTTTTTGCAGCCAACTACAAATGTTTCATATGCAGGACAAACATCCTTCTTGTTCTGGGTTGGCCACTTTAGTTCCTGCTTTTCGTTATCTTGAAAGTTTCATTTTCATTTGGTTTTATTGTACAGATTTATTTTGAGTTTCTTGTATTTTTGGGGGTTGGAGGTGGTGGAGAGATATTGTCAAGAAATCTCCACATTTTTCAAACACATGAAACTACATAACAGAAAGTTTAGTTGCCTAAATGCTTGATTTTCCTATATAATTAACAGAGTAAGTGCCCAAACACCAATTTGTAGTGAGTGCCCAAACAACAATTAGTTGGATTCAATGGCATATGCATGATCTTTGTTTTGCTATAACTTTGTTTTAATGTTTGCCCTGTGTAATATATTTATAATTAAAAGAAAAACTTCTACAATCTTATAACATAGAATAGATATATATTTTTAATATCCACAATTTAAAATAAAAAGACTTTAGAAAAATGGTGAAGCTACTGAAAATCTGGTTGCCTTGGGTCAGCAGACATACATTAGTGTCACACTCTGGAGGCAGGTTAGAAGTGTGAGCAATAAAATTGACAGCAATTCATAAAATACAGCCTCCACAGCAATTAATAAAATACAGCCTCCTCAGCAATTCATAAAATACAGCCTCCTCGGCAATTCATAAAATACAGCCTCCATAGTTTATAAATACAGAGTCAGCATAGTTCATAAATACAGCCTCCATAGCAGTTCATAAAATACAACCTCCGAGCAATTCATAAAACACAGCTTCCATGGCAATTCATAAAATACAGCCTTTAGAACAGTTCACAACTTGATTCAGAAGCTCAATACAGACTCAATAGTAGTTCAAAAATACACTCTACAGTAGTTCATATCCACAGCAGTAAATAAAATACGGCCTCCAAATTAATAAAAACAGTCTCCAGAGTAGTTTATAAATACAGCTGCCAAGTGTCAAACCTTGGAAGCAGGACAGAAGTGTGAGCAATACTACTGACAGTATTTCATAAATACAGCCTCCACAGCGATTCATAAAATACAGCTCTAGAGTCGTTCTTAAAGTACAGCCTCCAAAGTATTAAAATGCTTCATCAACCTGATGAAGGATCATCCATCATAAAAAAAGAACTGCTCAACTTTTCTGAAATTTTTTTAAACTTGCTATCAAACTATGTTGCATATTTGCTCTAATATTTTTGCTTTGCCATCATTTTCATTTTTGGGACATTTTATTCCTTTTTATCATATGTTTTTGCTGCAGTAGATGTTTAGGACCTCCTAAGTTTTGTATTTTTAGTGAAAGGTAAACATGTTTTCCATGAGAGAGGGGGGTGAATAGCAAACATGAACAAAACATAAATGTAAAATATATTGACAAATTAATTATGAACATTTTAACTTCTGAACATTTCAGCTAAACTCTTCAGAAAGACTAAGCTATTCAGAAGAATCCTACAAATGTTGTTCAAAAACTGCTGAAAGATCAGCTATATGTCTGAATAATCAAGCAAGGAGCATAAAAATGATTATCAAGTTTTCAATGATAAATGTAGTCTTGAATTTTGTAGCTTGCTGAATTTACTTGGAGATGCCATAAATGAAATCCAAAAATTTCTCTGAAAATATAACTTAGGAAAAAAATACCCAACAACGCAAAAACAAATTAAGACCAGATATGGAACTAACAACTATCAAAGTTATATACAGTACATCATACAACATAATACAAACTAAAATGTGCAGCCAACATTTTGGAGGGACCCATATTCTTAAGGGTTAAGAAACACAGTTTTGACTGCATTAAAAATGTACTCATTTGCCAGCACCATTTCCATGTCCCACACTCAAAAGGACTTGCAAAATTCTTGATCCAGTAGATGGGAATAAAAAGAAATCCTTAAAATTATCATCTGGAATTGTTGTTGTTGTTGTTGTTGTTGTTGTGGGGCTTAACGCCATTTTTCAGCACACGATGGGCTATACATGGCAGCCAGTATTAATGGTGGAGGAAGAAACCAAGAAATCCGTGGAAAAAACCACCGAACCACAAGAAGCTACTGGAAAGCTTTTTCACATATCCACATTTGCCGAATCTTAGATTTGAACCCACGATGACAGAGGTGAGATAGCTGTGATCCATAACGGAGAGCTCTTTAGACCACTCGGTCACTCAGGGCCCCTCATACAAACTAAAATGTGCAGCCAACATTTTAGAGGGACCCATATTCTTAAAGGTTAAAAAACAGTTTAGACTGCATTAAAAATGTACTCATTTGCTAGCACCATTTCCATGTCCTACACTCAAAAGGAGTAGCAAAATTATTGATCCAGTAGATGGGAATAAAAAGAAATCCTTAATCATCTGGAATTAGTGTAACTGAAAGGTTTTCAATTTGGCGCAAGTGATTGCATTTTTTATATAGCAAAGATCTTATGACTGACTGTTTTCTATCCTACCTATAGCTCAGAATGGCCTCTTCTTTAAAACACCTAATGCATCTATTAATAATGCAATTTAGCATTCTATGATTAAATTTTCCTAAACCAGTCCAACTCATGAAACCAAGCTGCCTTGGCATATTAGCCGAATATTTTGGTCCTAATAAGAATATCCCAATAAAATCCATGTCTACTGAATGACTAAATTTTTATACTCAACAGTGTCCAGTGTGGCAATATTTTATTGCTCTGGAATATCAAAAAATTCATAACCTGATCTAAAAGCCTGCATCGAATCCATCACATGGACCAAGATATCCTCATATGCAGTTTATAATATAAAGACACTACATTTGAAAATCTTCTGATGAAAGGTGAATTGCAACAATTTAAATCTGCATCCAGTAATTAGGTCATTAAATCCATGTAACCAAAGTCCCACAAATTTTTATTTATCTACATGAGATTGTACAATGATTCACACTGACAGGGGATGTTTAAATGGCATTGGTATTGATAAAGATCTAAAGCAATAATCCAAATCTGAAGTGAAAGGAAAGTAAACATGTGAAAATTAGAGTTAATCTACAGTATGGACACATGCATGGGCAAACAGAAGTATAGACAGACAAACATACCTGGTTGCCAAAGTAACCATTGCCTAAAGCTTACATGAGGACAGGCTCAACAACAAAGAATACTCATGGGACTCAAAATATTTCTTTTTAAAAGACAGGTGCTCTTTATACACAATGAAATATATCTGTAAAACATGTAAGGGATTAATAAATCTTGTCTTTTATGAGTAGGTTTAAAGTTTTTTTAAACACTTTATGTATTAATTTTTAATTAGTATATGTTGAAATTTATGATACATATTATTATATGTTGCAATTTATGATACATATTAGTATATGTTGCAATTTATGATACATATTATATGTTGCAATTTATGATACATATTAGTATATGTTGCAATTTATGATACATATTATTATATGTTGAATTTATGATACATATTATTTTATGTTGCAATTTATGATACATATTAGTATATGTTGCAATTTATGATACATATTATTATATGTTGCAATTTATGATACATATTAGTATATGTTGCAATTTATGATACATATTAGTATATGTTGCAATTTATGATACATATTAGTATATGTTGCAATTTATGATACATATTATTGTATGTTGCAATTTATGATACATATTATTATATGTTGCAATTTATGATACATATTAGTATATGTTGCAATTTATGAAACATATTATTATATGTTGCAATTTATGATACATATTAGTATATGTTGCAATTTATGATACATATTAGTATATGTTGCAATTTATGATACATATTAGTATATGTTGCAATTTATGAAACATATTATTATATGTTGCAATATATGATACATATTATTATATGTTGCAATTTATGATACATATTATTATATGTTGCAATTTATGATACATATTAGTATATGTTGCAATTTATGATACATATTATTGTATGTTGCAATTTATGATACATATTATTATATGTTGCAATTTATGATACATATTAATATATGTTGCAATTTATTATACAAATTAGTATATGTTGAAATTTATGACACATACCATATGATGCAAGCCCTGTAACAATAGTGATTTTCTTCTTTTTGCCCCTTGTGGCTGTGGCAAGTTTAATCCCTTCTGGTTCTAACTTTTTCTTGGCTTTGACAGCTCCCTTCCCTCCCCGTGTCTGTCTCTTCTTTTTGTCTTCTCCCTCTTTCTCTTCTTCAACATCCCCACCTCCTACAAAAATCAAGAATCATAACTGAGAACACTTTTTGAAAATTTAAACAGAATGTTTCTTCAACATATAAAATACTCTCACTGGCTCGGATACTGGCATAATTTAGGTAAAAGTTTATACACATAAGTAACTAAATTACTGTTCTAAATAATGCAAAAGTGCCTAAAATCAAGAAAACTGATATACTGAAAAATACATGAGTGCTTCAACCAAACATATGCATGATGCATGAATGACCAAAATAATGGAAATCAATTATGCTGAATAATGCAAAATCTTCGAAAACAATTATGTTGAATAATGCAAAAGTGCCTAAAATCATGGCAAACAATTATGCTGAATAATGCATGGTTGTCAGAATTTATGAAAGACACCATTGATGTTGTTGTTGGGCTTAACGCCATTTTTCAGCACACAATAGGCTATTCATGGCGGCCAGTATTAATGGTGGAGGAAGAAACCGGAAAATCACCGGAAAGAACCACCGACCCACGAGAAGCTACTGGCAAGCTTTCTCACATATCCACATTCGCCGAATCCTAGACTCAAACCCACGTAGACAGAGGTGAGATGGCAGTGATCCGTAACAGACAGCGCTTTAGACCACTCGGCCACTTGGGGCCCCAAAGACACCATTGAACAAGTACAGTTCAACATAAATGCTATACTGACAAGTATATTTGAATTTTAAATAAAACTTAAGAGAAACATGATTTCACACCTCTCTGTTTTATGGCTGAAACATAGTCGTGTACTACACCTGTGGGACCCAGGGAGTTGGGGGATAGGGCTATTCCAAATGGTCTTTAACTGTCTAAATAAGATGTCCACAAAATATATTAATTTTTTTCATATAAATGTGGTTGTTGTGACAAATAAAATTTGAATTCATTTAGAATGGTTACTGAGTTCATAAAAGCATTTGTCATGTATTTTCTGAATTAACCAAGCCTAGCAAGTGGTGGTCAGAAATATTGTCTTTGAAGTTAAGTAAGGTATCTGGTGTTCAAAGGGTTTAGAACAACAGTTTTAATGTCTAGCAAAAGATACACTGCTGTAACAGTTAAAAGAACAATCAACACTGATACAAGCAACATTCATAAATAAAACTCAACTCCCACATTTCAATGTCCCACTAGGTTTAAATCACTTGAATTCATAAATGTATCCCTTTTAACTGCATCCAACTTGTACCTCATTTCATCATGAATGCATCTTAACCTACTGCATATCTGTCTGTCTCTATTCAAATGTGTAATAAATCACAAATAGTGTGTATTTTATAATAAAGAAAATGATCATCAAAATTACACATCTGTACAATGCAAGTCTACAGTTTAAAAGGTATCCTTTTTTTTAAAAAAATTAAATCAAGGCTGACAACTCAGACATTGACAGTGACGGTAGTGATACTGCAGTTGATGATTCCAATGATAATAATGCATTAAACAATGCTTGAAGCTGACTGAGATGGTGATGCCTTATTCATGCATTGTTCAACAGCGGTTGTTGACAATGAAAAAGAATCTGAAGGCTTTCAAAAGAAATGGATTACGGATCATTTTCCACCTTGGTTGCAGCCATCACTGAAACAAGTTTTAGAATGTACTGTAAACAATTGTTAGAAATTTGGCTGATCAATTTCAGCAAAATTTTTTTAATATTGCTAAAAACTGCAAATCTGGGCAAACGATAGGTAGCTTTGGCAAAAAATTAGACATGTATGGGATATAGCGATTTTCAAATGACCTTAAAATTAACATCGTACAGTACTTTTCAAACAAATACAACATAATTAACATTGTACAGTACTTTTCAAACAAATGCAACATAATTAACATTGTACAGTACTTTTCATTCTTTTCAAACAAATGCAACATAACATTGTACAGTACTTTTCATACTTTTCAAACAAATGCAACATAATTAACATTGTACAGTACTTTTCAAACAAATGCAACATAATTAACATTGTTTTTTATCCTGGGTAACAACAATTACCTTTTCTGTCCATTCTGATAATAATTACCTTTTCAGGCCAGTAGATTAAAAAGTACCTTTCTAGTCCAATGTGATAACAATTACCTTTCTAGTCCAATGTGATAACAATTACCTTTCTAGTCCAATGTGATAACAATTACCTTTCTAGTCCAATGTGATAACAATTACCTTTCTAATCCAATGTGATAACAATTACCTTTCTAGTCCAATGTGATAACAATTACCTTTCTAATCCAATGTGATAACAATTACCTTTCTAGTCCAGTGTAATAACAATTACCTTTCTAGTCCAATACGCTAATAATTACCTTTCTAGTCCAATGTGCTAATAACTACCTTTTATAACAATTACCTTTCTAGTCCAATGTGATAACAATTACCTTTCTAGTCCAATGTGATAACAATTTCCTTTCTAGTCCAATGTGATAACAATTTCCTTTCTAGTCCAATGTGATAACAATTACCTTTCTAGTCCAATGTGCTAATAATTATCTTTCTAGTCCAATGCACTAATAACTACCTTTTTCAAAGTCCAGTGTGATAACAATTATCTTTCTAATCTAGTTTGACAATAATTACCTTTTCCTGACATCAATTTTTCAAATTCCTTTGGCAAATTATCCTCAAGCCATTTCTTACATCTCTCATAGCCAGGGTAGTACTCACAATACTGGAAAAATAGACATGATACAGTTTTATGTGTTTGAAAAATAAAAAACATAAAAGTATAGCAAGCAAACTCAAGATGCAAAAGCCCTAAAAAGTTTTTAATGGTGCAGTAAATGACCAGTATTATTTATTTATTGTCCTGATATACAACACTAGAGATGAGTACTGTATTTATTGTGCTGATATACAACAATAGAGATGAGTACTGTATTTATTGTCATGATATACAACACAAGAGATGAGTACTGTATTTATTGTCCTGATATACGACACTAGAGATAAGTACTGTATTTATTGTCCTGATATACAACAATAGAGATGAGTACTGTATTTATTGTCATGATATACAACACAAGAGATGAGTACTGTATTTATTGTCCTGATATACGACACTAGAGATAAGTACTGTATTTATTGTCCTGATATACAACAATAGAGATGAGTACTGTATTTATTGTCCTGATATACAACAATAGAGATGAGTACTGTATTTATTGTCCTGATATACAACAATAGAGATGAGTACTGTATTTATTGTCCTGATATACAACAATAGAGATGAGTACTGTATTTATTGTCCTGATATACAACAATAGAGATGAGTACTGTATTTATTGTCCTGATATACAACAATAGAGATGAGTACTGTATTTATTGTCCTGATATACAACAATAGAGATGAGTACTGTATTTATTGTCCTGATATACAACAATAGAGATGAGTACTGTATTTATTGTCCTGATATACAACAATAGAGATGAGTACTGTATTTATTGTCCTGATATACAACAATAGAGATGAGTACTGTATTTATTGTCCTGATATACAACAATAGAGATGAGTACTGTATTTATTGTCCTGATATACAACGATAGAGATGAGTACTGTATTTATTGTCCTGATATACAACAATAGAGATGAGTACTGTACTTATTGTCCTGATATACAACAATAGAGATGAGTACTGTATTTATTGTCCTGATATACAACAATAGAGATGAGTACTGTATTTCTCCTATGACATTTCATAAAAGCCATATTATTTCAAAATTTTCTACAGCTGCTTCTTATGCAAAAATGTGTACTAGTCTATCATCATTACAGTAACTTGTGAACTAGTCTATCAAGTATGGGCCTGTCATAGAGTATTTACAGTGACTTGTGTACTATGTAATCATCAAGTATGGGCCTGTGATAGAGTATTTACAGTGACTTGTGTACTATGTAATCATCAAGTATGGGCCTGTCATAGAGTAGTTACAGTGACTTGTAAATGCAATGACTGGGATATCAAAAAGGAAAACTTAATTTTGTTCATCTACTGCAGTGCACACAAAATGTATTGACCATATTTTGCAAGTGCTGTTGGAGAATTAAGTTGAGAGTAGTTCTGTAAAAATCTCATCTAGAGATAAATTTGCCTAACTATCATTCAACTCCATTCTACCTGACCAATGTATGAGCTACTTCTATGCTGCTAAAGGACTCACTGCAGGTGGTAACGTCTACTACCCAACAGTACAGTGAACCTCAAGCATGAATCCACCTGAGATATCACTGTGAAGCAGGATGTACTTCAGTGTATGCTGCACATGCTTGATTGGATAATGGTCAATACACTTTGTCTTGAATGAATGATCTCAAATTATGTCAAGCCTAATTCATTTATAAATATTCATACAAATCACTGTCAGTCATCACAGAAGTAACATCATACATTTTCCTAGAAAACAGTTATGAAAAACAAAAAACAAATACTAATGAAAAAGTAACCAAGCAAACATGAAGTATAAACTTACCTCAGTGGGCATACTGCATTCTGAAAATAAAATAAAGAGGATATAGTGTGACACATATACAGTGTGGCAAATTGCATTCTGAAAATACAAAAAATAGGAATATATAGTGTGACACATTTTCTAAAAGAAACAGACTGAATATATCATGCATCACATCTAATTATCATCTCAAGACAACAAATGTGCAAAATTATATGTATCAGTAAACGGAGATATTCTTTGCACAATATTTGTCAACACAGCATTTACAAAGCTCTATAATGAGAGTCTCTGCCTTTCAGCCAATAGAGATGGGTCAAGTTGTGCGGTTTTTTAAACCCTGGATTATATACTGCTAAAAGGTGGACTCTCGTTTTGGGGAAGTGTGAGTCTTATTTGGTGAGGAGCCATTTGGCGATTTTAACTCAAGTCTGTGTTTGATCAGCCAACAACAAATGTGGGATCCATCTTGAACAAATTTTTCTTTGCTTCAATGATTCTTCAATATATTAAAAATGGCTGATGAATTAATGCCCATAGTAACATAAATATCTTATACTGTGTACTGCCCAGTGCCAATCATCAAAACTGTTCACCCCTCCCTCACATCAGCAACTTTCCAATCACCTATTGCAGACAAGTCTTCCAGAATATATGATATCTTCATGAATTCATGCTCATCTTTAAAACAATGACACAATCTTAAGGTAGGATATGACAGAGAATTGTGTATGCCAACTTTATACATGGTGATCTGGAAATTAATGGGAGGTCACTCTGAATAAGCAAGGATTTTTCAATATACTTTTTCACTCAGTGGCAAAATTATTCTACATCTTTACATTGTTATTATACACCCATGTCACATGACACATATCTGCAGGTGTAAACATGCTGCTTATGCAGCTGCTGCAGATCATTTTAAAGAATGCTATTCAATGAACTTATGTAAATTTTTATTGAAGGTTCAAAGAACTAAAGAAGTAATAACAAATATTCAGAATATTTCAAATACACCCTGTAAAATAATGTTCTCACCTCCACAGTATCTGACATCAATAGGGTATTTAACACCTGGTTTTGGTCCATTATCTGTCAGGAATTCACGGGTTACAGACTCTGTAGTCTCTGCACTTGCCATCTGTTTTACGAATCCTTCACCTAAAAAAGAATAAGTAAAATTATTCCTTTTAAGAAATGATGTACCAGCATGAGACAAGAGCACAGTCATTGGTGTGTTATATCCCCACTACACCTTAGTTAAGCACCAACAGGGCATGGCCTACACCTGACCAGTGACTGATGTGTAACAATGACAAATTGAACATTACCAATAGTAGATTACTTCCTCACCTAAGAGAAAAACCATTTTTAAAACAGTGTTGATAGCCAACTGATTTTATAGGGGTTGTTTCCTGATAACTTTGATATCTGGACCTTCCTAACACAAAATAAAAATCAGTAGGTTAGCCAGGTGTCCTGATATTGTGACTGGTTGAACATGATACTACATGTCAGCTTCATGATGTCACAGTGACATCACTATAAATAGCCACAGTGCAGACATTGTAGTGATATGACAACACAAATTTTAACACTATGTTAAAAATCCAAATCACACACACACAAACCATCCTTTCTAGTAAGCAACACACAGGCTCCAGAAAAAAATTTTTTGGTGATTGGCGAAAAGAAATGGAACATTTCTTGATCATTACCCCCAACAGGAATTTGACCAATCAGCTGTTGTATCCAAGGCTCAATGATTTTTTTTTTTGTGACACAGGCCCTGGGTTAGTGACTTAAAAAATGACAAGACTCAAATTCCAAAAGTCCTAACTACAGTTAAATGCAGGCAAATCCATATTTTCTTTTATTATTATTTGTCATACAAAGTTGCAATTGAAGTAATTTATATTAAAGATATAACCAACATTATTTAAGTCAGACCTTCAAATATTTCATGTAAAAATAATGTTTTCCTTCATGCCAATCATTGTCCAGCCGTTATCCTCCTTACTCAATGGATCAGCAATCTTATCTTCATCAGCTTCTTAAGCATGTCTTGTTTTATGAAGTTTTTCTTAAAATTTGACTCATGTTTTTATCTTCAAATGATAACTTGAGGAAATTGGGCAGCAATAACTAGCTTAGAAATGGGTTAATGGTTAATTACCTATTTAAACATATGCCTGTGAATGTGCAAGAGTTTGCTTGGCAGCACAATTGATATAATACCAGCTTTTCTATGCAATACATTTCATCATGAGTAACAACACAACACTGTAATTACCTGGCTAGATTGAGGGAGAATTTCTTACATCCTAAAAGACTGTCACTCTTAATAAAAAGTCACATGGCAAATTTGTTTTCATTCTCAATGCAGAAAACGGTGAAGTTTGCATATTTTAAGGTACTTAGTTGCCAACTGGTAGTGTGACGTCTGAAGAAGACAATCTTCATAAGAGTAAGGAGCATACATGGTGATACATATTAGTAATCAGAAATCTTTCAATGACTTGAAAATAACATTCCGCATTTCATCAGTGCAATTAAAGATTTCTCTGGCAAATTAGATTTTTTGCACAAGTCATATGGGCACTCCACTTTAAATAAAGGAGGGGCCCTGGGTGTCTGGCTATCATATTCATTAAGTAATGGTCTTGACCTCTCTGCTTTATAAATAGTTTGCAACAGAACTGCTTTATACATATATTGTAAAAGAAAGCTTGCGTGAAAGTTGGTAAGAAATGGCTAAGATGCTTAAAATACTCATTTCTAATTTAAAGTGGCAATATTTTCTTGTGAAAAGTAATGACAGAAATATCAGCTGGCATCTTCCCTATGGCATGACAATGTATAAATAAAGATTCAGCCTTGGAAATACTGGTGACCTTGGTCAACTTTAACATTGACTAATCAGATCAAAACATGTTGACATTTTCTGCATCTTATTGTCTCAGAGTTCCGACTCATAACGATGTGTGGTGATAGCTCATTGAAAGAAAACTTTCACCACATCAAAACGACCCCTAAATTAAAAAAGTTACTGTAAATGCAAATATCAAGAAATCAATGTCTAAGAGAAAAACTGTGACATAATATGTTCAGTGTTATTTTTTTATCATAAAGCTGATGCCCAGAACCAATGTAAAAATAATATGGACAGATTTAGTGAAAATAACGATAAATAGCTCAAGCTCATATAAGATCAACATACGAGTCAGTCCCAAAGTGGCTACAATCTGCCATAAATCTAAGTAAACAATTACCTAATTATAAAAACTATTTTTAACATTTTTCAACGTAAGTTCCTTGTTTCCATGATTTTAAATTAAAAAATATCACTATTACGCTGTCAATGTTAACAAAAATGACTACTCACGTATGGCCCGCTACTCTATTCCGAGGCAAATGAACTCCTATGAGAAAAAGAGGATGATGAATTATGCAATGCTATCCCATCTCACCGACTGAAGTATCCCGTTAGTACAATATGTACTTCAAAATAAATTGATTAGTTTGTGATGGATAAAGCTTTGCAAATCTGGAGATAACTCAAAATAAAAGATTCAAAAGCTGCCCTCTACCAATCTCTACGAAAGGCTCAATATAAACTATGGATCGAGCGTATACGTATCGAAAATAGATGACTGTACAATATGGATAATGCGAATGCGGAAACAATCGCACTAATCTGAATCTTGTAACATGGGCAAGCAATCAGATATTTTTCAGATAATTATTTTTATTATTTCAAATGTGAAATATTCATAAATTAATGGTTTACTGTGAACGAAATTCAATAAACCACTCTCTTGCAATACCTACCGGAAGTTGTATATACAGTTCAGAAATTACCTATTTCCTACAACGAGTGGACCCGTAATTCAGAGAGGCCCACGATACTGAGGTACAGATGATGATATAATTATTACGAAAGGTCCTATTGTAGTTAAATACTTGAAATTGCATAGAAAATCAGTCAGAGTAAGCATATTCAAATATTATAAGCAGCTGATAGTATCGGGATATGAAGGTTTTGAACATTGTTTAGTTGAAGGGATGACAATGAATAAGAACTAATTAATTGCCATTCTAAACGTTGTCTATTCAATTAACTAAATCTCTTGGCCATCCTAATATAGTTTTGTACAGTTAAAAATATTTTTTGTGTTATTTGCTATACTTAAGACAAGGTTGACAAATAATGTTTCAATCATGAGAGAGATGGGAAGTATATATAGAATTTGATCTCTAACATCTGAATATTCAGAACAGTCTAGAAGAAAATGTTTTGCATTCTCAGTTTCACCGCAGGAACAATAATCATTATTAGATATATGATTTGTATAAATTACAACGGTTTGTTCTTAGCCTAATATGCTTAATCTGAGTCAACAGCTTAGTAGTACCATGGAGCTGTTTGACTTTTGTTTGTTTTGGGTGGGATTTTTTTTTTTTTTCGAGGGGGGTGGTATTGCGGTTCAAACAGGCTTTAAAATTATGTATGGAAGAGTTGTTTCGTACTTCAACGGGCAGAGAATTCCATTTTCAACGTGTATAAGGTAGAATGAATAATAGAACACATTGGAGGTCGAAGAGCATTTGAAGATTGAATGAAGTAGATCTCGTGTCTTATAAATAAACAAACAAATAAATAAATAAATCAATGAACAATGTTTGATGCTTTTAAAATTGAATTTTATTTTTAAGGGAATGATTTTACTCATCTATTATCTGTTTTGTTTTCTATGATAACGAATGAGATGAATTACATTTCGTAACTGGAATAACTATATAACTAAAGATTTTTTTTACGAAAACCATAAATTTGGAATTAATGTATGTTTGAAATTTAAAATCTAACAACAACGATATTTGCACAAATTGATTCGAGATGAAGAGACGAGCGAGTCTGAAAAGAAAAAAAAACGTACATTAGATATATGTAAGGCTCGGATGAATATGGTTGATCAATTGGGGCGCTGAAATATTTTGATGCGCAAACCTCAAGTGAAGACAAAACCGACATGTAATATGATATGATTATGATTTTTAACGTAGCTTTAACACGTGTTCAATCATATCGCTACGATGTCTGCAGTGTGGCATTTTATAGTGATGTCTAGCACAGGGGCATCATGTTGCAGACATGTAGCATGATGTTCCACCCAGTCACATTATCCTGACACCAGGCTGACCAGCAAGGCACCTGTTATACCGTTTTTGTAAGTCTTTGGTATGACTCAACCTGGGATCGAACTCACGACCTCTCGCATCCGAGGCGGACGTTCCAACCACTAGGCCACCTGAACGGTGACAAACCGACATCGTTGTGGTGTTGACTTCTTATGTTTACAACAGTGACGTCATTAAATCTTGTTTTTAAGTTTTCGACTGAAATTGTTGTCGCCGATCAACATCAAATATGTCAGGTGGTTTCTCAGTTTGAGGGAGTAATTACATGACTTTTAATGTGATGACATGTCGATGGTACCTGGGTTTAATAGAACACAAGCGTTGCTTAGGACCAAAATAAATCTTTCAAAATTCAGTATTCAGATCATTTTGCGTATTCGACTTCTAACTCATAACGGCGGCACGAGGCTTGAAATAGTTCATAAGACTGAGGCAAGTTTGCCCAATGCTGCACGAGCAAAGTGCTTGCAGTGAGATACCCGATTACCTTAAGCTTACAGACCGTGAATTTCACCATAACTATGTTAATTTGTCGGGTAGAGTCGGACTGTCTTATCACAACACGAGTTTTGTCAGGAAGCCGTCCACTTTGCTCGCCTAACCAAACTAGGTATTGATGGTGTGTTGAAAAACTCATCCACCAATGGTCTTTACAATTGATATCTGAACAGACAAAACAAAAAACGAAACATAAAAGCTGGCTCTGTCCAATTAGACCAGGTATTGATAGTGCGTTTGAAAACTATATTCGCCAAAAGTACTTAACGACAATAATCTTCAGCTGTATTTAATATGTAACAAAAAAAAATTTATTATTCCTCATGCGAAACGTATATCCTTGCATTCGTACTGGATTACGTCAAGTGTGCTACAAGCTCTTGTCGTTATAATTTTAGCTGATTTTGGTTGGGGAGTAGTAAAACTCTTGTAGTTTCGTGTAATGCGTATGCTGCATTCGATAGTGACGTTGGCTTCGAGGATGGTATTGGTTTTCTCGCAATGAGGGATACAACCTTCTGGCCAAGCAAGGCTCTTGGGGGATTCTTCTGTAGAATGGGGAGATGGGGCATATGTTGTGGCTTCTTCGCCCTTCGAAGAGATCTGTGTGACTGGATATGCGTCTCGATTGTCTTTTGGACGCCATGACATATACAGGTTTTGTATTTAAATCAATATTCATTATCACTATACGAGTGAAATCAATAATTTGGTGTCACTGTGTGAGTAAAAATAAAAAGTACACGGATTCTACATGTGGTTGAAACTTTATTCATATTTTTGTACAAATTGCATACTTTGATACCCTTGGTAATAGATTGTACCTTGTACATGTTTTTGTACAATTAATCATGACCATATGTGTGTAAATTCTGAACATGGAACAACATTAGTAATAAATCCATTTATCAATTATATTTATTCATAAGTTCCGTATGTTGATTATTGTTTGATTACTCGTTGAAAGTAACCCGATAGGCATCATTGTTATTTCCTTTGTTTGACATCATGATATGTCTGATTCATTCATCGCTAATTCCATAATAAATAAACATATCATTCCTGAAATTGCTTTCAGTGTCTTCGATAAATACAATCCCATCCCAGCTTCATCCTGATAAAACATACTAGATCGTTTACTAATTTGGTTTGAACATTGCCCTGCCATTCCTTCTTAACTGTTAACATCTAAGGGACCTGTTAGTTACCATTATGAATATTGTGTAGATTTTCAGGGTTACCAAGGTCATCAACCAAAAGATGGACATTTTAAGACTCCTGGCAGTTTCCTTTGAATTCGACCAGTAGGAAAGGATTTTATTATAGCATAATTATATAAATTATTAGGATCCAAATAAACACTCGGACAAATGGATACATTTTCATAAAAGCAACTAACAAATGGAATATTATTCTTAGCCTATCTTTTCAATACAAATAGAATATTATCTCTTTATCCCAATTCAATAAATAGATGCATATCAATATATGTCAATACTTCTAATTCAGCTTTGGGTTTATTTTAAGTACATTAATATATTCCATAATTATCTGGAATATTAAACTAATGTGCTTCATATTAACTATAATGTGTCCCTTCTGTAATCCTAGCATTATTGAAGTCACAAGCAAGGTACAAGACAGTCATTTTAAGTATAGATCGTGATATTTTCCTAAGTGTTTTGTTATTCCCGTCATTTCTTGAAATGAACATAATCTTCGTCTGATGTATACATATTTAATAATGAAAAATTCCAATTTAATGCAAAAGAGTGTTACTTTCATGGAAACATGAAACTTTGAATCATTCTCTCGGGTTTCGAGAAAATAAACATATTTAAGCCAGAGTTGCCCTTCGTTTAGTGGCAAAAACATGACCTTTCCAACTATAATGGAGGCGATTGAAGTATTTTCATTGCTTTTTTGTCAATTTACCTGCCAGTGTTGTGGTCTCAAATTAAAAAGAAGAGATAATCAAAGCTTTGAATGCTGGACTGCTGGTATATGCAATAAAAAGTGTCGCAAAGTGTGTAAATAATCGTTATAACTTTATACACTAGGTATATTTTTGGAGGAGTGAATATGGCCGTAGAAATGGGGAAGAAGATACGTGTAGCATCATCTTAGATTGTTATTAATATATTTAATTAGTTAAGTATGTATTAACATTAATAGTCTCTTTTCACATTTCATTGTTTATAGCATCATACAACGTATACAATCGTGCATCGTGGATAGATTTGAGATGAACCCCATCTCGTTTTGTAAATGCTAGACCAGTTATCATCTTGTTTTGTACTCATCTTGTTGTCCATTGTCATGTCCACTGTAAAGTCTGATACAGTTGAAATATCCTTTTTTCTCCTTTATGTACTTTGCAATATCTTTGTAAAATATTATCTTGCAGACTTGATTATTAGAACCATAATATCTACTCTGAGGACGCTATTTTTTCAACAAATTGTCGTCACTCTAGATATTAATAAGAAGGGGCATGCCACCAACTCGGATTCACTTAATTACTCTCCATTGAAGAATGTGTTTCAATGTACCATATATGTAGTCTGAGAGAATTAGAACAGGAAGTGGACGTGTACCTTTTTTAGTGAATAAATATTCAACATTATAGTATCGATAGCGACAAAATGGGCGACGTAAAACATGATAATATGATGGAATCCCCTCGTGATTTGAAGCAGGAACATCTTGCACCATCAGCAAGAATCCTACCGTTAGATCAACGATCCATGATGAAAGTAATCTATGTTCAGATAATTATATGAACGTTATGTTTAAATATGCAGGTTGTACTTTGTAATGCTGCTGTTATTGCAACATATTTGTTTCCCGTTGTGTTTGGTATTTTTGTTTTTGACATGTTTTGTCATTTCCAAGGTAGTTGTATTTGTGTTTTAATGTAGGAATAACACAAAAAAGAAATTAGTTAATGTTCAATTAGCTATTGAAAGATATGCCTATGAATGTGCAAGAGTTTGCTTGTGAGCACAATTAGTATAATGCTAACTTTTCTATGTATGCAATACATTTCATCCTGGGAAATAAAACAATACTGGAATTACCAGGCTAGACTAAAGAAGCATTTCTTAAGTCCTAAATTACTGTCATTCAATCTAAATTAAAAGTCACAGAGAAATGCTGTTTTTACAATTCCAGCAGAAAAGGCGAAGTTTGCATATTTCAAGGGACTTAGTTGCCAACATATTTTACATATTAGTCATTAAAAATCTTTCAATAACTTGAAAATAAAATTCTGCATTTCATCAGTGCAATGGAAGTTGTATTTAGCAAATTAGATTTTTCTCCCACAATCCCTACGGGCCTATCATTTTATATACAGGAATGGTCTCTGGGTGACTGGCTATCAGATTCTTTCAGCACTAGTTTCGAATTCTCTGCTTTATACATATATTGTAAAAGAACGCTTTGCGTGAAAGTTGGTAGGAATTGACTAAAATGTTTAAATACTCATTTGTAATTTAAATTGGCAATATTTTCTTGTAAAAAGTAATGACATACGTACAGAAATATCTGCCGGCATATTCTCTATAACATGACAATGTCTCAATAAAGATTAGAGCCTTGGAAATACTAGGTACCTTAGTCAACTTTAACATTGCCTAATCAGATCAAAACATGTTGACATTTTCTGTTTCAGAGTTCTGACTTATAACGATATGTAGTGATAGCTCATTGTAAGGAAACTTTCACCACATCCAAATGACCCCTAAATTAAAAAGCTACTGTAAATGCAAATATCAAGAAATAAAGGTCTAAGAGAGAAACTGCAACATAACATGTTTACAATATTATATCTTTGAGCATAAAGCTTAGACCAGTGTAAAAAATGAAATAAGTAGTTTCCTTTGCAACATGTTCTTGACAAACAATAAAGTTATGCAAAGTTTATTTGTAACTGACACATGCCAAATGTGAAGCGATGTTGAAATTATGTGTTTGTTCAGGGTAGAAAATGGACTTAGATTTATTCTCAAGTTGCAAATCTGCATCTTTTCAGCGAAGGGATAATTCTTCTATTGAACTGTGAATGCGATTTTGAATGGCAAGGTTTCCAGTCCTTGTAATGTATATATGCATACTTTACCGCGTTCGTTTAGAGCGTTCTTCCGTTTCTCATTACGATGAAATAATTCTGCTTGATGTTATATTATTTTAAGGTTTTTCTGACATACATATGCCATGAATTACCTGTATGAAAATCATTATGACCATATGGATTTCTTCGCATGTAGCCTATCGTAAGTTCATATTAGCTAGTTTGATTCATATTTTGTTCTAATAGACGAATGTCACGGAATTTTTTGTACTTAATGATTATGCACTATACCTGAGCTAAATTGTCCTTAAAGTTCTTTCCGCGTACAGTGTTACCCACGAGAGTTTACGTCTTGAACTATTTCAAAATACTCGGTTCAATTCATCCAAATCAGGACGTGTAAAGTACTTGCAGGGAGACAATCGGTTACCTTGAATTATCTATCCTGGGTTGCATCATGACCAGGGTACTTATAGAGACAAGTTACACAGTAATATCATTGAGAAACACATTTATTTGGAATCTGTCCACTTTGCAGGAAAACGTTTCTGCTGTAGAGTTGTCTGAATCTGGAGATCTGATTTTGGAACTGTGAATTCGGAGGTTTAACAATAGAACCGGATTTGGAGCTGTGATTTTGACTGTGGAGTTGATATCTTAGATGCAGAATAGTAGAGTTCAGTGGGGATTTTGTATAACTTGTATGCCGCTGTCGGTAGTGTCGTTGGCTCCGATGAATATAGTCTTCCGTGGTGAGTGACAAAAATTTCGATACGAACTGGTCTGAAGTGACCAAGGAGGTTTTTCAGGGATCCTCGGCAGAATGGGAGTGTCGGGCCATGCGTTGGGGCTCAGAGCGGTGGGACATTGGAATGCATGTGATTTTTGTGATTTGGATTTTTTAACGTAGCTTTAACAATTTTTCAGTCATATTGCTACGATATCTGTAGCATGGCAGTTTATAGTGATGTCTAGCACAGGGGCATCATGTCGCAGAAATGTATCATCGTGTCCCATTATCGTGACAGCAGGCTGACCAGTCCTAACACTAACCTCCTAATGCCGAACGCCTAGCGAGGTAGAGGTTAGTTCCATTTGTATATGTCTTTGGTATGACTCGGCGGGGGTTCAATCTCGTGACCTCCAGCATACGGATGCCCTAACCACTAGACCATCGGAGTGGTTGACATTGGAATGCACTTTTGAAAGGAAAGGTTGCCAGCGTTTGTATATTATTACGATCTCTCTGGAAATAAAGAAACTAATTGAATAAAATAGTATGTTTGTTCTTGGACATTGAAATACGATGCCATTTTGTTTGGATTAGAGCATGAAATAATGATAGACTCTTGGACTTTAAAATACAATGAAATAACAATAGATTCTTGGACTTTGAAATACAATGCCATTTTGTTTGGATTAGAGCATGAAATAACGATAGATGACTATCAAGAAAAATTCAGCTCGTCTTGCAATGAAGACAAAAGAGTGTACCATCATGGAAACGTGAAACTTTGAGTCATTTTCTCGGGTATTCGGAGTAAATAAAACTATTTAAGCTGGAATTACCCTTTGAGCAGTTGCCAACACGTGACCTATCAAACTAGAATTTCTGCGGCTGAAACATTAACATTGCTTTCTGTCGATTCGACATCCTAGAGATGTGGTTTTAATAAAAAAAGGAGATTATCGATGCTTTGAATGAGGTACTGCTGGCATTTGCAACAAAACGTGTCGAATGACAGTGTTTGTAAACAATCTTTACCACATGCCTAAATATTTTTTTAAACACTTTAGTTCTGGATTTGAACGAGTGATGTAAGTGCTATACATATGGGGATGAAGTGACGTGTACCATCATCTAGGATAGGTACTTGTATATTTAAGTACCTATTGGCATTAATAGTTCCTGTTTAGTTGTTTATATCATCAGACATGACATAAAGTTGTTCGTCGTATATAGATTAGGAATGAACTCGTTTTGTGTATGTAATATCAGTTATCATCTTGTCTGTGTACTTTTGATGTTGACCGTGGTAATATCATCTTTAAAGTAAACCGTTTTTAAGATCTTTTGAAGAATTTGTTTGTAGGCTTGTTGATACTATCTTCCATATCTAAATTGAGGACGCTACGTTTTCACTCGTATGTTGTCAACCTTGTTCATATAAATAAGTGGTATAACCTCAACTCACATTCAAATGATTCTTAGTTCTGAAAAGTGTGAAACAAAATATATGTTGTCACATAATTTATGATGCCGTTTAATAGCCAATTAGTGCATGACAGGTGTTTAATGATTATACTTCTCTAATCAATCTGTCGTTTAAACTATTTTACTTATGCATTCTCAGTCATTGGTCTTGTATTGTTATCTGTAACATCCAAATTAAGTTTCTTTAATACTAATGCGGCATACAGTCTAAGTTTATTTTTTAAAACCCCATATTATACGTGTACTGATATAGCAATGATGGATGGATGGATGTCATATATAATTAAATATTTGCAACTGACGTAATTAATACAAAACACAAATAATTTTCATATTTGTATTTAAAAAATAAAACATAACTTCTTTTATAAGATGTGTCAAAATTTTCAGTGCCCTCTCTCTTGTCCGCCTGAGAGACATGAACGGTGTACAGTCGTCATGAAAGACAACTAAACTTCTTCCACATGCGCTGTCTCAGAAAGCTGCTTCACATCAAATGGCAGGACAAGACTCCTGACACAGAAGTCCTTCAGAGAGCTGAGATGACAAGCGTCCATGCCATTCATAGAAGGTTACAACTCTGATGGGCTGATCATGTCTGCCGTAGGCCTGATGACCGAATCCTGAAGAGGCTATTTTATGGGGAGCTAGCTAAAGGCAAGAGTTCCAGAGGAGGCCAAAAGAAACGGTACAAAGATTCGCTCAAAGCTTCATTGAATTCCTGTGGCACTGATTTAGACAGATGGAAGCATTTCGCCGAAGAACGCGCTGCCTGGTGTCACCATATCATCTCAGGCGTAGCTGCTTTTGAAGAGCTCCGAATCAATGAGGCCAAACACAAACGTCAACAGAGGAAGAACAGAACCAGCTCAAACCCTCATTCGATCCTGGCCCCGGCAATTCCCTGCCCTCATTGCCCTAGACTCTTAAGAGCGCGGATTGGCTTCACAAGCCATCTGCGCACTTACAGACCAGTCCAGACGTACAGACAGTACAGCGTGATAAAATATATAAATGGCATTGATTTGATGATGAATAACCAGATAACACTTAAGAAAACTACTCACACTGAACATTTAAGTGACCCTCAAATGTTTAGTTAAGGACATTTTGTAAAAACAATTAAAAATTAAATTGCCTACAAAGAATGAAACAGAATATTAAAGCAATGACACACATAATTTATAAATCAAGTGGTAAATGTGCACTTTTTCAAAGTATTACATGTATTTCACAATCTGTAAAATTAAGTCACATATTTTTTGTACTATATATTAGGTTTCCTTACTTCGGCTTAGAGCAATAAATAGTAATTTCAAATTTTATATTCCATGTGCAGTTACATCCTCCTTACAGCACTCAAAATGAAATAAACATTAAATTCCACAGCATCTTTTCGATAATTGCAATGGAAAGGCTTCATAATTTCCCACATTATGATCTGAATCATTCAATAACAGAACAGAAACACGCATGCCGATGTCAACACACTTCAATACGATTAAATCGGCAGACGGTGCTGGAATCCGATGCAAGTTACTTCATTTAGATAAATCCAGACCATAATCACAAGATTGCGTTGAATCGACAAAAATACCAAAACGTATTCATTCCAGATCAAATGGAAAAGTTGTTTCCAATGCGTATTCATTAAAAATATTACTCCAAATTAATTTTAGTAGACCAAACACCATTTTCTTTCGAAACTTACGTCTATCGCGCGACCAATTTAAAATTTATCTGGGCGTGGTTATGCGCTCATTAATAATGTTGTTGTGCAGAGATGTATTAAAGCTTATATATTCAGTTTGGAATACGGCATACATTTAGTTACTTTGTTTCTTGTAGCGTATTTTTGTTTATATATTTAAGCATTGGGAAGAATAATAAATGAGCATATAATAAAAAGGTTACTGTATTTGTATGGGAAAATATGAACTCGTTTTATCGGATGGATATACTACACTCCCAAGGTCGTGCAGTATCCATCCGAAAAACTCGTTCATATTTCCCATACAAATGCAGTAACCTATAAATATTCATTTTTTTCTGTTCAAGTTCTAAAACTATTGATCATTAATGGCAATAAATCCATCAGTAAATCACATTTGTTTATCATTTGCATACTGTAAACTTGTTGATTGTTACATGCTATGATTCGTTTTCATAGGTACGATATCGTTTTTCTTACAACAGTGATCTAACTCATTGCACATCACATTTTAAAATTAATCTCTTCAATCACATTTTAAATATACATCCCATTCACGGAATCTGTTACAGCTTCTTCGATATCATCTCATACCAACTTGTATAATTCTGTTGCACCGACCTGTGTCATGGCTAATTATGATTCTTGCATTTACCTGTTGTTGTTATTCTGTTTTCCTGACCGTTGTTGTTTCAAAATAATTTTTCTAATCCATATCTCTCTTGGATGTTGTCTGCCAACCACTCTTCGACAGAAACGAAGTCCACCACGACTTTTTTCATGCTTGCAATTCATGCAACGTTTGGGGAACAAGAATCGAAGAATGATGCTATGTAGATGTTTTATGAGTTTGTATTAATTGGTGTAAAATGCAGATATTACTTTATTGAGTAATATGATTTAATGTCTCTTTTAAGAAATTTAAGATTGTATAATTTATAGTTTATTGAATGTTATTTAATATGCACGTCATAATTTAAATATAAAAACTTTAGACGAAAGGCGATATAAAGGCCCCGGGAGATGATTGATTATCGAATTTGTTATTGCTATTTTCACATATGACTGGCGCTTGACATGCGCAAGCTAATCTGCTTAACAGCACCTAGATGCTGCCTGCCATCAAATATGGACAACTTTGGAACCAAAACCATCATGTATGGGATAACATCATGGTTAGCATAGTGATTAAAAGTGAGTTCTAGTATTATAAAATGTTTACCAATTATAGCCTTCTTGATGTTGGCAATGATCATGTTATCTGTAAAGTCTAATGCGATTGAAATATCAATATACCTTGTGTGTGTGTGTGTGTGTATATATATATATATATATATATATATATATATATATATATATATATATATATATATATATATATAAAGAATACAAATCATATGGCGAATAACAACCCTCTCAAGCGTACTGGATCCACCAAGGGATCACGTTTGTCAGGGATTAATTAAAATAGATGCAATAAACTGACGACGAACAGTACGAAACTAGCAACTAACTAGCCTAAGCGCCTTCGACTCTTAATGAGTCTTTTTCAAAGGCAAATACAAAACATAGTTACGACAAACAAATAAACACAAAAACGTTGCGTTTGTAAACCTCTACATTTCTATCTTCACATGTGCTAAAACTATAAATACAACCAGCTTGTATAGACTAGTTGCGGAAACTGAAAACGTTGTATAATTCCCTAAAAGTCTACAAGCCAAAGCGACATCTATTTTTACTTTGTGTACATATGTAACGCAGATTATATCCCGGATATTTGGTTCTATACCGGTTATTCTTATAGTAAAAATTGAAGGATAAGAAGATTTAGAAAATGTTAAATTCTACTAGTGCATAGTTTTCATTTTCTAGTCTTCTTGGTTTAGACCGCTTGGTTTCAATGTTCTAAGGCGGCGTATCCAGTATGATTCCTTTTCCTTCCTGGTTTCGGAACTCCAGCTGTGGTTGTTGGCAATAGCGATAAGTATTATATCACTGAAAGTGTGGCCAGGGGAGGAGAAGTGTTCTGCGACCGGGCTTCTGTACAGCTTTTTTGTCATCCAATCAGATCTATGAAGGTTTATCCTTATGTGTACGTGGGAGAAACTGAAAAGCTACACATAAGGATAAACCTTCATAGATCTGATTGGATGACAAAAAAGCTGTACAGAAGCCCGGTCGCAGAACACTTCTCCTCCCCTGGCCACACTTTCAGTGATATAATACTTATCGCTATTGCCAACAACCACAGCTGGAGTTCCGAAACCAGGAAGGAAAAGGAATCATACTGGATACGCCGCCTTAGAACATTGAAACCAAGCGGTCTAAACCAAGAAGACTAGAAAATGAAAACTATGCACTAGTAGATTTTAACATTTTCTAAATCTTCTTATCCTTCAATTTTTACTATAAGAATAACCGGTATAGAACCAAATATCCGGGATATAATCTGCGTTACATATGTACACAAAGTAAAAATAGATGTCGCTTTGGCTTGTAGACTTTTAGGGAATTATACAACGTTTTCAGTTTCCGCAACTAGTCTATACAAGCTGGTTGTATTTATAGTTTTAGCACATGTGAAGATAGAAATGTAGAGGTTTACAAACGCAACGTTTTTGTGTTTATTTGTTTGTCGTAACTATGTTTTGTATTTGCCTTTGAAAAAGACTCATTAAGAGTCGAAAGCACTTAGGCTAGTTAGTTGCTAGTTTCGTACTGTTCGTCGTCAGTTTATTGCATATATATATATATATATATATATATATATATATATATATATATATATATATATATATATATATATATATATGAGAGAGAGAGAGATTTTAATGTCTTTTAGTAGAATATTTCTTGCAAGTTTGAATATACTATACTGCATATCTACATTGAAGACACTAAGTTTTCAAGTGTATGTTGTCCTCGTTGTTTCTTTGTTTTCTTTTGGGGTTTTATGTCTTTTTTTATAAATAAGTGACATAACACCAACTCGTATTCTCATAATTCTTTGCACTAACAAGTGTGTAACAAAATATCATATATGCGGTCGCACAATATACTTTGCCACTTTATTGTCAGTCAGTACAGGCCGGGTGTTTAATGATATGGCATCAGTGTTACATATATATTAAACAAAAGTTATGATACCCAACGAGATAGCTATTCCTAATCCAACGAACTGTACTTGTCGAATATGCATGCCACTCTTAACACATATACTTCTCCCGCTTTTAATTTATTCTGTTATCAAGATCAATCTGTCATCATACACAGCTGTTACACAGGGCTTAGTGTAGATATGTTTCATTACATATATTTACCAGTGCAAGAATTACTGGCTTAGTGGTTTACGTTTGTGCTTTTTGATGTACAGTTGATTCCGGTTAATTTGGACACATCGGGACTCGAAAACTTAGGCCCAAATTAAGCGGTTGCCCCAAGAAAGAGAAGTTAAAAAGGTTTAATTATATTCTGTCCTTTATCTTTTGTCCCAAATAAACGGCTGTCCCGATTGAAAGATGACCAGATTTACCAGAATCAACAGAAATTAAAATGGAAACAGAGAGTAGAAATTAGTGAAGCATTATAGTATCGATCGAGATGAGCTGGGCGACGTAAAACGTGGCAAAATGTTGGGCTCGTCCGGGATTTGAACCCGGGACCTCTCGCACCCTAAGCGAGAATCATACCCCTAGACCAACGAGCCTTGATGTTAATATTGTTTTAGATAAGCATATCCATGTTGGATTTAATGATCAAGGTTGTGCATTGTAATGCAATATATTTTGATGTTTTTGTTGTTTCTTTTATTGCTGTGTGCCTTCACCAGGTTTTGTTCATATTTTATGATACAATACAGCGTGGCAAAATATATAAATGGCATTGATTGATGATGAATAACCAGATAACACTTATGAAAACTACTCACACTGAACATTTAAGTGACCCACAAATGTTTAATTAAGGACATTTTGTAAAAGCAATTAAAAATTAAATTGCATCCAAAGATTGAAACAGACTTTTAATGCATTGATATATAGAATGTATAAATCAAGTGGTAAATGTGCACTTTTTCAATGCATTGCATGTATTTAACAATCTGTAGAATTAAGTCACGCATCCTTTGTACTACGTATTAGGTTTTCGGTATAGAGCAACAAACAGTAATTTGATGCAAAATGAAATTTAGTTATGTTGTTTACTGTTAAATAATATATTATTTCAATGTCACGTAGTCGTCTGATAGCGAACTCAGCGTAGCCATATACCAATATGTCAAAATCTGTATTATTACTTTCCTAGCACGTATTTATGTCTTATGATTTTATTGCACAGTTTTAAAGCAATCCGAAATCAAAGATTAAAAAGTCAATTAAGGTGAACTTTTCAAAAGTTTTAATCAAAGTTTAATTGAAATTGCACATGCCCATATTTTAATTTCCATAACGTTTTCATTGTAACTGTTTCTAAATGAGTCCCTGATAGCAATAAACATTTGTCGTTATTGCAACATATTTATTCCTCAGTTTATTTGATATTTTTGTTTTTGTCAAGTTTTAATCTTGCAAACGTAGCTGCAATTGAGTTTAAATAGAGTATTTTCAGTTACAAAAAGACGTCAATGCATGTTACAGTTACCTATCATTCTTCCATTCAATACTTGAACAAATTTTGGATAAGTAGGCTTGCCATATTTGTATTTCACCAGGCTCCCTCAAAAATGAAATAAAGTAATTGAAAAGATTTAGTGCGGCTAATTTAAAATAAAATTACATTTTGGGTTGCTTACCTCGTGCAATTTTCATACATCGCATTCAAGAAAAAAGCAGCTTGTTTTAAAATTAATGGAAAGATTGTAAACTTCTTGGAAATGCGAAACGATGAGTCATAGGATCATGTATTTAGAGTGAAAAAAGTATTTCATCTAGGATTACCTTCGAATAGTTGGAAAAAATGACCTTTACAACTATAATTGAGGCGCCTGAAACATTTTCATTGCTTTCTGTCGATTCAACATCCCAGAAACGTGGTCTTGACTGGAACAGAATAAATAATCGATGCTTTGAATGGTGCACTGCTGATATTTGCAACAAAACGTTTCGCATTACAAAGTGTTTAAATAATCTTTACCACGTGCCTAACGATTTTCATAGACACCAGTGCTGTTTAAAGAAGTTTTGAGGCTCTTGGCACAAACTCTAACCTTTAAAGTAACCAGAATTATGCCTCAATCTCTCAGTCTCAGATCTAAAGTATTGTATTGCATTTCCATGTGCATGTGTGTCATTTTGTTAAATTTATTAATTTAGCACTAAACAGCTAACACAACCGACACCGACATTTTGTTTTGGGACTGCCGCGGTTCCCTAGGCACGTACCTCGCGTGCCTATTCCCGAAAACGCTTCTGTTAAACACTGTGTCTAGATTTGGAGGAATGATTTTGTCTGCGAGTGCTGTAGAAATGGGGAATAAGAGACGTGTAGCTTCGTCTTAGATAGGCAATCATAAATTTTATTCGTTAAGTATTAGCATTAATAATCCTTTGTTTATATTATTTCTTTGTTTATATTGCTATACACGGGATACAAACGTGCACCGTAGATTGATTAGAAATGAATTCCTCGTTTTGTAAATTCTAGATCAGTTATCATCTTGTGTGTGTGTGTGTGTGTGTGTGTGTGTGTGTATTTTTGATGTTGACCATGGTCATGTCATCTGTAAAAGGTACATAGTTTTACATTGAAGACGCTAATCTTTCAGGCGTATGTTGTCACGCTTGCTTTTATAAATAAGTGGTATACTATCAACTCGCATTCACACATTTCTTTACACTGAAAATGTGTAACACTATACAATATATGTAGTCAGATAATTCTCGTTGTCACTATATTGTCAAACAGTTCCTTCCAATGTTATCAAGATCAGTCTGTCGTCGTACCCATATGTAGATCATACCTTACTATAGAAATGTATATTTCCTTACATATCTTGATCCATGCATGCAGAGACTGGCTTGGCTGTTAGACGTTTGTTCTCTTTGAAGCAATCATAATGGAACGTGAGTTTAGAAATTAAAGAAAAGTCAAATTCAATATTCTAGCATCGATCGCGACAAATTTGGGTGACGTAAAACATGATAAATGTTGGGTTCATCTGGGATTTGAACCCGTAACCTCTCGCTCCCTAAGCTAAAATGATACCCCAGACATACGAGCCGTGATGAAAGTAATCTCTGTTCTGATAAATGTATAAGTATCAAGTTTAATGGTGTAGGGTGTACATTGTAATGCAGCATACCTCAATATATTTATCATTTTTGTATAGCTTCACCATGTTACGTTCATATTTATGATACAGCGTGGCAAAATCTATAAATGGAATTGGGTGATGACGACTGACTGACAAGATAACCCTTATGAAATGTGTTCAGACTGAACCTATCAGTGACCCTCAAATATTTAATTAAGGACATTTTGTAAAAGTAATTATCGACTAAATTTCATCCAATGACCAAGACATACTTTTAAAACATTGAAACAGGATTTATAATTTAAACGCTAAAAGGTACATAATCAATGCATTAAATGTATCTAGTATCTCACAATGAGCAGATTTGAATTATGTCACGCATCCTTTGTACCATGACTTAAATTTCCATCGTTCGGTTTACAGCAATAATAGTCTTTGCAATTTAATACGAAATGAAATTTAGTTATGTTGTGTACTGTTCAATAATACGTTACTTCAATGTTTTGAAATAGTGCCATATACCAAAATGTTGAATCTGTATTATTACTTTCCTAACTTGAATGTTTGTTTATCTTATGATTTTATTTTACAAATTTCTTCCTCATTTTGCTTGGCATTTTTGTTTCTCACAAGTTATATTCTTTGCCAAGGTATCTGCATCTGTGTTTTAAAATAGAAATTTCACAGAACTAAGGAATGTAAATACATCTTAGCTCGCAAGACGAAGCCAGCTTGCCTTGCAATGAAGGCAAAAGAGGGTTACCTTCATGGAAATGTGAAACCTTTAGTCATTTGCTCAGGTATTCGGAGTAAACAAAACTATTTCAGCTGGGATTTTCTTCTAGTAGTTGCAAAAACATGACCTTTTTCAAACTAGAATTGAGATGACTAAAGATTTTGTACTGCTTTCTGTCGAGTTAATTCCATGAGACGTCGTGTCAGTTCCACCAGTAAGGATAATCTTTGCATTGAACTGAACCTTGCACAGCTCTTTTATAACTAAATATGTTACATGCTAATGTGTATACAATCTTTACCACGTTTCTATGGAGTATTCTTCCGTTTCTCACTAAATTGAAATGAATCTGCTTGATTTTATATTGTTTTAAGGTTTTTCTGACATAAATATACCATGGATCTCCTGTATGCAAATTATTATGACCTTATTAGTTTGGTCATATTTAATCTAGGTTTAGTTCAAACGAATTCCTTTGATTTATATTTGATTTTCCAAAAATCTGACTGTCACGGACTTTTGTGTACTTAATGGTTATGCATTATACTTGAAATAAAATGTCCTCGAGTTTCTATTTCGCTAACGCGTTATACCCGAGAGTGGTAAGCTATTTACGTAAGCTATTTTCAAATAGTGCGGTTCACGCAATGCTACCCGAGCAAAGAGCTTGAAGTGAAACAATCGATTATCTTGAACTCTCTAGCTGTGGATTGCATATTGACCAGGGTAGTTAAAGGAGACCAGAAATCAATATAAATATAGAATAATAATAAAACACCATAGAAGTAAAGTATTATCTGCGACCGTAATGCCAATATATAAATATTGGCATATCTTTAAGGCGCTCAATTTCCGTGACCTTGTATACAAATTTTCCGCGCCTATTCGGTTGTGAGATATTACTAGATCGGGAGGTAGGTGTGGAAATACTCCTCCCCCCAAAACAAAAGTCGGGAGGTTTTTCTACTGGCTTGAGAGATGACAGGTATGAACTGTCCGGTCTTGTAGACTTTTAGTCATGGCTTGTGAGTTCATTCTAGTCACCATCCCGGGGTCCGTGCCAAAAAAAAAAATGTTTTGAGCACAGAGCAGTAGAGTACATAAACTATTATACCAGATATGAATATATTATCAGATTTGTCAATACGCTAACTGTAGCCTGCTTGTTAAATTCACTGTAACTGAATCACAAGAAGGAAGCTTTCTAATGTTTACATTAATTACTTATGATTTCTGCTTTGCACATTTATTTGTGGGTTGTTTTTGTTTTTGAAAAACTAATGCTTAAGTTAGGACCGATGAAAACCGTTCTCAATGCCTTTTTACACCTTCCCGGTAATGGATATTGTTTCACACAAAAGTCGGCCCAGAATTCAATATTATCTCTCAGTGTTTTAGTGATGGATGAATATTTTCGAAATATTAGTCTGTAATCAATCACAAGATTGAAGCTTTGTAGCCTGTTTGTTAAATACGCTGTAATTGAATCACAAGAAGGAAGCTTTTCAATGTTTACATTAATTACTTATGATTTCTGCTTTGCACATTTATTTGTGGGTTGTTTTTGTTTTTGAAAAACTAATGCTTACGTTAGGACCGATGAAAACCGTTCTCAATGCCTTTTTACACTTTCCCGGTAATGGATATAATTTCACACAAAAGTCGGCACCCACTCTGGTCACTTCGCCCAAAATTTAGTATTATCTCTCAGTGTTTCAGTGTTGGATGTATATTTTGAAAATATTAGTCCTTGGGTGGTGTGTTTTCGGATGGTTAATAAATATATCATTTACATATAATACGACTGAATCTCATCCTTCTTAAATAAATTTATTGCATTGTGCTTAATATTTTAATTTTTACATTGGGAAATATCACCTAATCTGTATCACATTTTTACACAGCACACAATGTATAAGTATTTATCTTAAAATTACATTGCTTTTCTTTAAATTCTTAACACACAGTTAAATAGATATTGATATAAGCAGCTCTCGAAAACAGATTCAACTTTTTAATGTGCAGCCCAAATCTGGTCCCTTCTGTATCGTTCTCCTTGTTTATGTTTCAGAACTGGCTAGAATTGAGTCTCAGGACCGCGTGATTATGTCGTCTCATAAAAACTTGAAAAAACTTGGCAATTTACGGAATTTGTGGTATCTTTCTCTTATTATAATTATCCTCCTACGATATGTAATTTATAAAAACTACAGTCGAATTAAAATTTGTAGAGAATTACATACATAGAAGAAAACATCTTATTTATGGTGTTCTTCAAAGTCGCACAGTAATATCACAAAACTACAAGTATTATTTGGAAGTTGGCAATATTAATAGATTGCTTAATGTGGTATCATATCGCATTCGAAAAAAAATAACAAATTGTACAATTTCTACTTTCTTTGGCATTATTTTATCTGAATGTCATCATTTAGAGAATTGTAATGAAAAGTGAAATGATATTGATTATCAAAATTGTTATTGCTGTTTTCACAAGTCTAGCTTTACATGTGACATGCGCAAACTAATATGCTTAACTAGATTAGAATTCTGCCCGCCATCGAAAATGGATAGCGATGAAACTAAAACTATCATACATGGGACAAATTTGTACATCTCACAGAGATTAGAAATTAGTACCTTCTCGTTCTATAAATGCTATAACAATCATTATCTTCTCTGTGTACTCTTAATGTAGGCCATGATCATGCCTTTATCAAGATATCAACTTTAAAAGAAAGAAACGATAGCAGTAAATTGTGTATAATATATTGAAATTTATAAGCTATTGAAAGACAAAAACCTGCAAATTTAAGAGAGTGCTATGATATTGATTTGGATTGTAAGAGAAGCATGGCCCAATCAATAATTCATATCCTGAATATAATAGGACATTGAAATGAATTCAGATTAAAGATTATTCTTGTTTTATCAGCTTTCACTTGGTAATGGAAAAAACCTAATAAATAAGCCGGTTCAATAGTTCACCATCGGATTGAAGCCACAAATAACGTGCTATCTCACAATTCAATCAATAAAACCTTATTAATTGCGTTATGAAATTAGTTGAGCTTAAAAGTTCGGAATGTGAATGACCAATTACAATTAAGAGGCTTATAGACAATGTATGATTCAGAAGGTCTTTCACTTAGGAAAAATACTGACCACGCTTTCTCTCTAAAACTTGATATAAAGTTAAAGCTGTCCTTGAATAACACGCAAGAAACACGCGTGATCTTTTAGAACATAGGCATAATTCATTAGTTAGGCCCTCTGTCCTTGGATGAAAACACTGATGATTAAGCAGCTTCCATAATAAAAAAAGGCTTTGAGCCGCTTTGGTCTCAGTGCGATTTCAGGATCAGAGAGTGTCGTGTCTATTTCTTACAGGTAAGAAAATTATGCTTTATACTCGCTTTTAAAAGTTAAAGATTTTATAGTAAGTTGTAATATCCTTCTAAATTTTTTTTATTTCATCAATATAATGTAATAGTGAGTTCTCTTTTCTAATATGAAATAATTTACTGATTTAATATTTTACTGAATTGATGTTCATCGTATTTATAATGTAATATTATTGAGTTTCCTTCTTCCACAATCATAATGTAATGAAATATTTTACAGCTTCGATGTTCATTAGTATTTGTTTGAAATAATTACTAGTTTCATGTTATAATTTAATTGAAAATAAATATATATTCTTTAAATAATAAGTATAACACTCACAGATCTTTTTCAGGTTGTTACCTTACATTAAATAAAATAAAATACATTTATTACAGTTATTGAATTTTAGGCTCTTTGAATATTTAAATCACTTGTATTCAAAAATGCAGAAAAATGAATGGACAAATGAAATAGTAGATTGTGGAAGAACTATTTAATAAGTATTGTAATATGTATTGTATGTAGTTTCAACATAAATAAATTACATGTTGTATCTTTAGAATATATATATATATATATATATATATATATATATATATATATATATATATATATATATATATATATATATTAATAAAGTGCGATTTCAGGATCAGAGAGTGTCGTGTCTATTTCTTACAGGATCAGAGAGTGTCGTGTCTATTTCTTACAGATTCTTGGTACCTTCTCGTAGCCAAAGCTTTCCTACAAAAAGATGTAACCGTATCTACACCATCATAAGTGACACCTTATTCTTATGAATGCTGAACTTTCTTCCTTCTCGTTACTAGACACTAGAAGAAGGTTATGATAGAAAACATCTAAACAACAAAACAGAGTTTTCTTATCATAATACCTTTAGTCTAGTCTGATACGATTTAAATTTCAATATACCTTGTGTATACAGTTCATTGTGTCTTTTTATGGAATATTTGCTTGCAAGTTTGGTTGTACAAACCTATATAAATACGTTGAGGAGGCTGATCTTTCAAGCGTATGTTGATTCCTTTGCTTTTATAAATAAGTGATATTTCAACAAGTCACATTCACATACTTCGTTACAATGAAAATGTGTAACAAAATATCATAAATGCAGTCACACAATTTACGATGCAATTTTGTGCAGGCCAGGTTTTAATCTTTAGACATTCCTGTTACTGAATTATATATTAAACAAGGGTTATGATAGCCAAAGAGATCCTTCGACTAACGTACTATAATGTCAAATGCACCTGTCACTTTTAGGCATACACTTGTCTCCTACTTATGTTTTTGTCAATATCTGTCATTGTACATTGGTGTTACTCAGACTTTAGTGTGAAATATTTACATGCATTACATTACAAAGCGAGGAACAAATTTGTTGTAATTACAACAAAATTGTAATGCAATTAGGGATGAGTTCATTTTGTGGACTTTTCATAGGTGATTTCTTGACAGTTATCATCCGTCAATGTCATTTATACATTCTGCGACGCTGTCTCAAAACAGGAACTAAGCTAGCAAAACCTTACAGTAATGATACAGTCAACCAAGGTATGCTGCATTAAATGTTTAACCTATATTATTAAACTTGTCATGCAGAGCATTATCTGAACAGAGATAACATTTATTACGGTTCGTTGTTCTAGGGGTATGATTCTCGCTTAGGGTACGAGACGTTCCGTGTTTAAATTTCGAACGAGCCCAACATTTTATCATGTTTTATGTCGCCCAATTTGTCGTGATCCTTACTATAATGCTGAATTTCCTTCACTTTCCTTTACAGTTGCTTTAATTAGCACAAACGTTTCGCCACTAAGCCATGTTGCTTGCACCGATAAATATATGTAAATAAATAAATATACATTTAACTTATTTATAAAAGCAAAGAAATCAACATACACTTGATTTTAACTATCTCACTGTATGAAAACTAGTATACCTAGTGTTACATTGTTAAAAAGACGTGAATTCGTGTTCTAAGAAATCTTGATCAATAAATTTTTAATATTTGTCACGAAAACTGAACAATCTATTCTGTCTGGCTTGACATTAGAAATTTTTGAAAACTTGCTGCTAGTAAAAAAATATAGATCACACTTGGACTTCTTACCGGATTTATAATTGCGTATGTTTGTAATTTGGATTTTTACGTGACTTTAATAATTTTTTAGTTATGTCGCTACGATGTATGCAGTGTGGAAGTTTATAGTGATTTTGACCATCATGCCACAGACGTGTAGCATCATGTTAGGCTCAGTCATATTATCCTGACACCAGGCCAGTCAGTTCTAACACTAATCTCTTAATTATGAGCGCCCAGCAAGGCATCCGTTAGCACAATGTTATCAGTGTGTGGTATGACCTGGCCGGTTTCGAACCTGGACATCCTCATCCGAGGCGAGTGCTCCAACAATTATGCCACCTGAGCGGATATATATATATATATATATATATATATATATATATATATATATATATATATATATATATATATATATATATATATATATATATATATATATATATATATATATATATATATATATATGACTGTGTATTGAAATGCAAATCAGTTCCCTATATTTAAATGTTCGTATGCATTCCTAATTTATTAGTCTTTCACTCCAGTCGTAAAATCATACGGATTATAGCGGTCATGGGAAGTGGTAATTTATTTTAAAAAAAGGTGATAGTAGTGGTAGTGGGTTTCTGCTTTGTTTATAAGCTGGTAATTAATAGGGAAGTATTGGGAAAGGAAAGTTAATTTTTGTTTGTTGTTATACTACTTTCTTTTACATCATACTCTGTCCTGTGTTGATTAGTAATAACAAGTGCAGGTCAGTCAGAAAGGCATGTAGGTTAGTAATTGACCGAGTATTGAATAGTATGGATGGGAGGCTTGGGCAATAGATGGTAGTTTAATGAACTTTGGTCCAGTAAGTGTTGTTTCCACATTGTATTTCCTGTTAGACTCTCTCCTTTTACTAGATAACCCTCTCCACACTAGCGAAACTGCTGGGTCATAATGCTAAATTTCCTTAATAACCCATATTGTCAGTGGTAACAATATGCTAGGTTTCTAGTTCAGAGATTTCTCTTCCCCTCCAAACAAGTATAAATTTCCTAACTCAAAGACGTCTACCTCTCCGAAACATTTTATGTTAATAGTTTTTAGTTCCAATGATGACTTTCACTTATCTGCTTACTCCAACGAAGATACATCGACAAGAAAAATTCTGACTGCCTGTTAGAGCGTTAATACTGAATTTTCAAGACCTATGCCTGTTTCACTGGCTCATAGACCTAAGTAACATCTGCCTCAGATACTATAGGCCAGGAGACGGATAATCACATTATCGATATACATGTATACAGAGACGGTTTTATTTTCCCAGCTATTTCAAAAAGTACGCAATGAAAATCCCCAGCTGCTTTAAAAAATAACGTAATGGAAATTCCAAAGAACATTCCAAAAGATTATGTAACTGAAATTCCAAAGAACATTTCAGAATATTACGTAATGGAAATTCCAAAGAACATTCTGGAAAATTGCGTTATTGAAATTCCAGAAAATTTGAATATTTCGCCTAGGTTTTGTAACAATATGAAAAGGCAGCCATACTTTTTCTTGTGGATGTATCTTCTCTGGATTAAGAAGGTAATTGAAACATTATTTCTAAAGCTTGGACCTCATCACCAATCATCAATGTTCCAACTATTGATATTAAAAATATTTCATTATCACGATAATAGAGATAGAACATTACTTTGCTGTTTACACAACGATGACATTTTATAATAAATCTTTTTTTTTGCAACTTATTTAGATGATATTTTTTTTATCAAGATCAATGGTCATTTTGTATATTTTTGTTGATTGATTTGATCATGAAAGTTTTAAAATTCTGCGGACAACTTCTGGCTCATTTATTCAAGATAATTTTAATGTTAGCTGTTACTGGATCTGATAAATGAAAGTTTTAGCTTGTCACGGCCACTGAAGCATATACTGATGTTTCATTGTTAATTTCAACTGTCAACTGTTTGCCGTCTATTATTAGATATTTGATCATGCTATTGTAGCTATTTGTCACTGTCAAATTTTCAAACATTATTTTGTATTATTCACACAAAGTTTCATACCCTAGGCATTAAATATCTCGAGTATATCGAACGATAAAAATATAATATAGAGTATAGATCTATCATCACTACAATAACCGAGTACAAATGTATTTACTTCATTTTCGCAATAATGTTTGTCGTCAAAATTTCCAATCAGCTGTTGATAACTTCTGTTTCAAGTTTTTAATGATTTCTTCGAATATCAATTGCAATTATAAAACTAACGCCGCCGTCAAATGCATACTTGGAATAATCATATTCCATAAATTATTTAACAAAATCGCAATGCATCTCTTTTCTGTTTTTGTTATTTTATTATTGTCTAGAAATACGGCATACAATTTATTGCGAAATCGAATAAAATATTCGATAATGTGTGAGTTCTTTTCGTCTTTGAATTTGCCAATAACCTTTATATTTGTGTCATCATGAAATTTATTTTCACGAGAAAAAAATCGGAAAGATCAAACAAATATCGATTATCGTAAATGTTTTGATACACATCCTCACATTCGATTTCATACAAGCGAGTCAACATCTGTAAGCAATAATCTACTTCACAGCCACCGCTTTTTATCAAAATTGTAATTAAAATCTTCTTCGGCAAATCTAGCACAGAAATTTGTATAGAGTTAGATTTGTTATCGCTGCTGTATTGCGATATGGTTCTCATTAAAAGTTTGTTTTTGCGGATGATATAATTAACTAGATCGATAGTTACTCGTTTTCTAATACTTTCCATTGTCATACCAAAGACAGATTTGTTCATAAGCTTTAAAATGTTTTTTTTCTCAAAATCGGCTACAGCTCTCCTTGAAGTAATTGAGTTAATTTAATCTTTCATCCAAGGTTACTGATTAAACTTTCAAACTCTGTAAATATTTCTCAGAACAAGACCAGCATCTACTGCTTGTTTTAAAACTTTAAAATGCAAAACATAATTTCGCTTATCGAGTAAATTTGATACTCTTTTTTGCTATAGAATTTTGTTTTTGAGATAGCATACTGTGCAAAAAGGACAATCGTTGTGTAAATTGTTTAGCAAAATAGGATAATCAAGATCAACTTTCATGAAATACAAAATATCGTCAGGTATCTGTTTTCTGTTTCCACTAGAAATTGGTCAGCTGTAATCCAACGAAATCCACCAAAGGGCATTGGTTCGGCAATAGAACCCCCGTACAAATTATTGCAATCTAGATAAATGATGATGGGATATCAAGGTTTTACTCGCTCATATACTTGTTATTCGCCTCCGAACACTTTTTTGTTATACCGCTAATGCCTCCTCTGATACCGTTTTCGATAAAGTTTAACATATCAACATGAGTCAATAATTCTAATTTTACTTTAATAAGCCTTAATAGAGCATCCCAAGATAACTCAAGGGCGGAGTAATACCAACAAGGAGATAATCCATAATTATTATAGCTATCATTTCGAAAAGTTTCAAATACATCCGCTAGAAATAACGAATCAGCTTTCAAATACAAATCATGATAATCGCCAAACGTCTTACAATCGAATTCCTTCCAAATATTTTGCGCATACCTGAACCCATATTCAGTTATATTTTCATTTTTAAGTTGTAAAATTTTTTTATCCTTGTTAGATAAAGACGTTTCATCAAATTTATTCCAATCGTCGAGATACTTGTACGAAAATAATCCTTTTGTAGCCAACAGATGACAACGATCACGTAAATTTTTATTTTTGGGAGAGTCAAAAGCTTTTTCATAGATATGACAATGCTTGTTCATGATCACCTTCTTGTTTAAATGTTAGTTTTTACCATTGGAGTTGTTTTTCTTAAACGATAAAATATATCATCAACTTCATTTTATCAACTGCTTCAGAAGCCAACAGCCTGGTTCTTACCACGATATAGTTTAATCGGCTTCGATAAACTCGGATTAGTATAACAAACTATCTTATACGATACCAGCATGGGACTTTTCTGAGGTTTTCTTGCACTCGATTGGTTAGGATTATTTTCTACGTCAAGCACAGGCTGAAGTAAACATTCGAAAGGAATTGTAAGTTTGTGATTATGATTGTCCAACTGAAATACAATATTTTCTTTTGACGCCATTGTTATTTGTTATATATTATTACTCAACAAAATTGTTATTTTACCCTCGCAAAATAAGAAATCGAACCAAAAGCTATTTACCATCGTCAATTATTCATCTACTCAAATAACTTTATCACATGCTGCAGACTAAATTGTTGCTGTCAGAAACATGATTTTCTTATACCACAAACAGCACAAATACTTTATAACATCGTATCATTTTTTCTGTTGTCTTATTCTTTATTCTCTGTTTTAGTTTTACATTTGAGGAAGTATGTAATCATTTTTATATTTGTAAGTTTAGATAAAATTATATGTCTATATCATCGTTGTTCTTGGTCTGATACCTATGAAATTGTTAAATAAGCCTTAAAAAATCGATATAGTCCTGCTGGATAGACATAAAACAATAACAACCGCAAGCAAATTGTTCCGATCGAATGTAGCTGATTAGACGAGGAATTTTTTTAATTTTTCAAAAATATATTTTTATAAGATCACTTGGAGGAAGTCCAAATGAATCAAAGTAATTATCATAGACCTGGATCGTCATTGAAGTTATATATATTTGCAACGCACGAACCGCTCGCTGGTACGTTACGTTATCTAACTCGTCTTTCGAGAAACTCAAGTTAATCCGTCAATGTTACTTAATTTTTCTATTATATATAAATTATTCAAAGGCATATAGTACCCGGTGCAATCAGTCCACGTCCTATCTCTAAAGAAAGAAATAATTCATCCTTGCTTTCTTTTTCTTAGCGCTTGCTAACGCTTTGTTGTTGTTTTCTCTTATTTTCGACCATTTTTTCCTCGACGACTTTGTCGTTGGAGCTGTCATTTATTTTTATTGTTACGTAAAACTAACGATAAATTTGTTTGATTCCGTCTCCAGTTACAGCTCTCTTAGTCGCCCCTAATACTGCCCCTGACGCCGCCGCTAATCTAAATGGCAAATGTTTCAGTATTGCACAGGCTATTTAAAAATCTGCTTGTCCAAAACATTCACCGTGTTTCGCCATTGCTGTTATTTGTGCAGTTGATAATTTGAACACAAACTGCTTTCCCTGATCAAGTTTATTGATTTGATGATGCGTTAACATTACTTTTACTGCAGTGCCTTTGTTGGTCGCTGAAGATTTTATTAGAGAAACAGAAGTAAGTTTGGCGACAACTGATAATTTTTTATTTGATCCGGACGTTAGATATATCTCTCTTGTCATGTATTTCCTTTTCAATAGTTATACTTGTTTGTCACACAAATCACTCTTTTACTGTCAAGAATATATCGCTAAACAGAAGCACAAGTACGTTTAAAGAAGTTCCTGAAATTCTTCCAAATGTCCAGGTTACTTCTATTTCTACGGTTGAGTTAATCAATCGAGTAGAGTGTTTTGATACGTCCAAAGTAAGATTGGATAAAGAATGCGAAATTTTTCAATGTTAATCTGTGATCCGATGTCAGTATCCTGATATTTTTGCATCGCTTCCATCAGGTACAAATACGGTCTAGTAACGATTTTACCAGCGCCTATTGTAAATTACACTCGATTGCTCGTTCCGGGTATTAATTGGAGTTTTTTCCTGATAAACATACCTCTAACATTAGCGTTATCAAACATATAATTATTTTGTAGTTGACTACCAAGTCGCGCTGTCTGCTGACAAACGACGAACACATATCTTAGTATTTGTTCCCTGGGAGTAGCTGTGTTATGCTAGGTGTAATCGGTTGCATTAGGAACAGCTGTTTGATATATTTTATTTTGAAGAAACAAAAATAATGTTTGTAAAAGCCTCTAAAGTATATTAAGTTCGGTTAACCTATCTATTGATGGAACAATGTGTGTCATCCACAACGCCAATTTTGTAATCACAAATGTTGAAGCTTTACCCTCATCAATTGCAATTTGATTGGTGTTACTGTATTACTTCCTGGTATAAATAAGTTAATTTTTGTAAATATATTTTTTTTAAAAAATTCACTCAGAAGTTTTTTTTATAATTTTGTCTCATCGCTGCTATTTTAGGTCTACAATATTTATGCTCGACAACGACGCGTTTGCTCTCAAATGTAAGTAATACGTGACATTCTCATTATTGAGATCAATTTGCCTTCCCGATTCATCTATTAGTTGCATCTGGTCAAAAATTATATACGGTTTGACCTTGACTTCCTAACGCCTAAAAGGAACCTGATGTAATGGATCAGTTAATCAATATCGTGTCAACTTGTGTTATCATAACTGTAAGTTTAATGTCATATGATACACTTTGTCCTATCACACTGCAGAAGTGTTTGTGTGTGTATGTGTGTGTGTATTTTAAAAGCTTAATAATTAAGCAATACTAGTCGCCAAATTTTGTAATGTGATTCTGGCTCGTAGAGTATTATAAACTGGAGCCAGGTCAAAATTGTCTGCTTCAGTGTACTTTGATATTAGTTCTTTTATCGTTTTATATAGGTCACTTACATTATACGTTCCCTGTGGTAGTTAAACTGTTCCACAAGCGCCAGAATTATGTGTAAGGTCATCAATGGTGTTTATTTTTTACATTTGCCATTGAGGGCCATATTGTGGCGGAAAATAATCCGATCTCGTAAATCTCGTTTACTAGGATCCAGTATGATAGACGGATTATAGTGCACATAAACGTTTGTTCTGTCACTCGTTCTTTTGTGAAGAATCGAGCAATAACGTTGCTGACATTATAATTTAGCTTGTTGGATAAGAGCGCTGTGTACGATTTTGTACTCGACTGGTGTCAGTAATCCGCTCTATCTAAGGTTATCTAGTATATCAATGATATCATTATCAGTGAGTCCGCTTTTATTAGCAGCTTATTTCGATGATATTAGCAACATAAGTTGGTCAACTGTTTCAACTGTTGATACTAAAACTTTAATGCCAGATCCGATTGTTTCTATTTCATCTGGTAATATTCTATCTCGTTTGCTTTCATACTTTTTAAACAGTCTTTTGAGAGGCCATGCTTTACCATAATCTCCTGGTCTACCTCGGTACTGTATTGCTGTTGTACGCATCATTTCAGAGATAATTCCGTCTCTTATACAAATTATGTAATCTTAATAAATTCTATGCACTTCTTGTTCTTTTTATTTCTTCGTTAGCTTGTAAACCATCCTCATTTTTTTTTAATTTTTCTGTTAAATCATTAGATTTTTCTAATGGCCACTTTCGAATATCGCTAATGTCTTTGATATCATATAACCCAAAAGAATTATTATAGTCTACATCTAATATTGAAATACGTGCATTTTTTTCTATAAAATATTACCTGATTTTCAATATGCATCATTCCTATAGTAGCTTCAGTTATTCGTTGTTTTTTTTTTTTCATAGCTAATTCTTGAGTTTGCTTTGACATTTTCTATTAATATCTTTAACTCAGCTGGATTAACAGTCGATCGTTCCTATTGCCTGCTAAAATTCAAAAGGGTCATTCATTAAACTGTCAGATTCTGCCTGTCGTGCAGCAGAATCAGCAATATTTCTTACAGCTCCTTTTTGATCTTTCTCTAAGTAAACCTAATAGACGTTTTTCCTGTAATTTTATACGTTCGTCTGCAGATAGCGCATATATCTCTAGTTGTCTGTCCTTCTTCGGTAACAGGTTTAAAAAGTTTAGCGATTTCTTCTTCCGCTTAAACTTGTCTACGCCGAGCTTCTTCCACCATTTTCTTAAAAGCAACTTGAGATGCGGAAATTTTCTTTAGTAATTAATTGTTTGATGATAATCCATCATTTATATTTTATACGCGATACAATATTCGTCTACAATAATGTGTCAAAACAACAACGAAACATCTTAGCCAGATCACGCACTAGCTTATCAAATAAAAAGTAATTGTCCTTGTCTTTTGTTGCCTGATGATATAAGGCAACACATTTATATTTCATTACGTCACCGCATTGCTCGTTTGCAATATTTCTCACATCAACATAATCTAGTCCAGGAAATAATATAAAATATCCCGTAATTCGTCTAATAAATTTGTCGACATTGTAAAAGCCTTGCTCGAGATTAACTCAAAAACATCTTTTGTTATGCGACAACGAAAAAAGACCTAATCTCATTTTCTCCTCGTTGTTTAGCGGAAAATCATCAAAAAAGAATTATTTGATGCGCGGACAAATTAAGTTTATCAAATGGAATTAATTCTTCTGGTTGCTCTGTTAAAAATATATCATCGCCAGCGTCACACTCACCACGATGTTTAAAGTTATATTTGCATAATAGCTTGTATTTGTCCTGTTGCGGAATAATTGTGAAAATATACACAAGATCGTAGTTAAAGTTAATGTTGAGTAAGAGATTTGATAATAGATTTGTTTTACCAAAGCCTGTACGACCTACATTAAGATAATAACAATCTGGAAGTTCGTTATTGTGTTTATTATCATTCGGTGTCAAAATTCAATATCTATGTCATTGTTATATAATTTTATGTTATGTAATTTACATAATATGACCTATCACACAAAGTTTGGAACAGCACTGACAGAATCTGTTTCTACTGATGAAATGAAAACCGGTGATACAAAGAAATGAATTTTTATTTTTGTCAAATCAACGACTTCTATGTTTAGAACCAAATTAATCGCCAACAAAAGTTATTGATACACAAGCTGTTAGTTACGCACAACTTAAATCTGTTGACAATTAATTATCACTAACAGGAGGACTTTTAAGCGGTATCTTGGATATATCATGGAAGAAAACAATACATTCGGAAACCGCGTATAAGCCAAGAAATTCAAATCAAACCCAGGCGGTAAGTTATTTACAGTAAATGTATATATTTCAGTGTCCTTGTTGACCTCTTCCCGCATACACCAACGGGAAGGACTTCAAGCTTACGTTAAAAAGACGATGTCCACTCCTCCTTCGACAGAAATCAAAAGGAAAGAAGGGAAACCAGAAGTGAAGAAAAGAACGCAAGACAAAAACATCCTATTACCACCACTACCACTACCACCACCTTCGACTTCGACTCCTGAGGCACATCGGACATGTAAAGCCGTTTCAAAAACACCATCTCATCCCATCCATAATAGCATCAGTGAAAATGGGTGACATATTAAAAAAATGTCGTGATATAGAATGTATTAGTCAGCAATTACTACGATCCAGCCCATCCTGAGGCTTACAGAGGAGTTCAGAAATTGTATCGTGCTGCCAAATTTCGACTGAAAATTGTCCGTTTGCTTCAAGTGCAATAATAGCTAGAAGAACAAACCACGTACATCTTACACAAGCCCATTCGAAGAATCTCTTCCAGAAGTCACACCCAAGTGGAGGTCATCGATCATCAATGACAAACCTTTTTAGCCGATGTCTCTCATTTAACCACATACAAACGTGACTACAAAATTTGTTTTGTGTCATTGAGTCTTTTGGAAATTTTCCTGGGTGGTGGGTTTCACTTCCAAATCGAGCACTTAGTGAAAGTCCTAAAATTGGTGTTGAAACAAGGACGTCGTCACCTTCTTCGATGGCAAACCGACAAAGGCATCGAATTTCTGAACGAAGCATTCCAAAAAGAATTAAGGAGATGAATTTTTTCACCACCTAGAATCCCGAAACCAAACCCAGTATCGTGGAACATTTTCAATGCATCTTAAAAGAAAATTGTTTGGAAATATTTTACAGATCAACACACTTTCAAATACATCGACGTCTTACCGCACTTAGTCAAAAGAGCACAACCAGTCTTACCACCTGATCATCGGATGTGACCCCTCCACCCCAAGAAGTGATTACAGACAAAGAAGTGGCTGTCTTTGAGCCCTGTTTGGTACGTTCCCGTCTATGGCTGTCCCCAAGAAATGTGAAGCGTTGACGACGGCAGATTGGGTGCGCATTGCTAAAACCAAACGCAGTTTCGACAAAGGTTACTTACATAACTGGATCACCGAATTCTTTGGTGTCACTGGACGAGTACGTGTGCGTCATCCTGCCGTCTATACTTTGGAAAACAGGAACGGGTAAGTGTTAATAGGAACATTCTAACTTGTTCGAGTGACAACCCTTTACCACAAAAGAAGACGAAGCATTCTGGATATCAGTTCGACCAATCCTGAGTTTAGCGTTAACTTTCCAACCGAAAATTCCTTCAAAAGAAATAGCGTTTATGCAGTTTCGGGTTTACTATAGCTGGCCTAATAGATCAAAACCATTTGGTGGACAACAACCAAACAATTCATTAGCATTCCCAAACAAGAATAAACCTGATGGAACTCCTGATTGGCAAGTAGTTAGTATTCCAACTGTTAGTTTTCAGATAGAACAGATTAACGAAGAGTTCAGCGCAGAATTAAATCTATCACGAGAAAAGAATCCAAAATAACAATTGGTGTATACGAACCAACATTATCAACTGTGATTGAAATAAATTCCCCTGATTACTCTGTAGATATTTATCAAAGTTCAATCAGATCAGTATTAGGATGGCCTGAACTCCCCCTGTTTATAATGGACTTTCAAGACCAACTAAAGATGAATTTATAACAAGTGAAAAAAGATTCATTAAAGATCCAGAACATCGAAAAAAGAAACAACCATGGAGCTATATAAATTTTGAGTTTGATCCAAACAACTGTGATTATTACTTTACCGATTTTGACGGTTAAAGGGTCCCCAAGATAACTAGATCAGCATTTACTGTCATCAACACGCCATGGTGCGGGATCGAGATAGTGTTGATGAAAGATTTGTTAAAAGATTTTTTTAGATGTTCTTAAACCTGAATAAAATAAAACATGTAATGATTTAAGAAATTTACTTATTTCGTTATCACAACATTATAATGATGGTGTAAAAAATCAGATAATTGAGCCAATAATATATTTTAATGGGATATTATCTGATTTATACATCGCCAATCAAAGTATTATAAATGTTGCGACTGATCTTAGTAAACATTATTATTAAATACGTCCAGAATATAAGCAATTTTTTTTAATTATTACAAAATAACAGAAAAATCCTTGCAAACATTTACTATACACGATTTAAATAACGCTGAAATGAATAAAAGACTTAGCGATCTTAATAAAGAATATTATCCTGGAGTAATTGAATCGTGGAGAAAAATAACCCCACCACCAACCATACTTAAGTATAATAACGATTTACATGACTCAGGACGTCATATTTCACCTAATTTTGTTAATATAACATCCACGATCGCATTGAATCTAGTTTGCGATATAATTGATAGTAGTTACCACGCTGACCTTTTAAAATTTAACCAGGACCAGCAAGGAAATATATTATATTCATCAAGTATTCGAGTCCCCCAGGATGGCTCATTGTGTCTGAGTCAGTAAACCAGGTTTACTTGCTTGTACATAATCCATAATTGACAAGAATGAATTTCAAATTCACAATCCAAAATGTCAAAACTTTGGACCTTAGAAAGGAGACGTTATATGTTAATTTGTACATAGAGTAAAACTTGTAAATAAACGAAGAGAAATGATCGCAGAATATCTGGGTATTTTATATTTTCTGACAAAATATTGACTCTAACGAAATCCGAATTTTGCCTGAAAAACAAGCAAAATTTGGGTAATACAAATATTTTACATTATCTGACAATATTTTATCAATTACAGACCTTAACAGCACATATACTGTCAAAAATACATATTTTATCTCAAAAACATGCAGAAAAGTTATTTTATCCACAGTAATAAAGTATATCATGAAACGTGATAATTCTGCTCAGTTTATGCAAAGAAAATTAATCCATTATCTCCCGTCCCAAAAATGTGTTATGAGAATTCGAGGTTATGAACGCTCGGATGGACGGTAAAAATCATGTTTAAAATTATATTTATGGTCATTCATCTACACTCTGTAGGAAATTAACTGTCTGCAGGTTAGTGATTCGTAACAGAGATTGACCCCGATAATTTGAAATTCAAGATCGCTTTACAATACGAATCGAAAACATGCGGAAAATAGACAACTCTTGCAGAAAATACCAGAATAATAAAATAAATATTCTGTCGTCATTACATTTCATCATATATATATATATATATATATATATATATATATATATATATATATATATATATATATATATATATATATATATATATATATATATAGAGAGAGAGAGAGAGAGAGAGAGAGAGAGAGAGATAGATAGATAGATAGATAGATAGATAGATAGATAGATAGATAGATAGATAGATAGATAGATAGATAGATAGATAGATAGATAGATAGATAGATAGATAGATAGATAGATGAAAAATAATCTAAGTCCAAGATCCGCAGTTACAAATCTTAGTACGCAAATTAGATGTTTATGGATAGTAATTTGTAACGGGAAAATGATTTTATGCATCTTTTGACTTCGATAATTAGCAAATTAAATTCCCTGTACATTATAATAGTTTTGATTTTTATTGAAAAGTTACTGCTGGTACATATTGCTGGTTAAAGTATATAATAATAATTTTAAAAAAATATATACACAGATAGGTCTGTGGTCTACTGGTTATTACGATTGGCTGCCGTAGACAAAGTCAGCGGTTCGAGAACCGTGACCGTCAGATGGCGAATTTTGGCGATTTTGATGCCATTATTTTTTAAGTTGGGGAACGAAGTTCAGCAGAAAAATAAAACTCACATATAAACTGCTGTGAGTAGTTTTCACTCACTCTGGATTTTATATGAATGAGTGTTTTGAAATCTGCTGAATGTAAGTAAATCCCCCCCACGTGTTTGTGTCGTCTATCTATGTTTGTGCTGTCCAAATCATATCATTAATATATAGTTCAGAATCATCTAACTATTCATAAAATATACAATTTGCATATAGCTCAGAATCGTCTGTAAATACTCATAAGTCATACGATTTGCCTATAGTTCATAATAATCTCAATATATATATATATCATACCATTTGTAGTTAGTTCATGTGCATCTGTAATTACTCATAAATCATCTGTAAATAATCTTAAATTATACCATTTGCATATAGCTCAAATGAATCTGTAAATATTCATAAATCATCTGTAAATACTCATAAATCATCTGTAAATACTCATAAATCATACAATTTGTATATAGTTCATGTTTATCTTTAAATAAGCATAAATCATCCTCAAAACATGTTCCATGATTAGGACCACAATGTTTACAATCACAAACATTATTTTAAAGAAATAATTATATATATTGTTCATTTATATATATATATATATATATATATATATATATATATATATATATATATATATATATATATATATATATATATATATATATATATATATATATATATATATATATATATATATGAACAATGCAAATATTGCTGATGTTATTTCTGCTATTTAAAAATTAAAGCATGACGGGATGAAATTATCCGATAATCTTGATCCTCAAAATATTTTGTCTGGCTTTGAGTCATTCTTACACCAAAGGAATTTCGAAAACAAATTTACATTACCTTCGAAGTAACGATTTGTGAAATGTATTTATCAATCTATGTTAGAATCCTTGGCCATGGTGAATGAAAAACAGGTGAAGATATTTGCACATCTTGCACGCTCAATCGAAAAGATAAGGACTGTTTTATCTCACGAGTACGAAAGCAAAAAGATGATAGAAAATCGTGCAATGCAACTGAGAAGGATATTATCTAATTCTGTCGAGAGTGAAAATGAAAGTGAAAGTGATAAAATTCTTAACACCTAAGCAATGAAATATCCGGGATGTAATTTGCGCTTGCATAAAGCAACTGTCAAGAGCTACTTAACATATTCGAACATTATCTTTGAGTTATATGTTATTGAATATGCGGATTTGTATGTTTTATATGATTCAAATTGCACTGATCGTGGATTTATGCTAAAATATCTGGCTGCAAACTTTATTGATGGGAAAAATTATTTCTCCGCCAGTTTCCGTATCTGTAGATTTAATAGGTCTTTTTATGTATGTTTTACACGTACCTGTATTTCCACGTTTAGAATTCTTACTCTGTGTGGTAATTTTTAAGTTAGATAATTCGTTGTTCTGTGGGTCACCGTCGACGTGGTCAACTACAAGTCCGCTTTCAATCAATCCAAAATGACATTCGTAGATGAATCCATGTGAAAGATAATTTATATTTCCATTAATATTGGAAAAAAAATAACCAAATTTATTAAGACTGCGGGCTGTTTTTTTACCTACAGTTTCTAATTATTACATTTCGCGACGCTTCGTAATTTGTATATATTGGATGTGCTACAAATTATTTTTGCTCCATTTATATAATAATATTTTTTGTCTAAATCATTATTCCGAAATCTTTCCAGGTAATCTTTTTCTGTTTTATAGGAGATTTACCTGACAAGGTATTGTTTTCTCATGCTATCTTTTCAGTTCTCTATATTTACTACATCGGCATTTTAGACATAACTTTGTTTCTCCTCTGACTCCAGTACCACACTGAACACAAGGTTTTGGTCCTGTACTCTCATTTTTTGATGCTGTTCATGTGACTTCCGCAGTATTCATTTATACACGGTTTGTCACAATGAGAGATATGACCACTTTTAAGCGATTGATATGACCACTTTTAAGCGATATATATATATATATATATATATATATATATATATATATATATATATATATATGTGTGTGTGTGTGTGTGTGTGTGTGTGTGTGTGTGTGTGTGTGTGTGTGTGTGTGTGTGTTAGCTTCCGTTAGTCTCGAGAGACGATGGAAATGCGCCCAGGAAAGGTGTCCCTGTTTGTAGTTGTGCAGCGTCTTCTGTGGCTATAAAGCCCCACACGGGAGTGGCAATCCTTTAAATATTAGTCTTATTTATAATAATGGAGGGATTATCCGCAATTGAACCCTCTCCTTCTAGATTTAATCTTGACAGACTACCAGAATATTGAAACAAAATCTAGCTTTAACAAATGTTGACCCGTAAAGCCAAAAAGAAGTTTCGTAAAAATGGCGCTGTCATGTATGGTCAACTTTTAGAGTTGGAACTACTGTTAATATGATGAATGACAAAAGAGGAAAAGTAATTATTAATCACCTTGATAATAAAAAATATTTCATTTCAATAAAGTTTATTGTAGAGACATATGATGATATTTGGGTAATACATGATAATCGCACCCCAGTAGATGTACAGTCGGGAAATAATATCGTTTTAAAGAATAATAAATCCAAACCTGGAATACTTACTGGTATTGATAAGCCTTACTATGTACAAGGTTATCCGGTGACTGCAGATGTCTATGGAATTTATTTACTGTATGATAAACCTAATGTTGCTGATCTCAAATTGATGAAACTGTCAAAAAAAACTGTGTACCTGAACGAGTTACAGAACATTTTACAAATGCAATACTTGGTAATGGCTTACCAGATTTAAGTCATAAAAAATAAATACATGGGCAGAAACGGTTAAAGATTATCGTGCATCTATTAAGGATGTTGCTGAATTAGAAAAGTTATTAAGATTTCCAAAACCAGTACAAACGCTAACAGGAGAGATATTGTAAGAACCAAAATATATAAAAGATTGGAAGCCCTATAACATTAGTTGATCATAATGCACATGCATGGACTAATGCTGTAACGGTATTTCCACGAGATAGAAAAATTAAATTTTATGATGGTCATATATTTGATTTTATCAGAAATAAACGTAAAAGTGATCTTATGTCTGTCTGGTTATTTTAAAGTTAAGAACACGATTACGATCAGTTTGTCCGGTTTAACGGTGATATTTACCGTACAGAATCTCTTCATGAAGAAATGGAATATCTTTCACTGAGATATACGTCTGAAAATGTTGCAGTTGGACAATTACTGAATAACTGTTTTACCGTACCATCGGCTGCTTCCCATTTCACTCAGTAGAAAAAATCATAGAAAACAAAACGATCAGAATTCCTTGATGATGTCTAAAAAATAGTTGCATAGAGTATGGACACGGTGGATTGTGGAATACCAAATACAGTTATAGTGACATTATCTCAGTTGATATGGCTGCATGTTATTCTGGGAGGTTTCTTGGATATGGAGAATGTTAGAAATACTTTAAGAAACTTGGACATCCTACACATGAGATGACAATGTTTGCAGAAAAGTTATTTTATCCAGATTTTGTCCTAACAGGATTTGCTCACGTAGAATCATTCGAGTTTAGAGAAGGTCTCCATGCGATTACTTATGTTTGGTTTGGAAGACATTTTTCAGAAAAATGTTGGGTTCCGATAGTACTTTTGCGGTATATGCTTGATACTGTATTTTTAATATCGTTGAGGGTAACTGAAGCAATTATATTGTATAGTTCACAGAAGCAAGTTGGGTTACCAGAACCGGAGAGATTTAGTGTCGATGATGCCAGGAAAGAAATCCCTGATCTTGACGATGAAAACAGTAAATGCATGAACGAGTATGATGATAAACTTGCAAAAAATCTTGGTAGAAAGGCGGTTCATCGATGTTAGCTTATGGTTCGATAAATCCACTATCAATGATAAATAGATTTCCTCGTCACGCTGTCAGAGTCGCTACGGATTTATTTTATATACATAAAAAATATAAGGATTTATTAAAACCGCTAGTCGGTATTGTTGAATGGGCGACATGGTGGATAAAACATGAACATATGCGTAGTTATTCTGAATCTGCCAATATTGAAATTAAGGAAATATATTACCTAAATAGTGATCAAATATTAAAGTCATCTGCACCATCTATGTACGATCTTGTTGCTAGACATAGGACTGTTATCTTAATGGGTGTGGAGGGTCAGGTAAAACAACTTGTGTGATTAACTTATTTATGAATAATATTTCAGATACAATTGTTTTGACATCTTCACATAAACTTGCTAGAGAAATAAAAGAACGAGCGGAAAATCATGCACATATCATAGTTTCTTTAGATGGTGAGGAGACATATGGACTCCTGAGCGAATGGGTGAAAAATATATACCTAAGTATATTATATGGGACGAAATATGCACGGTGTCGTTAGAAACACTAAAAACATTTATTGACTGGTTATTGACAAAGACTACTGCTGTGATTATGTGTGGCGATCATGGTCAACCATCGCCCTTTGTTGGACAGTCTCCACATGAATGGCTAAACGATGTGGATTATTATGAATAAATACACGATGACCATAGAGCTACTGATTAGCCGCTGAAGGAACTTAAAAGGTTAATCAGAATACAAGCAGATAAAATACAATGTGAGATAATGTGTACAGTAATTCCAGAGACAACTATGACTGATTTTTGGTCTTTACGTTACCTGTACCTTTGTGCTATCGCCCAGCAGATACTCGACAACAGAATATTGAAGTTGAAATTATATGTGGAGACACTGAAAGTGCCCGAGTACAAAATCTTGTTCTAAATGACACTGTTTTGATCGCTATTAATGTTGTTGAGAGCGCATTGAACATGGAAAAATCGCCTTGGATGTTAGGGTATGCTATAACGATTCATTCGTCACAGGGATTAAATATCTCTGATACAAATATCTGGATTGTAGATGATGGTATCGAACTGTCAAACTTAGTCTATCGTGCAGTATCTTGTGTTAGAATTAATGACTCAATTACGTAGGGTTATTATAGTTTACGTGATAACTGAGAAAATTACTAATGACTCTGCTGTAATAAAGAAAAAATAGCGTGTTATGAACAATGTGAAAAAAATAAGCGTGACTTTGATATTGATACTGAATTTATTAAAACACTAAAACAACTACAGAATAATCATTGTGCAAGCTGTAACACAATAATGTTATGGCAATATTCGAATAATAATCCAAGATAATTTACCGTAAACAGAATTAATATTGATCTTGGTTATACACGTGAAAATAAATTCTGACCTGTCTTGAATGTAATCGACGTCGGGGTTCTAGTTTACTTAAGTGAACGTGGTGGTAATTGTGTATCTGCCGAAATTACTTGTAATTGTTCACGCACAAATCCATGTTGAAGAGCTGTAGAATCTAGTTTGTAGATTGCAGGTCTTCCATTGGATATAACCACGCTAGAAATTGTATGTGTGGTCACGCTCCAGATAGGATCAGTAGCTCTTTTTATCCAACCCTCAAGCTCCCCTGGTTTGTATAAATATCTCACAGTTTCATTACCTAATACTGGTTGTTCACGGCGTTGTACGTTATCGCGACGGGGTATATATTTTTTGTTATTGCATCAAAAGGTTTCATGGAAGTTGCACGAGTAATTTCATTATTCAATGCAGATATCACTGTTGGTAACCTTGCAACCCATTCATGTGATCGCTCTCCCGACATAAAGTCAATAGATATTTCCCTCGCGTATTGATATCCGAATAATCGCTCAGCAAGTGTTTGATTAAATCGTTCAACAATTGCTTGATCATGATAAATTTCTGTATGTCCTCGTCTGATCTTAACGTGATTTTTTTTTCATCAAAGATAATAACTGTGGCCATTGTAGACCATCACGTTGATAAAATCGCTCAAACGCAGTCATAACTTTAGATTCTGTTTTTGTTCATAATGGTTCCGTGTCTTTATATCTACTTGCAATGTCAACAACAGCCAATGCGCATTTGTACGTGCGTGATTTTGTCCATATGTTTTAAAAGTATCGTGTGGTAAAAACAAAACATCTGTTTGAAGAACTTCATTGGGGATGCTGACATCAAAATGTGCGTAATGATTTTTTTAGGTGGTGGTAGATATACTTGCCATATTGCCTGTCGTGCTAACCATGATGCAGCAACATTACGTAAAACTTTTGCTGCTTCAGCAAGTTTACTGATTGATGCTTTACCTCTCCAATATCCTCTCAGGGAACAGTAAATTGATTCCATTATAATAGTTATATAATTAGTTACCAGCCCTGATCATTATTTTACCTTTCATAGAGGATTTTATCAGAAAGCTAGCGAATTTTTCTCTGAGAGATTTATTAGGTATAGCATTTAGCGCATGAATTTATTTCACATCTGCGAGATGCCGCTGCTGCAAGTCTTGACTTTTATAAGCAACGTCATGAACATGACATGCTTGATCAATTTTATTTACTGGATAATCTACTGGTTGATCTTGGTCATCAAGTCGGATATCAAGTCGAGTTCCAGGACCACATTAATTATATCCATGAAGGTGTTTCTCACTGAAATATTTGACCCATGGAGCTCCTGTTAATTTCCCTAATGATGCCGCTATATCACAATTTTTATCATTTACCTGTAATTGCACATTTTTAATTTTTTGTTGTTATCGTTATCAATCCAACGGTGGGGGTTTGTACTCTGCATTGAACACAATATAAACTCATATTATTTATTATATGAATATAATTGACTTTTCAGCGACACGAAAGCAAGAACTAAAAAAGCACCATTCAGCGCTTCCGAATTCCATTAGAATGATTATAATAGGTCCATCTGGATCTGGTAAAACGCAATTATTGCTTAATCTGATAATCGGGTGGATGAAGAGGGATAAATTATATTTAATGGCACCATCTGTAGATGATCAAATATGTTATGAAGTACTTAAAGATTTTAATCAAAATGAAAAATTATTAAATCAAGACGGCAATGATATTGTTGATTTTATCACCGATATTGATGAAGCCCCATCCGTAGATGACTTAGATGGATTTATTAATAACCTTGTAGTATACGATCATATAATGCTGGAAAAATAATCTAATCCAGCTAGAACATTAGTAGTAGAGGGAAATGAGGATTTCGGCCCACTTTATCTTTTTACCCTCCAAACAAGTATAAATTATAGTCCTAAATTATCCCCCACCCCTTTTTCCAAAATAGTGAAATGAGGGTTTTGGCCCACCGCCACCCTCCCCCTCCCCCACCCCCGCCAAACCCTCATTTCACTATTTTGGAAAAAGGGTAGTAGGGGATAATTTAGGACTATAATTTATACTTGTTTGGAGAGTAAAAGATAAAGTGTGATGAAACCCTCATTTCCCTCTACTACTACTATGTAGACAGGTATTTTGTAACCAGACAAAACAACAGGTGTTGGAATGCGATAAGCTCTGTCAACAGAAGTGACGAATTTGTTAGAACAGCGTATGTGTGGAATATGATTATTCTAAAGACGGCAAATAGATTTTACCACAAATTTTTTATCAGATAACAGGATGAAAATTAAACTGTGCATTAGAACGTTTCAGTTAACAAGGCGGAAATTAAACTAGCATTAGAATGAAAATGATATTATTTTAGTTATATTATATCTTAAGTTTAGATAAAATTTTATGTTACTCATACTTCTTTTGATAATCTTTCTCATATTTGCTGATCCTCATGGGTATAATATCTGTTAACATATTGTCAATAATACGAAATTCACGTATTAAATCGTCCATACTATATTTTACTCCTCGTAGGTAAGATCTTATTTGATCAAGTAGTTTTTTGTAAGTTATAATTGATGTTAAGCAGCCGTGCTTTTTTATCAAAATTTTAGGTTCAACTTTTTTACAAGCTGCTGTAAGAGAAATACCAACACCGGATATGATTAACAAAAACGGGTTTAATGATATACCACTTGAAATTATGCCAGAACTAGTCATTAACAAGGGTAGATATGATATTACTCGAAGTATTTTGTTATAACATTTGTGGCATTTTTTTACGCACCAAAGTTTTTTGTGATAATATTTGTAGTATTGTATTAGTGCGTCAACATCCTGTTCTGGAATATCTTTTGAAATATGATTGAAATCAACTATACTTTTTTTCATTATAATATTTGTTCACATAATCTCAGGCTTGATTAAGTAACTAGTTGAGGTGTTTCAGCCACAAATTCCAGACAATACCAATATGACGCAGCAGTTAATTTTTTGTCATCTGCTATTAGCATAAAAGTTTCTTCAACATCTTTGTTTAACACAATAGACACGGTTCCAGAGAAATTATCAGTCGAGTAACGCCATGGAAATAATGTAAATATATTAAACTTTGCACTGCTCAACACGGACAATCTATACACACCAGTGACCTCTGCAGTATGTTTGAGAGTGTTATTTTGCGGCGACCAAGTAGACATTCCAGAAGCAACAGTATAAACAATATTTTTAATCTGCTTGTGAGGAATTTTAATCATACTTGTTTTCTCAACAATACTAGGAATTCCACTAATAATATCGTTGAGTTTTGTGTTAATATTATCGAGTGTAATATCAACAGATGGCGGACTTCCAAAAAATTCGTTATTGGTTTTGTTTATGTTTCTGCGAAAATTTAAAAACGTGGTGATGTGATTAGTAAAATCAGTTTTGAACTTGGTGATTTCATTGTTGATATCATCAACATATTTCTTTGTTACAGCATCAAAATCAGATTCTGGTGTTCTAAGATTATTGATGCCATTATTGTTCATGTTGAGAAATGCATGCATTATACCGCCATGCACTGACACGTACTTTGATTCCTGATCATCAACATATTTCTTAGTAGCAGCGTCATTATCCTCAGTTGGGTTTCCAAGGTATTTGATCTTGTTCTGGTTCATAACAATGTTTCCCGTAAATAAATCACCTGCTTTTCTAACATAATCGTTAACTGACCTACCCGAATCTTCTATCTTACCTTGATTGTTAAAAGTAACAATATTATTAGCAACTGCAGTAGGATTTCGTACTAGTACATCTGATAGTTGTACATTACTCGTCTTTAATCGTCCTTGTTTGTCCTGGAAAACTACAACTTCATTTGGATCTACACTTGCAACGTTTAACAAATTGTTGATTTCATTTTTGAGCTTATCAAGAGTCGCATACTTGGATAAGTCACCCTGGTAACCTTCTGTTAATAAATCTACTGCTAATGTTCCAAATTTTGTATAGTAGCTCATTATACATACCGTTCTACACAAAATTGTTGGATTAATATAACATAAAATTATACGATGGCGAAGATAATAAACTTTGACACCGAGCGATTGGTGAAGCATAAACATAACAATGAACTTCCAGACTGTCATTATCTTATTGTTGGGCGAACTGGATCTGGTAAAACAAATTTGTTATTAAATCTTTTACTCAATAATAACTTTAACTATGATAAGGTGTATATTTACACCATCAACCCCCAACAAGACAAATACAAATTATTAAACGAGTATAATGATAAACTTCGTGATGACCTTGGCATTGGTGATGATATATTTTTGATAAAACAACCAGAAGAACTCGTTCCAGTGAATGAACTCGATTCGTCAGAGCAGAAGATAATCGTCTTTGATGATATTCCGCTAAACAATGAGGAAATGAACAAGATTAGATCATATTTTTCACTATCACGTAATAAAAGATGCAATTCTGTTTATCTTGCCCAAGGTTTTTATAATGTTGATAGGTTTATTAGGCGAAATACGGGTTGTTTCATATTATTTCCCGGACTAGATAATGTGGATGTGAGAAATATTGCAAACGAACAATGTGGTGATGTTACAAAAGATAAATTTATCGAATTATATCATCGAGCAACTAAAGATAGATATAGTTTCTTTTTATTTGACAAGCTAGCGCGTGATCCAACCAAGATGTTTCGTTGTTGCCTTGAGACGTTTCTATGATATAATTTTGTAAAGCGTATAAAAATAATGGAAAAACATCAACAGAAAATCGAATTACTAAAAAATTTTCTCGAAACTCGTGCGGCTTTTAAGAAAAAGGTGGAAGAAGCTCGACGTGGACAATTGACTGCTACAGAAACAACAGCTACGATTTTCAGACCAATAACTGAAGCAATATTAGGTAAACAACCTGAAACTAAACCACTATCAGAAGAAGAACTGAAACAACTGAAAGAAAAAGGTTTGCTTGGAATTTTTAAAGAACAACAAGAAGCAGCTGCTGCAAAAATCATTACTAGATCTGATGAAGACAAAAGAAAACTAGCTGAGTCACTTACAGCAAATATAGCTGATCCTGCTGCAAGACAGGCTGAAACAGATCGATTGATAAACAATCCGCTAGAACTTGAGAGAAGATTAGCAGAGTTAACAACGCAAGGAATAACAAATATTATAACAAATCTATCAGGAGAAATAAAAGATATCAAAGAGGAGCAAAAAAGAGTTGGTGAGGCTACTGTAAAGTTTATGGAAGTTGAACAGCAAAGATTTTATTTTATAAAAGAGAAAATTATGAGATAGAAGAAAATGAGTATGTTGATTTTTTACAGAATGAAAATATAAGAGATATTGATAATATAGACAAGTGGAATGATGGAGAATATAAAACATTGATCGATAGATTAAAAGAGATAATAAGAGATAGAGCTGCTGCTAAAGAAGAATTAAACACGGTTACAGGGATTGATAATATGATTCCACTTTATGAAAGAATGAGAAACGGTGTTATTGCTTCAACATTTGGAAAAACAGCAGAAAGTGGTAGACCAAAAGGTTTTGGTAAGGGGTGGAATTTTAAAAGAAAATTTTTTACACTTGATAAATTTCGTGTAAAAACAGGAAAAGGTGTGAAAATATTTACATCAAACGCAGACATAGTCAATCGGCTAATGCTGTTGATATCCTCTAAAGAAGCTGGTAATGAAAGTGTAGAGATTGATAACGAAATTATTGATATACTTGATCATCTAAGATCGAGTGGATTACTAACATCATCCGAGTACGAAATTTTACACCGCGATCTTATCTAAAATATTAGTATAATGCAAACAACATTATTGCTTGATTCATCACAAATAACAGGAAACAGCGCGAATTTTACAGTAAATTACAACCCACCAATAGAACTAGATCCTGCAAAACAGTATGAGATTGGATTAATTTCTTGTACTTGTTGGAACGCCATGCCGAATATTAAAACTGGAATTAATGATGAAATTTTAATCGTTAATGTTAAGCAATCTCCAACATCACAAAAAGAGTTTATTGATATACAATACAAACTACAGATTCCACAAGGAGCTTATAACATTACTGATCTAAACAGAACAATAAAAGAGCTTCTAACAAAAGCTGGTGGGAATGCTGATAATTTCGAATTAGCGGCGAATTATAACACCTTACGAGCTAGGATAACAGTGAAAAGAAATATGAAAGTCCTCTTTGAAGAAAGAAGTTTTGGAAAGATGTTAGGTTTTACTAGAGTTTTATACTATACCACCGGTGAAGATAAATCTTTAACATTTGATGGAGAACTACCAGTAGATATCACAGAAGTAAATACAATACTCATCAATTGCTCTATCGCATCTGGATCTTATACGTCAAAAGGCAACCGCGGACAAACGATCTACAGTTTCTCACCAGAAGTCCCACCAGGTTCTCTCATGCAAATCAATCCGCGACAGATTATCTACTATCCAATAACACCTGAGAATCAAATTACAAGCATTACAATGCAACTCACAGACCAATCTGGACGACAAATAGACGTGAACAATGAGATAGTCACGTATTACTTACACCTACGCACTGCCTAGGCATGTGATTTTGTGTACATAATTTTATAAAATGAGACGAAGAAAAGTTTATCGAAGAAAAATCGTAGGTGGATTTTTTGGAAATATATTTACAACAATTGCAGAGAATATTCCAGGAATCGCGCGTAAAGTAGCGCCCATTGCACTTGACGCTGGTAAAGCTTTCGCTACAGGGGCGGCATCTTCAGCAGGCACTGCAGTAGGGCAAAAGATTGCTGATAAGATTAAAGGACCTTCCCCATCAGAAATAAAACGAGTAATATCAGATATTGCGCCAACAGAAGAAACAAAACGAGCTATGATAGCTACAACAAAAAAATTATTGTCGCCGAGTGGTGAAGAAATAGTACGTAAACTTGTAAAAAAAACAAAACCGATGACCCCTGCTGCCTTTTAATTTTGTGTAACGATTATAAAATAAATGTCAGCTAAAAACTATCTCGACTTTGCAGAAGAAATTGATACTGACGATGCTGTAACAGAATTAGAGTATGTCGAGTATCTCGATGAGAACTCGAACGAACCAAATAAAACCGGAGTTAGAACTTTTAACACAAGAGACGAGGACGTGTTTCTACTACCCCATAAGGCAATGTTAGAAGTGCGTGGCCGAATATTAACTGAAGCAGGTGTTGATATTGCAGCTAATGTAGAAATCGCTCTCGTCAATAATGGTTGGAGCTTGTTTAAGAGTGCACGATACCAACTGGCCAATCAAACCGTAGAAGATATTTCGATGCACTTACCCATAGCGAGTACAATACTAAACATCGTTTCGTTTAGCGATGACTATTCCAGATCAATAGCCACAAACATGATGTGGTTCAAAGATACTGGACTAGGGACAACTGTGTCGAACGAGTTTAAAACTGGAGAGCTAGGTGATGCTGATGTTGCAAACAGACTTATTCTAAACCCAGCTGGAGCTGATGCAGCTGCACAACATACTGTTCCAGCATTAACCGCAGATGCAGCTGGTGGTGCTATAGTAGCGAATGCAATAAGAAACGCAAAAAAAAATCTACGACGATTAAATTTTAACGAGGGATTTGTTAAACGAAAAGCGTTTGCCGCAGAATCTCGCCAAATAACGATGATGCTTCCGTTAAGTACAATCTTTGGATTTTGCCGTGATTATAACAAAGTGTTTCGAGGAATAAAACATACGCTTATATTAGATCGAGCTGATCAAAACGATTGCATAATGCGTGCTGTTGGAGTGGATGCGGGACAGTTTTCTATTACAAGATTAGCACTGTGGATGCCTCGGGTTGTCCCTTCATTAGCTAAAATGATGGAGCTCGAATCTTTACTAGCCACCTTTACAAAAAAGATACACTTCCAACAGAACAGGATTTATCAAACAGCCATTCCCAACGCGACTGATTACACATGGCGTGTAACGACCACGCCCAGCGAACAACTACCGCGACACTTGTTCGTCGTATTTCAACGACAAGCACGTCGTAACAATCAGGAAATAAACAACTCCGTATTCGATAACCCAGACGTTAGACGAATATTTGTGAGAGTAAATTCCAAACAGTATCCCGAACGTGCAATCGAATGTAATTTTGCCGTAGACGCCACCAGAAACATCTCTCGGCCGTACATGTATCTTATGGAAGCAATGCAAAAATATCAGAACGCGGACAGTGGATCTCAAATATCAATAGAAGAGTTTCGATCGCTCTATCCCATCTTTTACTTTGATGTATCAAAACATTTGGAGCGTGTTGTGGGATCGACTGCAGATATTGAGGTCACGTGGACACTGGGCGATGTGCCAGGTGAACAGTATAACGTATACGCGCTATTGGTTAGTGATCGATTTCTGACCATCGATTCAATCAAAGGAAGAATGACAGTACAAGTTTAATCTAACAACTTGGATATAACATTATGAAAACCAAATACACAACTCGAGAAATATACCTAACATCTGGTCAAGTTGAAAAATTATCAGCAGCTGTTGCTAAACGCAGCTCTGTTTCTTTGATGATCTCTCCGGAAACTTTAAATAAAATTGCAGTAAAAGTCATGCTAACGCAACAACAAATCAATAAACTCGATCGCAACAAACCTTTTGTGCTGAAATTATCTGTTTCTCAGGTAACTGCAATGTCAAAAGAAGGTGGATTTTTTGGACCAGCGTTATCAGTAATAGCTAGCAAAGTTTTACCAGTACTTGGTACACTTGGACTTGCGGCTGCGTCAGGAGCAGTCTCTGGCGCAACGAAGAAAGCAGTCGAAGGTCGTGGTATCAAACAAATCTATCGTTAATTTTATGTAACAGTATAAAATAAAATGCCAACGAAAAAGTCGCCGATAAAAACAAAATCATCGAAAAAAAAGAAAACAACAAAACGCAAACAAACAAAACAAGGAGGAATTATTCCTTTCGCTCCACTTTTAGCGGGACTAGCGGGAAGTCTGCTGCCAAACTTACTAGGAATCGGACGCGGATTAACTCTACCAGGGACCAGACGTTATTGAGCAATTTTGACATCATTGAAAAATTGAAGGACGTTGTTGGATTTCGAGGAGTATTTTCCAAGGATGAACTCGATGACGTACCAACAGGCGGTTCTTGTGTTGTAAATATTGAAAACTTCAATGATAGCTCTGGCACCCACTGGGTTGCTGTCCACGATAACAATTATTTTGATTCGTTCGGACTTCCTCCAAGCGATCTCATAAAAAAATATATTTTTAAAAAATTTGATAAAATAAATTATTCGTCTAATCAACTACAGCCGATTGGAACATCAGCTTGTGGTTATTATTGTATCATGTTTGTCAGACAAATGCACCAGAGTAAAAGCTCTGGGAGTAAAAACTTTTTAAAGTTTATTTTACAATTTGATGAGCTTCCTTCTCATGCGAATGATAATATTGCAATCAATTTTATCTAAACTCCTTGATATAATAATGTCAACATACTGTCTCAAATGCAAAACTAAAACAGAGAACAAGGATGAGATGACGGAAAAAACGAAAAATAATAGATCGATGTTAAAAAGTATTTGTGCAATCTGTGGTAGAAAGAAAAGTATGTTTTTGAAAAAACAAGTAGGATCTAGCGTTGATAGAGTTATCTTGATCGACGATTAATCTTATGAAACAAAATAAAATAAAATGAAATGCAATTGTGATTGTGACAAAGATCTTTGCATAGAACAAGATAAAATCATTACGTACTGTCAACGTTGTAACAACAGAGAAATAATAGGGTTAGGTATAGATATACATAAACTAATTGGTAAATTACCAAAACCAAAAGGCGGTTGGACTTTGCCAGGTCATCGGTATACTGGTCCGTGGAATCCGCTAGACCAACAACTAGATGAAAACGACAATCCATTGCCAGGACAAGAACCTTATAATCAAGTGGATGCAATAGCAATGCGTCATGATATCTGTTATCGTGATCATGAAAACTCGAAAGCAGATTGTGATAAAGTAATGTTAGACGAATTACATGATATGGAGCCAACAAATCTACGAGAACGTTTTGATGGAAGATTTGTTCAGGGAATGATAGGAGCAAAATATAAACTTGGACTCGGAGAGTCTCGTCAATCGCCTCGCGATCAGGGAAAAGAATTATACGATGATCTTGCAATCGAACTACACAGACCTAAAAAAAAATGTTTCCGAGACGAAAAGTTGTTGCAAACGCTGTAGATGATATCTGGGCAATAGATTTGGTAGATGTATCTAATATGGCTCAGTTTAACGTTGGCGCTGATGGCGCTCCAAAGAAATATTTGTTTAATGTCACAGATGTTTTCAGCAAATACGCTTTTAGTGTGCCAGTTTCAGATAAAACAGGAACGTCAATCACTGATGCGTTAAAACAAATAATAACGAGTACCGAAAGAAAACCAAACAAAATCTGGACTGATCATGGAGCCGAGTTTTTTAACAAAAAGTTTGAGCAGTTTCTAGAACAAAATAATATTAAAAAATACGTTACAGGAAACGAAGGCAAAAGCGTTGTTGTCGAGAGATTTAATCGCACGCTAAACGAAAAATTACACAAACATATGACAGCTAAAAACACCAACAGGTACATCGATGACCTTTCTCAAATCGTAGGCGAATATAATAACACGAAACATCGAACCATCAAAATGTCACCCAATGACGCTATCAAAAATCCAATATTAGCAAACGAAAACATGTACCGCAGACATAAATTTAAGGTCGGTGATAAAGTTAGAATCTCTTTGACTAAAAAGATATTTGAAAAAGGATTTACTCCAAACTGGAGCGAAGAAGTATTTGTTGTTGATAAAGTACTCTTAACAATACCTGTAACGTACGCGTTAAAAGATCTGGCAGGTGAACCTATAGTAGGTAGTTTTTACGAACAAGAACTACAAAAAACTGAACAAGATGTTTTCGTTATCGAAAAAGTGATTAGGAAAAAAGGAGATAAAAGTTTAATCAAATGGCGTGGGTATAGCGATAAATTTAACAGCTGGATTCCAACCCGGTCGATTTTATCGACTGCGAAATAATGCTATTATAAATTTCCTCATACTTTCGTTTGATAGATTTGCATTTTACTGGTTTACATAATGATATTAGATATTGTCTGCGATCGTCAGAGATCGTCATTAGATTAAAAATCTTGACAAAGATGAAATCAAATTTTATATTTTTCTGTCGACCTGAAATTTTGATGTTTAAAAAAGGTCTGATTAACTGCAAAAATACCTGCTGTTCGGTAACGGTAAAATTAAATTTTATAATTTTTTTAGCAATGTGATACTTGACATTATATTTTCCAGTGGTTGGTCTGCTATAATTAGATCTGTTAACGACGGTGACTATTTCACCATCATCAGATTCGTTGTTATATAAAATATCATCTTCGTTATAACCAACAGATTTGTCTATCATATCATTAGAGATTGTGGAGACCTTATCGCTGATATCACTAGTATCTTCTTCGTATAGTTGAACGAGTCGTTTCATCATATCCATATTATAATATACTTTTTATCTAATTTGTTGTTATAAGATGACTGACAAGGTAAAATATCACCAAAAAGTTAATATAATAAACTACCACGAACTAACCGAAGCGGTAAGAAAATGCTTGTCAGGTTATAGTTCATATTCCGTTGAGATTTTTGTAATGCAAGGTGATTCTCATAAAATATTACTAACAGAAGCAGAAAAAAATAAAATTAATGAAAGTGCAGTAACGACGCTAAAATTTGATTGCGATGATATTATAGCATTTGCTCATCATTGTTTGACTAAAACCGAATTACAAAATATTATTGATCATCATATCTAAAACGAATCCTAGGATTGTATTCGCTTGAAAAAGTTGATTTTATTACTCCATCAGCTACAAATTTTACGACTGCGGGATTTATATTATAATATTTCGCCGCAGCTGTAATTGATTTGAATTTGATCTCCTCGTCAGTTTTGAGGTTTAACGAAATAACAGGTTTTATGGGGCATCTAAAATTAATACCATTACTATTTTGTCCTTTACTCACATTTTCCTGTTGGGTCACTAGCTCCAGATTTTCCAATCGATTGTCTGTTTTTACATTATTGATATGATTAATAACCAGACCATTGGGTATAGATCCGTTGAACACCTCGTAAACAAACCTATGACCAGTATAACAAACTCGATCTGTCGATGTTCCTCTAACAGTCACACTGATATGTCCCATATTGCTCATATTATTAAGAACTTTTTTAGTTTTTCTGTTTCTAATAATACCGCGATCGTTAGCCTCGTATAAATCAAAGACCGGATGCGGCTGAAACTCATCTTGTAAGGATAAATTTTCAATATTATCATCAGTGACTTTACCGTTATAATGATATACTCGTTTCCCCTCTGGAATGTCATCGCAAAATAACGTGTAAATAAAATCTTTTCTAAACATCGTAATTCTTTCAGTATTATCTCCCTTTACACTAATCGTATAACCCGCTGACGTTGCTTTACCAACAGATATTCCAGTAATGATATTAATAACCGAACCAAATGCATTTCCAGCGTACAGGTTGTACTTCGGATAAACATGATATACCTCTTGCTCACGTGCGCTTGTCAGATTTACTGTCATTATATTATAGGTGATATTTTTTTATCTCTAATTGTTGTTTAGCGCATGCGCAGTGTGAGGTAAATTATCAATTAGAGATTATATTATAATATAATAATGTTAAAATTGCGTGATATAGCCAAGAAGAGACTTATTGGAGATCCTGATAAAATAGCGACTGCTTTTACAGGTTTTGACAATAGTTATCAGTTTGATAATCAAAACGTTTTAGTAAATTTTTCTGAAACAAATCTCTTTCATCTGCTACAGACGACTGTAAAACGTGAGCTTGAAAAACACAAGGGTCTAAGATTGTTAGTGCAATATCACGTTATATTTTCAAAACTACTTGTGACGGAAGAATCTAATAACAAGGAAATTGCAGACCCTTACATCAACGCAAAATCTAGACGTGTTTTGCTTGGGACTGATCTGTTATCACTATCTAATGAAATACACCAAGAAATTTGGAAAAAAAATAGAAGAATTTACCGAATTAGGTTCGGGTTGGAAGTTTGAAATGATCAAGGAAATATTGTTTCACACGATGAAATATGACGCATTACGCGGTAGTTCGTATATCGACCTGCCACCAAAAATAAAAAGTAAAAGATGTTGTATAAACATCAAAAACGTAGATAACAAATGTTTCCAATGGGCTGTTCTTTCCGCACTATTTCCAGCAGGAAAACACGCTGATCGCGTTGAAAAATATATCAGTCACGTGTCAAGATTAAATTGTGCTGGTATTGACTTTCCAGTGGCAGAAAATCAAATACCAAAGTTTGAAAAGCAAAATAATATTTCGATTAACGTTTTCGGATTAGATGAAAAAGAAAATGTCTATCCGAGGTATATTTCAGAAAAAGCTTCACAATCGACTATCAATTTACTGTTTTATAAAAATCATTACATTTGGATTAAAAACTTTAACGGACTAGTTGGTAAACAGTACAATAAAAATAGGAACAAAAAGTTCTTTTGTTATCGCTGCTTGCACGGTTGTAGAGACAATGAAACATTACAAAAGCATTTACAGTACTGTAGTGACGTGCAAAGAATAACAATGCCATCTAAAAAAGATAGCGTGTTACAGTTTGTCCATCATAATCATAAACTAAAAATTCCTTTCGTCATATACGTCGATTTCGAATGCTTACTTCAACCTGTACTTGGCGTAGAAAATGATCCTAACCAATCGAGTACAAGAAAAATTCAAAATCATGTTCCGTGCGGAGTAGCGTACAAGGTAGTTTGTTGCGCTGATTCGAGATTATCTAAACCAATCCAACTCTATCGTGGTAAAAATCCAGCTGTCTGGCTTCTCAAGCAGTTGATTAATGAAGTTGATAATATTACTTATCGTTTGAAAAAAGTAACGCCAATGTTAAAATTAACACCTCAACAAGAATCTGATCACGAGCAAGCGAAAATTTGTTATATTTGTGAAAAAGCTTTTGATACTGACAACAAAAAAGTACGTGACCATTGCCATTTGACCGGACAGTATCGTGGAGCGGCTCATGACCAGTGTAATTTAACATTTCACGCTCCAGATTTTATTCCAGTTATTCTTCACAATTTTCGAGGATATGATAGCCATATTATAGTAGAAGCTTTTGGCGATCCTGATATAAAATCTCGTCTAAAACTCGATAACATCATCAAATGCATCCCAAATAATTTTGAAAAGTATATGTCAGTTACGCTAGGTAAATTACGTTTTATTGACAGCCTGCAGTTTATGGCAGCATCGTTAGATGAGCTAGTAAAAGGTTGTAGTAAATTTAATAACCTAAGAGACTGTTTTGGAGATAAATTTAATCTATTAGCTAAAAAAGGAGTTTTTCCATACGAATATCTCGACGATTGGAGTAAATTTGATGAAACATCTTTACCTAGCAAAGACAAATTTTACTCACAACTTAAAAATGAAAATATAACTGATGACGAGTACAAGTATGCACAAGATATCTGGAAAGAGTTTGATTGTGAGACTTTTGGTGATTATCACGATTTGTATTTGAAAACTGACGTGTTATTATTAGCAGATGTTTTTGAAAGTTTTCGAGAAGTGAGTTATAATAATTACGGACTAGATCATTGCTGGTATTATTCTGCCCCCGGACTGTCATGGGATGCTCTGTTAAAATTTAGTAAGGTAAGGTTGGAATTACTGACTGATGTTGATATGTTCAATTTTATCGAAAAAGGTATCCGAGGCAGTATTAGCGTGATAACGAAGAAATATGCTGAAGCAAACAACAAATATTTGAAAGAGTATAATCCTGACCTTCCTTCGAAGTATATAGTTTATCTAGATTGCAATAACTTGTACGGGTATTCGATGGCAGAATCAATGCCGTTTGGTGGCTTTCATTGGATCACGGCTGATCAATTTCTATCAGAGACAGAAAAAAAGATACCCGACGATGTTTCGTATTTCGTTGAAGTTGATCTCGATTATCCAACTTCGCTACACAAATTGCATAACGATTACCCTTTCTGCGCGGAATCGATGGTCATAGATTATAGTTTGTTATCAGAAGAACAACAAGCGTCAGCATTACCAAGACAACATTCTATGGTAAAGAAACTAGTACCAAATTTGCTTCATAAACGTAATTATGTTTTGCATTACAAAGCTTTAAAACAAGCAGTCGATGCTGGTCTCGTGTTGAGAAAAGTTCATCGCGTACTAAAATTTAATCAGTCGCCGTGGATGAGAGGTTATATTAACTCGAACACTACAAGAAGAGCTGCGGCAAAAACTGATTTTGAGAAAAACTTTTTCAAACTGATGAACAATTCTGTTTTTGGTAAGATGATGGAGAATATTAGGAAACGCGTAAATATCGAACTAGTCAATGATGTCAATCGCAGAAACAAACTTGTGTCAGACGATGATTTTGTGAGCATGAAAATTTTTAATGAGAATCTTGTTGCGATACAAAGAAGAAAAACAAATCTAAAACTAAACAAGCCGATCTACGTTGGAGCTTCAGTGTTAGATTTATCAAAGTGGCTGATGTACGATTTTCATTATAATTTTGTTAAAAATCAATGGCCGGCTAGTAGATTATTATTTACTGATACTGATTCGCTCGTATATGAAATCGAATGCGAGGACATCTATCAGGACATGCATGATAATAGATATCTGTTTGATCTTTCCGATTACCCACGTGACAGTAAATTTCATGACGACACAAATAAAAAGGTTATTGGTAAGTTCAAAGATGAAATGAACTCGAGCGCTATCAAATACTTTATCGGATTACGTAGTAAAATGTATGCCGTATTGTTAGACAATAATAAAATAACAAAAAAAGCAAAAGGTCTGCCTCGTGATTTTGTTAAAAAGTTTATAAAATTTGATGACTACAAGTATGCGCTTGATGGCGGTGTTAGTTTTATAAGAGCTATGTCAATTCGGACAAATCATCATAAGCTCGAAACAGATGTCCTTATCAAACGCGGTTTGAGCAATTTTGATGATAAACGTTATTGCGAAAATGGGGTAGATACATTTGCACTTGGGTATTGTCATGATGATAGAGATATATTTGACATTATCTTTGCAAACTAAAATTTTATCTAAACTTTAAAAATAATGTTTGAAAATTTGACAGTAACAAATAGCTACAGTAGCAAAATCAAATATCTAATGATGGACGACAAACCATTGACAGTTGAAATTAATAATGAAACATCAGGCATATGCTTTAGTGGTACCCGTGACAAGTTAAAACTTTCACTCATCAGATCTGATAACAGCGAGTATTTTAATTATCTGGAACAATTGTATCAAAAGTTGCTAGCGGAATTTAACAACTTTCACTGTCCGATTAGTCAGCAAAAATACACCAAACTTACAATTGATCTTGATCGGTCAAAGTTGTATTTTATCGACAAAAAATACCCTCTTAACAAATCACAAATAAAAGATTTGTTTGAGTCCCGTCGTTATGTGAGCGGTAAAATAAAGTTTAGCCTCTATCACCATGATAATGAAATATTTTTGATATCTACAGTTGAGACATTAACAGTTGGTAATGAGGTATAAAATAATATCATTTTCATTCTAATGCTAGTTTAATTTCCACCTTGTTAACTGAAACGTTCTAATGCACAGTTTAATTTTCATCCTGTTATCTGATAAAAAATTTGTGGTAAAATCTATTTGCCGTCTTTAGAATAATCATATTCCACACATACGCTGTTCTAACAAATTCGTCACTTCTGTTGACAGAGCTTATCGCATTCCAACACCTGTTGTTTTGTCTGGTTACAAAATACCTGTCTACATAGTAGTAGTAGAGGGAAATGAGGGTTTCATCACACTTTATATTTTTACCCTCCAAACAAGTATAAATTATAGTCCTAAATTATCCCCTACTACCCTTTTTCCAAAATAGTGAAATGAGGGTTTGGCGGGGGTGGGGGAGGGGGAGGGTGGCGGTGGGCCAAAACCCTCATTTCACTATTTTGGAAAAAGGGGTGGGGGATAATTTAGGACTATAATTTATACTTGTTTGGAGGGTAAAAAGATAAAGTGGGCCGAAACCCTCATTTCCCTCTACTACTACATTTTCTCGAGGTAGACATAAAAACACGGACGTGATTTATGTTACTCAAAGATACACACAAATATCTAAGGTGATCAGAGACAACTGTAATATTTTGGTTGTGTTTAATGGAGTAGATAATTATACTCTACAGAATATTTATTATACTTGGTGTTCAGGAGATATGGTCATGATTAAATTTTTTTTTAAAAAATCTTTTCAAAAACACAAGCTGTTTCATTCGGATTTATAACAATAATCTACATGACCCAAGCTCAAGGTACCTTATAGGTCTGGATAATATCTTTGATTAATTCATATCAACAGGGAGGTTGAACAACAAAAATTATGTGACCAGACAATAAAAGGTAATCGCATAAAAATTTGAAGAAAAAAAAAGTCAATAATGGTTTAACAAAACTGAGTTAACTAAAACGATTTATTAGCGGTATAGATAAGTTAGAAGCGCTGGTTTAACGTTATTGACATTTTTTTTCAGCCTCTGTAGGAACTCTTATTTTTGGTAAATAAGGTCTCTACAACTTTGTAGGATTCACCATTCCTGCTGCTAATTCAGGGCGCAGTTAATTGTTGCAGATGTATCTCTATACTTGTACATATGATATATATGTTCTTTTATGCTTACAATGTTTTACTTTATATCCGCATTTTAATTTAGATGAATGGACTATGCAGTCTGAAATAAAGAATTCTTATCTTATTTATCTTAAACTATTGAACTCTCCCACACCTACATGAAAACTTCATAACTGCCAAGTTGGTTTTTATTTTTTTCGAACCTAGAGGCCTTAATGAAAGGTGAACTAATAAAGCTAAGACGTTGACCAGTCTAACAAGAATCATCTCAACGAGCATGCGCGGCGTGCATGGACATGAAATAACAACGGTTTCTTTGAAATCTGAACTGTCACAATTCAGTGATCCATACAAACTCATCATGATTGGCAAAGAATTTGATATTATGCAGACGAAAAGCAAAGGTGTGAACAAACTTTCAATTTGTTGCATGAATGTAAAATATAGTTCATTGTCATTTTTTTTATGAGAAAGTGTTTTAGGTCGCGCGAACATTATATTATCTAAATTCGAGTATGATTTCCTATCCGCATTGATAGTGACGTGCCACAAATGATTCAGTTCATAGTTGACAATACTAATGTGTAAACACTTAGGTACAATATGAAAACAAAAATATAAAAACTTTTAATGGAATTTTAAAGCCACTGACGAATCAAGCAAACCGCCAGAAATTCCTAGTAATTGTAGATATAAAAATGTATCCAGTTTCACCGTATAAGACCATGTACTACTGTTCAGTATAAAACCCGATGAAGAAGATGCTGATTCTCAGCTGAATTTAAGTGACAACATATCTTAGATGTGGCAAAAAGTAGCAAGACAGTTAAACATATTTCAACCAATCAGCTAGTCTTACATTGCAAAACGTATCGCCTGGTTGTGTTGTTAGGCCCCAAGTCTTACTGCAAAAGTCTATTTAATATGAAAATACAATGTAGGTAATCTTTTAATTGATTGCAACAATGCATCCAACCCATCCACAGGTTGGAGATCAATGTATAGTAAATGTGTTCTCACAAAGATACTACTGGCATCACTATGATGGTTGTTGACACTTTTTGCATTTGAATATAAGTCGTTGCACTGCAATTATGATGATTACACAGAAACCTCATTAAAATATAAAAATTGACGTACTAATTCTACTTGCCAAGACGTAATTTGATTTTGTTTTTATTTTTAAGGTATTGCCATCAGTAGGCATTGCTGACATTTGTAGGCATTGCTGACATATTCATTTTATTAAGGGAATAATTGTAATATATGCAGACTGTTCACAAGTTATTGAGGAACAAGTTATCAAGGTAGAGGCATATGTGCAATGCAAACTCCACACACAAACAGCAGAGGTGAGGTATGGTACTGCTCATTTACAGGGATGCACAACCCTGTCCTGTGCATATCTTCTAGGTGGTGCACCTGTATTTAATGAGGATGACATAGTTACAAGGAACTAATCCTCTTTATGACTCACTTTTTATTTACAGAAGTACATGTACTTAATTGCACACACGAAAACAATAAGCTACATGCATATATGGACTTAATAAAGAGAAAATTTTATAAGATCATGCTCCAACTTGGTGCATTGTGTTTATACATTACAGAATAATGAGATAAGAAAGTGAAAAATTTGAGATTATATACTTTGAAAAAGTAATGTATTTGCTAAATCAAATAGGTTCCACTTTTCATTTATTGTAGCATACATATATTATTGTCATTCATGCTTTTAACACATACAAGTGAATTACTAAGTTCAGGTATACATACCTATATATAGGGATTGTAATAAAAAATAAAATAGGAGAAGTTTGTAAAGTGACAGGAGCCAAAACTCCTGGTTGTCCAGAGGGAAATGCCCTGGGTGGGATGTAACATGCTTTTCCCACGATTGGCTTAAATGGCATTGGTGTGTCAGCTGAAGTTAGATTGTCTCTTTTTTGGTGGAAGATTATATTTGCTTGAAAATATCTTTGTTGTATCTTAGAATTTTATATAAAATCTTTGTATTGTTAATTCATTTCTCTAGTTTTCTTGCTGATGATTTGATTGATTTTTTTTTTTACTTTTAGTTATGGGAATAAAGTCAAGCAGATTCATTAGATTCATTGATCATGAACCCTTACAGTATATTGATAGATTTTAAAGTGAAGTGAACATCTTGTCATTATTTAGCTGATAAAAGTAGTTTTGAAATAATATGTAAAATAAGAAGTTTAGAGAAGGAAAGAGAAAAGTCTAGGTTTTTAATGGTACCCTAAAATGTACAATAATAATCAACTTAAGAAGATGACGTAGTAAAGTGTAGACAAAACCATTGCAGAAGTTACCTTAGGCCTGCTCTATAATACTGTATATATGCTGAAAATGTTACAAATTAGAAAAAAATGATATATTTGTTTCTAAAAGAGTACTTTCAATAAACATTTTTTTTTTTAATTCATCATGTACTTCCATCTCATGCATTATGTGAAGTTGTCAGCAGTATGTTTAATGTGCAGATTGTGACATATTTTATATTCAGATTAGGGCATAACCGACTTTTGATCCGGAAATCGGATTCCACCGGATAGTATGAATTTCTGATTAATCAGAGTCGGACAAGGCTGGAACGACCGATTCGGATAATAAAAATAATAAAGTTGAATTTCTAGAGCACCATGTCTAACACTGCGTGTCATTTGATAGTGCAATAATAAAGTTAAAAAAGAAGTCAGAAAAGTCCAGTATGGTCAACACAACAGAGTGAAAATGATACTACTTGAGTTAGACCAAAAGATTTAAATTTATTAAAATATTTTAATGCGCATGGGCATGACACATGCAGTTTAATAGATAATAAAAAAATTTAATAATAAAAATTTATAATTTACAAGTTCTTTGCAAGAAATAGTAGCATTTCCCTTATTTCAGCGGGCATGTTGATCGTTTGTCTCTGCAAATAGCACCTGCGTTGCTAAAACTTCTTTTACTATCAATGCTAGAGGGCAGTATCGAACAAAAATGTTTAGCGACAGCTGTCAGAAGCTGGAACTTTTTTTCTCGGGATTTCCAATATATATATATATATATATATATATATATATATATATATATATATATATATAAAGAATACAAATCATATGGCGAATAACAACCCTTTCAAGCGTACTGGATCCACCAAGGGATCACGTGTGTCAGGGATTGATTAAAAGAGATGCAATAAACTGACGACGAACAGTACGAAATTAGTAACTAACTAGCCTAGGCACTTTCGACTCTTAATGAGTCTTTTTCAAAGGCAAATACAAAACATATATAAGACAAACAAATATACACAAAAACATTGTGTTTGTAAACCTCTACATGGCTGTCTCCACATGGGTTACAAACACAACGTTTTTGTGTTTATTTGTTTGTCGTATATATGTTTTGTATTTGCCTTTGAAAAAGACTCATTAAGAGTCGAAAGCGCTTAGGCTAGTTACTAGTTTCATATTTTTCGTTATCAGTTTATTGCATATATATATATATATATATATATATATATATATATATATATATATATATGATTTTTCTCAGCTAGATACAAATCCAATTCACGCTGGCACGTGAATTCAGATGACAGTGATGCAGAGTAGAGATTTTTGGTCGGATTTGCTAGAGGCAAATAACTCCTGGTAGTAGGCATTACTGATTAATCGAATCGGAAATCGGTAGAAAATTGCTAATTGGTTATGTCCTAATACAGATACCTACATTTGTCTTTCTATCTGTCATACCAGCCAAACAAGAGGTATTTATATGTTCAAATTTTCTTTTTAACTTGCTCATCTCAATTTATTTATTCCTATTTTTTACTATTTTAAATTTTATCTTGAAACTTTAATTTATCAGTTCTGTCTCAGCATGGGAATACAGTAGCTGGTTGTTTGTATATTGTACCAGTAAGTGTTATCTAGCCTGTCTTATTAAGTTTCTCATTCAAGCAGTCTTCTCTGAACTGCATACTTTATTGATATAAATGATCAAATGTTACAAGCCAATTTTTATTTTATTTTGCCAAAATTCACTCCTGTACTTCCTTTCTTGATTATTTTCATGCAATTACCAATCCAGATTGTGATAGATTGAGTGTGGAAGGAAAGAGACTAAATATTTATGGTTCTCGTTAATGAATTGAATTATGTATCAGGCAAGTACTGTAATGATGCAGAATTGGAAAAGCAGGCATCTTCTTGGCTGAGTTGTATTGAATGGAAGAAGATGCTGATTTTAATTGTATGAATATGACAGTATATTGTTTCACTTTAAAAATAAATTTTGTTAAATTATGGAATTCTATATGGCAAGTCCTGTACAAATGTATCAAGAAATTCCTGGCTGCTACTGAAATACCAGCTTACCCATAATTTTCTCAAAGGAGAAGTAACAGTAAAGTGGTTCCTACAGAAAAGGATTTGATTGATGGGTACAACCAATTCATTTCATCCAGTTGTAGATATGATTTAATTAGGTATTTGCTTCATGTTTGGAACTAATTAGGCTTTTATCAATTTCAGTTGGGTGTATCAAGAACACTATACAACACAAACTCACAATACCAGTTTGTAATTCTATTAATTGTCAGGATGTTTATTATCCCTTCAAGAAAGCGTCAGATTCCTTGGTGACAAAGACTAATTCAGGGACACTTAATTATATGGCTTTGTTTTGATTAGTGTTCTCAATGTTATCCAATACAATCATTTCAGAAATACTAGGAACATCCAGAACTTGTTCTAATTGCACATCATTTTTATTGATGAAGCAGTAGAAATTGGTCTAAATCAAATACTTAAAGAATCATTTAAATACTAACATTAAAAAGTTTGGTACATAATCACCCTGGGCACCCATAAATTGCATATACTGCCTTTGGCAAATATATGATTATGGGAAATATGGAATGAAATCCCCACATGGTTTTTTGTTGTTACTTGCTTTTATTTGACTGTCATGGTTGCCATTTTCTCTGCCACTATGCTTAGTAGGATTGTTTGGAATGCTGGTCTGTTCTATTCAACAGTATATGTTAACATTTCATTGATTTATACTTGCTTAATTATAAGATATTGAAAATTTTATTGAACCACCAATTATTATTATTATTATAATTATTATTATTATTATTATTATTATTATTATTATTATTATTATTATTATTATTATTATTATTATTATTATTGACATCTTTAACTTTTGACCAATTGAAAGACCATACTGTGTTACAGATAGAAAAACAGTTTATTATATCATTGTAGATTTGTACTTGCATGTATCCATGGATCCCAATTTTAGTACCAGTTCAAATATATGTTGGGTGTATAAAATGAAGGGAGACTATAGGTTAACATACTAGATTTCATCTAAGTTTAGAAAGATGTGGAAGAGTTCAAAAGATCTTGAAGATGTGACTTATTTATTTTCAGATGCAAAGACATGTTGAGTATAGTTTGGAAGATTTGTCACCTGATGAATCAGGTAGTACTTTGTTTAAATCATGTATGAAAATTTTTACAGATTTACCATATAGATAAAGGATTTCAAATTATAATTTTTTGTATAGCCTCCGAAAATGTTATTTTTAACAAAAGGATATTTGAAAAGCTAGTAAGATTGTGTATATATGTATCTACCAGATAAATATCAGATTTTATGATGACACAAAGAGGATATTTTTTAATCTGCCCCCTTCTTTTGTCAGTTTTAAATCTTTAAACTTTCTGAGAACCATTATTTGGTTTCTTATGGACTCTTGAGTAGGTCTTGTTAACCTAGTCATTACATATTTGCTTTTGACTATTGTTTCATTTCTTTAGGGAACATCTGATTTGATGATTCTTCAAATAATGGTTTTGTTTATTTTAGACTGGCAATGGGTGTCACACACCAACAGTCTCTTCTTTTAGTGTGTTCAAGTGGTTGGATACCATTATTTATCAGTTATACTAAATTGATATCACACATCACTGCATTTTATTCATTATAATTATTTTCCATTTTGCTGGTTTCACTATATTCATTGTCATCGATACTCCTGTAAGTATTGCTGACGTTCATGCTTGACTACAGATAGCATCGATTCATTATCCATTTATTTGACCCTCATTTGATTATATTCAGGAAGCTTTCTCAAGTGATAATAGTCCACAGTGACAAGTTTTTGAGCAAAGGGGCTAAGTGCATTGTTCAGTAAAGGAGATACTCCATGTCCAAGATCAGTGACACCAAGTGGAGACCTTATCATGTAGTTTGAACTGCAAAGACCAGTGTCCTGCTCAGTATTGTTCACATGGAATCTTTTGTGCATGTTGCTGTCTTTGAAACCCTTCCAACCATAAATTAGTTGAAGCATTTTAAGACCCTTACCTATAAGACTGTCCTTCTTAGTGTCCTTGAGATGAAAGAGAGAACTTTGTGCCATATCGAATAGAAGAAGGTTATTTACAGTTCAACATAAGTTATAAGTTTGCTTTCTCTCCTTTGCCAGCCAGGTTTGTACAGAAAAAAACAGCTCAAGTTGTTTCTTTCCCTATAGAAATTCACAATTTCAGTCATATCTGTGCCAGGGTTTATCAGGGTTGTCTCATGTGCCCTGTTTGGGCTTTGGGGTTCTTTTTGGTTTCTTCTAAAGGGAATAGGAAAGGTAGGAAGCATCTTTTCTTTCCCATAAAAGGTTCTGCTGATATTTCAGCATCCACTATTTCTAAATGGATTGTCTGAATGACAAAAAGAGAGCTTATCAGTCCCATAGCAACCTATATTTAAAAAAGATTAAACCACATGAGGTTTGAGCCATTGCTGTCAAACTCATTCTTTATTTAATAAAGATTAAATCACATGAGGTTTGAGCCATTGGTGTCAAACTCATTCTTTCTTTAATAAAGATTAAAGCACATGAGGTTTGAGCCATTGCTGTCAAGCTCATTCTTTCTTTAATAAAGATTAAAGCACGAGGTTTGAGCCATTGCTGTCAAACTCATTCTTTATTTAATAAAGATTAAAGCACATGAGGTTTGAGCCATTGCTGTCAAACTCATTCCTTATATAATAAAGATTAAAGCACATGAGGTTTGAGCCATTGAAGTCAAACTCATTCTTTATATAATAAAGATTAAAGCACATGAGGTTTGAGCCATTGCTGTCAAACTCATTCTTTCTTTAATAAAGATTAAAGCACATGAGGTTTGAGCCATTGCTGTCAAACTCATTCTTTATTTAATAAAGATTAAAGCACATTAGGTTTGAGCCATTGCTGTCAAGCTCATTCTTTATATAATAAAGATTAAAGCACATGAGGTTTGAGCCATTGCTGTCAAGCTCATTCTTTATATAATAAAGATTAAAGCACATGAGGCTTGAGCCATTGCTGTCAAACTCATTCTTTCTTTAATAAAGATTAAAGCACATGAGGTTTGAGCCATTGCTGTCAAACTCATTCTTTATTTAATAAAGATTAAAGCACATGAGGCTTGAGCCATTGCTGTCAAACTCATTCTTTCTTTAATAAAGATTAAAGCACATGAGGTTTTAGCCATTGCTGTCAAGCTCATTCTTTATATAATAAAGATTAAAGCACATGAGGCTTGAGCCATTGCTGTCAAACTCATTCTTTATTTAATAAAGATTAAAGCACATGAGGTTTAAGCCATTGCTGTCAAACTCATTCTTTATTTAATAAAGATTAAAGGACATGATGTTTGAGCCATTGCTGTCAAACTCATTCTTTCTTTAATAAAGATTAAAGCACATGAGGTTTGAGCCATTGCTGTCAAATTCATTCTTTATTTAATAAAGATTAAAGCACATCAGGCTTGAGCCATTGCTGTCAAACTCATTCTTTATTTAATAAAGATTAAAGCACATGAGGTTTTAGTCATTCCTGTCAAGCTCATTCTTTGTTTGTTGATATTATTATGAAGACCCTGTTTTGGCAGTTTTACTCTACCCTATGGGGTTTTCTCCATCTACCTTTGTGCTTATTGCTTCAAACTGAAGGCTTATTTTCTTTTCACTGGCAAATTTAGCTATGCAATAATGACACATATTACTGATATCAAAATGTGTTGGGCCAGAGGGAGAGTAAGACCAGTTTTAATAGTGTAATATATGCCTGTCACTATTGCCAGATTTGCTCCTCCCACCCCACTTTGATGCCCCATAAGTAGTCTTTGTCTACTGCACCTGGAACTGTGATTTTGGGTAAGGTAAGCTACACAATACTGACTGTTGATATTACACATTTAAAATTATTTTACACCCCACTCACAAGTCAATTCTAGCTTGATTAGATGTTTCTTGCTCTCAGTATATTCAGCAAAAGTATGATTTGCTTATTATCCAAGCCTATATTGTGTAGTTATTTATTAATGAAACTATCTTATTGATGACAGGTGCCTAATCAGAATTTCTAGATTTTTTGAGGATTCGTCACAAACAACTACAGTGCTATTTATATAGCACCTTAAGAAACAAATGAGAAGACCCAAGCAGATTGTCACATATATGTGAGAATAATGGACTGTCCCAGTGTGGGTTGAAGAGAAACCCTGAAAATACTTTTGAAACTCCTGAATATTTTATGATTTATTGGATATGTGTAGCTTTTGCATTTTCTTTTCAGGAATAATACCTATCCCACTTACTGAGGAAATTCCAGTCCACAGTACACCAATCAAGGTATAAATGTAATATTTATTAGTCCATTGTATTCTTATATTGTGAACATTTCTAATTATATATTCATTGTACAGTTACAGAGAAGTTCTAGGTTTGTAATAGTAGGGGGCCCTAGGGACCAAATAATCTAAAGAACTCTCCTTTACAGATGACTAAAATATATTACCCCTGTCCGTGAGTTCGTTTCTTGGTTCAAGCAATGAGGGTATATGAGAAAGTTTGCAGTAGCTTCCTGTGGGTTGGTGGCTATTCCCAGGGCCTTTCTGGGTTCTTCCGCTGCCAAGTATACTGGGTGCCATGTATTGTATGCTGAAAAATGGCGTTAAATCCCACAAAGTGCAAAACATGTATAACCATGATGGTAGTTTTATTGTATATTTATGTAGATAAACAACATGGTGAGATAGCCATTTCAGTGGATGTTTTCAACAGCTAAGAACAAAATTATAGCCACTCCTTTATTACAGTATCATGATCTAGTTATCGTGGGTTGTAATACAAAATTTTAAATAAAAAAAACTGTTCATGGGAATGATCCTCCCTTGCATCAAGGTGACATAGAAAATTCTTAGTGGGATGCAACAAAATATCTGATGTCAATTTGTATACAAATTTGTTTCTAGTTTTGTTTATCCTAGCCTCTGTACTTTTTATTCAGTGAAAAAATAGGTTTTAAAATCTAATTTTGGTGCATGTATAGAGAATATTTACTCATTCATGATCATTTGCATGTCCTTCAGGAAGTGTGCAGGTGACCATTGTTGATATAGAATAAGGCTCCTGTATTAGTCTGGTATCCAGTCCATACCTAGCCATTTTTTTGTTGGATGATCTGTATGTAGGTGGGAGATAGTCCTGCACAAAGTGATGCTTTTATCCTGAATTAAAGTCTAATGCATTATGTTTGAATGCAATGTTCCCTGTTTCATTCATTGAAGAGTATGATTTGTAAAAAGTAAGCTTATTGCAAATGCTTTAGAAATGGTACCATTTTGGAAATGGTACCATTTTGCTGGGAGGTGCAAAACTTGAAAAGCATTAGGTTTAAACTTTATAAATTATTGTAAATTATACACTAAGTTACTGTAAAGTTACACAAACACAGGGACATGGGTTTCTTGGAAACTCAGTTAGCTATGTAGGCAAACATAATACTGTTACAATTCAAACTTCATGGCAGTTACAAAACATAACCAGCATTGACAAACTAAGCCTTGGAAGGGTTTGATAGCCTACTGGTTTTGCTGATATGGGACTGCACTCATTAAAAATTAGGAATGGTTTCATTAGGAGATCAAAGGAAAAATTTCAGTGTACAGTCATTTTATTCATTTGTGTTCATGAAAACATTGCTTGTTTGAGGTGTGGGTGTTGACTGGGTGAACCAGGACTCAAATTAGCAGGCTTTGAAGCTTCAATATTTTAATTTTTACCCAATAATTTATTCATTTCTGTTCATAAGAGTGATTTTTATTTTTCTTTGAAGACAACCTGCATTTAAAAAGAAAAATGGCTTTTGAGTTAAACTCCTTCTGCCAGTTTTGATCTGATCCTAGGACTGGGATCCCAGATATACCCAGATATTGGATTCTGTGCATGAGTAACAGAAGTGCCCCCTAGTTTGCAACATGTTCTCACCCAATTCTTCAACAGAGATTCCGGTATCAACTAATTTGTTTATTAGCTATTTTTATGAATTAAACTCTTAAAATTCTTAAGGGTCATTTTAAATCCTAGCGATAATAGACATATAGACTAGCATAATTATACAGTGAATAAATAGGTCATTCACACAAACATAGACGCTAAATCTTCCTATTGTTTTAACAACAGGGAACCAAAGTTCCTCTTCCATCTACGAAGACCTTCACCAGAACAAGTCAGAACAGTAATGCAAATCAGTCACATTCTTTGTCCGATAGAACCATGTCTCAAACTGATAAACGATCTCCACGAAGTCGTTCTTCATCAAAGCAGGGATCATCGCAGCCAAAAGAAGCACAAAAAACACCTGATAAATACATAACTCTGCAAGGGGAACAAAAGGCTCAGAAAAAACCTCGTGATATTGCTAGGGCTGGGGAACATCAAACCACTTCATCAGCTCATTATTCAAGACCTTTATCAAGCAGAGGGAAAGAGTCACCAATTTTGTCTCGATCACTTGCTGTTCGACTCGGGACAGCAGAGTTATTACAAAATAGAGCTTCAGCATTCACTCCACCAAGAGGAAAATCAAATGAAAATGGAAGGAATCTAAATCAGCAATTGATGCGACAAGGAAGTCCAGTGCAGAGGGAGGTCCTTACCGGTGATAGCGGGCAGATGACAGTGTCAGGTGGTCAAGCAAATAACTATTCTTACGCTAATGTTACGCCTTCATCTATGGAGTACATTTCCAGACGCCGAAGTTCATCTCCTTGTGTTGATGAGCAAAGATTATTTTCTTCACTTAGACAAGTAAGTACTGTAGTTCACAATTTATCATGTTCATTTTACAGGCTAAGTATTCAACAATTTTTGCTAAGATGCAAGAAGAGTTAATGTAACACTGATAAATGAATTGATATCAGTGCAGGCCAAATAGGACCTATCCTAGAACTTCAGTTTTAGGGACAAAATTTCTCCTTCCGTTTGAAATAAATAAAGTGGAGATATATTAACTGCGTGGTTGATTTAACAAAGGTTAACAAAAGTGGAAGTTATAAATATGAATTTTAGTGCATTTGGTTGACTTATTGGCTTGAAGTTTTAGAAATTGGCATGAATGCTGCAATTCACTATTATGATTAATTTTAATTAATTTCTGTTCCATATCAACTGTGATTGAACCTATCATTCTAAGCAAGTGATAGCATGGCCCCACATCCTCCAAGTCGGTGTTGTACAAAACATTTTGATGGGATTCAAAAGGATTTTAAAAAAGAACAAGAAAATATATTTGGTCTGTCTTCCACTACCCTCTTTTCCATGGATGTTTTCATTAATGTGATCAGTTTTATAAAGTAATTCATAAAAACATTGACATTTTTAATATCTGCTTTATCCAGATGGAGATGTTTTTCATACATTTTCACCTATTAATGTACGAGCTTTTAAATAATATTTCTCTCTCTTTTCAAACAAATAGATATTTTGTTAAATGATGAATTACATATTTCAGTGGGAGAACAGGTTGTGGGTCTGTGGTTTGGGGGCGATTTGGTATGTCCAAAATTTGACGGGTAATGGGCACTGTTTGTGAAAGGCCCAGCTAGGGGCCAAGCGCTCTCTTAAAAGGACTGCCGCCCAGCCTGGGGTCACAAATAGTCACAAATGTCCTTAGTAGACAATACTTGACTATAATTCTAAGCAAGCAAGCTAGAAGAATAATTGTGAAAATCATGAAAGAATGAAGTGGTATGTTCAGTAGTGTTATATTCTGTGTCACTACATGAAGAAATGGTAACTTCGCAACATGGGTCTTCATTAAACAGCACATGACTCTGTGAAGGGGGGAGGGCAGCAAAATAACTGGCCAGAACTGATGCATTTACAGTTTGGTATATTGTTATTCTGTGCCATATGTTATTTGCTCTAAGAACCTAACACAAATAGATGATAGGAAATTTCCTTACATGCAGAACCTAACCAATAGGTTGATAGGACATTTCCATACTTGCAGAAATGTTGACTCTTGAAAACAAAATGTATACAAAATATTCATGCAGAGATTTGCACTGTAAGTTTATAAAAAACACACACATACACACACACAAACTCAGAGGAGAGAGAGAGTAGAATTCTCCTGTTTCTTTGGATAGTTTATACATTTATTGTTCAACAAAGATTTCAACTTTACATCTCTGTTACCTAGCTTACAATATTGCAATATATTTTACTGTGACCTTTGTCCTAATATATTTCCATTAGTTATGTGAGTGTAAACTTTAAGATAATGAGAAATTAATATCATGGATAAATGGATATGTAGATAACAGTGTTGCAAGTGGCTGGATGTTTTAACTGATGTCTGAGTACAAGACCATATTTAAACTTGAAAATGTATCAGCTAAGAACAGAACTCTGTTAACTTAATTTTTAACCATGACAGTTTTCTTTATCAGTGAAGTTTCCACTTAAAATTCAATTGATCATGCAGATTTAAGTGTCAAATCCAGTAAGAAAACATTTAAATATTCCAATAAAAATGAATTTAATCTTAGCTTTTTAATGGGGAGTGTTGTGTCCGCTTAACATGTCTATATCCATTTCCATGTCGTTCATTTTTCACCTTGAAATTAGCAACATGCTTTGAACCAGTCTTTTACAAGTTGACTTATAGGAATGGTTTGAGATCTTATGTTTGATCCATTTAATTAGTTGCGAAAACGTGTGTATCTGTCTCCAGTAAAAATCACATACACAATAGAAGGTAAACAGTGCCTTTCATGTTAAGAGATGTTGGTGGCTATGTTTATATATGTCTGTCAAAGAAATCTCACAAGTTATACTATTAACCTTTGTCACCTAGTCATCTTGAGATCATGATTCAAAACTTTTGACATGCCATTTATTCAGAGCTGACAGTCTCAAGACATTCTGAGTACTAATACTGCCCATGTTAGGTTAGAACTTGAAAGCCAGTGAATCCCATTTTCATACAAACATTGTGATTAAAATATAACTGACAAGTTAAATACAAATGTTTATTTACTATATGCCAAAACTTGCTTTAAATAATATATTCAGATTATCATGTCTGCTTGATAAATGTGATGTTGACAATGACCTTGACTACAAGATGGAAATGACAGACTTAGCATATAATTTGAAATAAAGGATTGAAAGAAGGAATTAGCAGGCAGTTATCTTTTTGAAAATACATTACATGAAGTAAAGGTACTGTTATCTGTAGAGAATGGATAATATAAATCTTGCAGATCATGAGGTATTAGGAGCTAAGCATGACCACTCTTTCTTTTAATTTTATTGTCTTGCCTGACCTGAATTCTAGCTTATCCAGGGTATTGAGTAACTGAACATGTAAAGCTCTGTGTACTGGTAAGTATCACTTTCTAGTTGTATGACAGTGTTGACTTTAAGAGAATGGGACACAAGTATTCTATTCCAGTCATGTAACAGTGTTACCTTAGTAGACAGAAATATTTTGCCTTCCATTCATGTGACAGTGTTAACTTTGAATGGTGAGATAAAAGTATTACCTTCCATTCATGTGACAGTAATGACTTTAGATATTGAGATAGAAGTATTACCTTCCATTCATGTGACAGTGATGACTTTAGATATTGAGATAGAATTATTTTACCTTCCATTCATGTGACAGTAATGACTTTAGATATTGAGATAAAAGTATTACCTTCCATTCATGTGACAGTGATGAATTTAGATATTGAGATAGAATTAGTTTACCTTCCATTCATGTGACAGTAATGACTTTAGATATTGAGATAGAAGTATTACCTTCCATTCATGTGACAGTGATGAATTTAGATATTGAGATAGAATTATTTTACCTTCCATTCATGTGACAGTGATGACTTTAGATATTGAGATAGAAGTATTACCTTCCATTCATGTGACAGTGATGACTTTAGATATTGAGATAGAATTATTTTACCTTCCATTCATGTGACAGTGATGACTTTAGATATTGAGATAGAAGTATTACCTTCCATTCATGTGACAGTGATGACTTTAAGATTCTTCTTCAGATATGATACCCAATTAAATTTGTTAGTATTACATCCAGTGTCTTACAAGTCTTCTGCTCACTCATCTGAAGTTAAAATGAGAGTTGTCTCTCCTTGGATAGAAGGATTGGTGCTAGATGCCATCCATTTTGTGTCCTTGTATCAGTTTTCAGCAATTTTCTGAGTTTTTTTTTTTTAAACTCAGTTTAGTATTCTGAAGCTATTTTCTGACAAAATCTCATTCTTCCTTCATTTGCTTAACTTCTTTGTACTCTATTTGTAGGTTATTTAAAGTTAGTGATCATTTATTCCAAGTAATAAAATCATTATGTCTCTCCCTTCAACTCAACAGGTGGGAGACATGTTGGTTTTGTGCTAACTATTTGTCTGTATGCCCATCCATCACATTTACTTACAAGCAAGAGAGCTGAAACAAACTATTGAGACAAAACAACCAAATCTGATTTTCAATTTCCTTTATTTCAGAATGTTGGCGATATCTTTTATACTTTTCATTGCAAGATTTCATTCTCCTGGACTGTGTACCTTTTGAGAAATATCAAACCTGTCATAGTTTTGGCAAATCTGATCCTTTTAGTATGGTGCTAATTAGGTTATTTATACTGTTTTGATCATATAATGGTAAGATTAAAAATACAGACATCAAAATCAGGGACTTTCTGAACACATTCCATCACTGGCTGTGTGGATCATTTTCTGGATAGCTAATAGCAGACTTTGTGACAAGACATCAACCCTCTCTTGGCCCATATCTCAGGACTACATCTCCATGGATAGCTAGTAGCAGACTTTGTGACCAGACATCAACCCTCTCTTGGCCCGTATCTCAGGACTACATCTCCATGGATAGCTAGTAGCAGACTTTGTGACCAGACATCAACCCTCTCTTGGTCCGTATCTCAGGACTACATCTCCATGGATAGCTAGTAGCAGACTTTGTGACCAGACATCAACCCTTTCTTGGCCCGTATCTCAGGACTATATCTCTAGCTCTAGTACAATCTTGGCATTTTGCCTTCTTTTTTGTGGAACTGAATATGGTAAACTGTTTTTCCAGTGTGCCTAGTCCTCTACCCTTGTTAATACACTCTAAACGACCTAATTACATAAGTTTTGGCTCCATTTCTGTTGTGGATGCCAAGCATAACAAGTACTGGATTCAGTGAACCATTCTTCTACTCTTTCCAGTACATGGCCTCTCACCAATCCTAACTACATCATGATCCAATATTGGTTGCAACAACTCCTCATACCTTGAAATCAGATACCTATCTTGTATGTCCCAGTATATACAGATTCTCAGCCTTACTCAAAATCCATAACAATTTTCTTCTTAAGCTTAGTTAGTCTCATCTTGGAAGGATTCTTTGTTTCCCCCATTCTTAATTAAAAAACACATGCTCACAAGCACCTTCGTCTTTGATCCAGTAATATCCAGAGAAAACACAGCCTTCCATGCATCGATGGAAGAAGTAAGTTAAATCTGTACCTGTTGTAGACAACCTGTCATGGACCTGTTTATGAAAGCTTAAAAGGGGAATGATTAGTTTTTCTGACTGATTTGAATGGAGACATAAAAGCCTCATTATCACAAAGAGCTAACTTCTTTTGATGGCTCTTTGAAGCTTCTCTCACAGTTATGTGGTCTAATTTTAAGATTGTTTATTTGTAGTTGAAGGTAGAATATAGCTGGAAAAAAGACTTCTCCAACTCTTGCAAATTTCAGTTTGTCTGCAGTTAAATTCTTTTGAGATTGTGCATTAATATTAATATTAATAACGATTTACAGTTGACTTTTAGCACTTTTGCTGCAAGAAGTCTAAATTTATGATGAATGTCTATTTATCTCACCAGACAAAAAGCCAAGTGAGCTTTTATTATAGACCTACATCTGTCAATCATCCATCCATCAGTACTTGTTTGTGAACACTATAAAGGTTTCATTTCAGATTTGCAAATTTTGTATCAAAACCTTGGATGAGTTAGATATGAGTGACAGTCATAAGTAATAATGAGAAAAACTTTAATCTGATTGGATAAAGATGTGACTGTTGTAAAGGTTATATTTCTAATCATATGTTTATCAGATTTTGCATATGAACATATGTTCAAGATTTCTTATGTACTTCATTATGAGTGACATTCATTTATATTAATTAGGTGATTTTGCATCAGGCTATGAAAACTCTAGAAGTCATATTTCTGATTAGATTGGTAATTATAATGAATACTTTAAATGAGTTCAATTATGGCTAAAATCCAAACATAATGGAGAGTGAGTGTGGTATACTGTGTAACAACTATGGGCTCTGAGGCCCCCAAAAATATGAGTGTTTTCTATTACATTTAAAATGATATATATTTTAATGATTAGTGTACATCAAATAATGGGCTAAACTGACTCAGATGCACAAATCAATTTCAGGAAAATTTGTAAACATTTTGTTGGATTTCTTTTTACCAGGCAGGTGGGATGCTAGGACTAGGCAACAAAAAATAAGGATGGTTGGCTGACCAGAAATCCACATATTATTTTGTTTGGACTGAGCTTTCTTCCCCTTTGTAGTTATAAATGTGTTTTGGACCTCATGTTTATATTGGAATGATTTGATTTGTAGTTTAAGTGTGTTTTGGACCTCATGTTTACATTGGAATGATTTGATTTGTAGTTTAAGTATGTTTTGGACCTCATGTTTACATTGGAATGATTTGAGTTGTAGTTTAAGTGTGTTTTGGACCTCATGTTTACATTGGAATGATTTGATTTGTAGTTTAAGTGTGTTTTGGACCTCATGTTTACATTGGAATGATTTGATTTGTAGTTTAAGTGTGTTTTGGACCTCATGTTTACATTGGAATGATTTGAGTTGTAGTTTAAGTGTGTTTTGGACCTCATGTTTACATTGGAATGATTTGATTTGTAGTTTAAGTGTGTTTTGGACCTCATGTTTACATTGGAATGATTTGATTTGTAGTTTAAGTGTGTTTTGGACCTCATGTTTACATTGGAATGATTTGAGTTGTAGTTTAAGTGTGTTTTGGACCTCATGTTTACATTGGAATGATTTGATTTGTAGTTTAAGTGTGTTTTGGACCTCATGTTTACATTGGAATGATTTGATTTGTAGTTTAAGTGTGTTTTGGACCTCATGTTTACATTGGAATGATTTGATTTGTAGTTTAAGTGTGTTTTGGACTTCATGTTTACATTGGATTGATTTGATTTGTAATTTAAGTGTGTTTTGGACCTCATGTTTACATTGGAATGATTTGATTTGTAGTTTAAGTGTTTTGGACCTCATGTTTATATTGGAATGATTTGATTTGTAGTTTAAGTCTGTTTTGGACCTCATGTATACATTGGAATGATTTGATTTGTAGTTTAAGTGTGTTTTGAACCTAATGTTTACATTGGAATGATTTGATTTGTAGTTTAAGTCTGTTTTCGACCTCATGTTTACATTGGAATGATTTGATTTGCATTGTATAGGATGTATTTCTAATGTATAATGAAAGGGTAATTATTATGGAAAAAACATAGTAATTTAATCCAATGATTAGTTTTGATTTAGAGTTTATGTACTAAATGTTTTGGTGAGTCTTGTATAGTTTGGGTACTTTATTTCATGCTTTCTAATCAATACATGTAATTCAAAAGAATTTTTGCATTGTATTGTATCATCGTGTCAATACTTCAGACCAGTAGTGCACTCAGTGCTTACACTTTTTTTGCTTGGCAGTCAGCAGATTTGGAAAGCATGACAATCCAGAGGCAGCGCAAGGAGATACAGTTCTTGGTGACAGAGCTGAAGGATCGTGATAGAGAACTGAATGATATAATGGAGTCCCACCAACAGCAGCTACTTGCTTGGGAACAGGACCGTCAAAGATTGGTGCAGTTGGAACAGACATCTTCGCAGTATAAAGGTAAATAAAGCTGCAAATGTCAGTAAAAGTCATCAAAAAGACAGCAAGACTGGCTACTTAAACTTGAATATGAATGGTAAGCACTGTCCTAAGTCCACATACTTTTTGACCAATTACTTTTCTTTGACCACATCAATAAATAGACTTCATTGTACTAGAGTGAGACATCTTTCACCCATTGTTTTCTCTGGTCCAGTTCACCATCATGTAACAGTTTTGCTCTGCCCTGAGTCCTTTAATTTTTTCTTTTTAATCACTTAATTTTGTTTAAATTTCACTACTTCATTAATAGTTTCAGCTCCTACTCTCTTTTGCTGTGTCCTTAGACAACTCTTCTAAGACTTGATTCATATCATTACAAAATGCAATCGAAATTTTGTCATTCCTCGCAAATTTCCTGTCCTCGCTATCTTTGCTTTTCTTTAAATGTAAAAGAAAACTAGATAGAGCAAATTTTATGTTATATAGACTAGCTTAGTGTCTATGTGTATGTGTGTGTGACTTAGATTTTTAATGTAGCTTTAACAATTTTTCAGTCATATTACTATGATGCCTGCATTGTGACAGTTTATAGTAATATTCAGCACTGGGGCATGTCTACATGTAGCATGATGTCTTACCCAGTCACATTATCCTGACACCAGGCCAACCAGTCCTAACACTAACCTCTTAATTCTGAGTGCCATGCAAGGCTTCTGTTAGTCCCATTTTTAAAAGTCTTTGATTTGACTCGACTGGGGTTTGAACCTGCGACCTCACACATCTAAGGTGGACACTCCACCACAAGGAATTTTTCTACAGATCATCTGTGGTCATGGATTTTGAAATTCTAACCAACAGCCTTTTGTTTCACTTTTATCTTAGAATAGTATGTTGTTGATTGTGGAATTTGCACATGCAGATCATTATGCAAATGAAAAGAAACAATGCAGTCCAAATAGAGATCAGTTGCATAAAAATTGCAGAATGAATGCAAATAATAAATGCAATTGTGAGAAAAAAGAGATTGAAAATTGCAGAACAAATGCAGTAAGATGAAATCAGAGTGCAACATGCAGATGGATGCATCCAAAAAAAGCAGAGAGTTTAAACTTGCAGAATGAATGCAATCAGAAGAAAGCATAGATAGCAGCATGTAGAATGTTTAGCAATGAATGATAAAATGAAAACAAAATAATTCTGGATTTCATGAATTAATTTTGAACATAAGTTTACATGAATTTTTAACTGCCACTAATTTTTCACTGTCAGATGCCGTTGTGCATGTCAGTCCAAGATCAGATTTTTAATAATTATAATGAATTTTTCATCATGAATCAAACATTGTACGCTTTCTTATATGCTGAGATTTTCAGTGCATATATTTTTGTTTTGAAGTTGCATCATTTTTTTTTTGCTATATATATATAACAATTTTACCTGAAGAATGAATTAAAAAAATAATCCTTCTTTATGCATTGGTGATTGAATGAGAAATACCATTCTTGGAGTAAAAATTTTGTCTCCTGTCTTGGTGCACGATTCTAAACCTGAGGGGAAGTTTTTTTTCTACACAAAGGCATATGAAGGGTTCTAGGCCTGTACTGAAGGATCTGTCTCTGTCTTACATGGATTTATCATCTTAAAGATCTGTCTCAGTCTTACATGATTCCCACTTCCATAAGACCTGTCCCAGTCTTACATGGTTCCCACTTCCATAAGACCTGTCCCAGTCTTACATGGTTCCCACATTCATAAGACCTGTCTCAGTCTTACATGGCTCCCACTTCATGTCTCAGTCTTGCATGGGCCTCTCATTAAAAGTACCTGTCTCACTATTACATGGGTCCCTCTTTTAAAGGAACTCTCAGTATTC
>JAEAOA010000499.1:0-20000 GCA_016746295.1 Potamilus streckersoni
GCTTGATGGCGGTGTTAGTTTTATAAGAGCTATGTCAATTCGGACAAATCATCATAAGCTCGAAACAGATGTCCTTATCAAACGCGGTTTGAGCAATTTTGATGATAAACGTTATTGCGAAAATGGGGTAGATACATTTGCCCTTGGGTATTGTCATGATGATAGAGATATATTTGACATTATCTTTGCAAACTAAAATTTTATCTAAACTTTAAAAATAATGTTTGAAAATTTGACAGTAACAAATAGCTACAGTAGCAAAATCAAATATCTAATGATGGACGGCAAACCATTGACAGTTGAAATTAATAATGAAACATCAGGCATATGCTTTAGTGGTACCCGTGACAAGTTAAAACTTTCGCTCATCAGACCTGACGACAGCGAGTATTTTAATTATCTCGAACAATTGTATCAAAAGTTGCTAGCGGAATTTAACAACTTTCACTGTCCGATTAGTCAGCATAAATACACCAAACTTACAGTTGATCTTGATCGGTCAAAGGTGTATTTTATCGACAAAAAATACCCTCTTAACAAATCACAAATAAAAGATTTGTTTGAGTCCCGTCGTTATGTGAGCGGTAAAATAAAGTTTAGCCTCTATCACCATGATAATGAAATATTTTTGATATCTACAGTTGAGACATTAACAGTTGGTAATGAGGTATAATACCACTTACCTTACTGGAATTCTAATGCGTAATTTAGTCCACAATCGCCACGCTCTGCTAAATCATAATGATTTGGAAAATTGAGTCTGACATATCATTTTGCTTATTCTGGAAGATCACGTAATTAAATTTTACCTGTTACCTAGATATTTTGCAACAGGTGTTCTATTGTATTTGTTTGGAGGTCTAGAGGGGTTGTTGAGCTCGGATTCTTAACGCAATTATTGATTGCAACAGGTGTTCTATTACGTTACCTAGATATTTTGTATTTGTTTGGAGGTCTGGAGGGGTGGGGAGAGGGGTTGTTGAGCTCGGATTCTTACTTTCCCCTACTACTTATATTACTGAAAACGTATTTAATTTTATCTCGTGTACTACGTGCCTCAAACATTATAGTCTTTACTATTTGTTAGTGGTCAATTTACCGTCAAGGATCAAAATGTATGGACTAAAGTGTCTGTAGGAAATAAGGAGGATCTCAAAAGATTCTTGGGCATACTGGACTGGCGGGCCAAGCGTAGTGGCTGATTCTTTTCCAAACAATGGTCATGGAACCGGGAATATACTATTTTCGCCAACAAAATGCCAAGAGATATATGTGTTCCAAACTTAATCAATATCATTCAATATCACAATACAAGTGAAGTCAATACCACAATATTGTCATACGAGTAGAAATTAATAATACATGTATCCTACTTCTGGATGTAAACATCGATACTAATATATTTGTAGAGATTCTATGCTTTGGTCTCCCTTGGTGATGGAATCATACATTTTCACACGCAAAAATTATATAAATTGATCACGAATTCATGGCGATATGTCCATTTATCAATATTATTTTATAAGTTACTTACTTTGAGTTCGTTTTATTCCTTGTTGAATGTGCGTGTTTTTTAAGTAACATTATCAGTTTGTATCGTTTTCGTTTGGTATCATTTTGCTAAATCACTTATGCGTACGAGTATGATGTCAGATTTATTCATCGTTCAATTAACTATACACAAACATCTCAATCACAAAATTACTTTCAATATATTTGCTAAATTCAGTTCCAAACCGGCTTCATTCAATTAAATTCCAGGATAAGACCAGCGTAGTCATTGTTTCCTTAACATATATTGTCACCCGTTTGTACATTCACTCACCTCGTAAACAGAATTGCTTGGTCGAAATTTGGGAAATTTATCGCCCAAGTGATATCCCAATTACATAGGTCTAGAAGGTACTTTATACCATCGATCATCTTTGTTTCATTCTCTGTCGTCACTTTAGACAGAGTGTACGGAAACTCAGCCCCAGGCTTTCATCACAAGATGAAAATAAATGAAACAAATAATTAGAAACTCCATAACATGAGTTGGTTTAAACATAAAACAAAAGCAAGTGCAAATGATATGGTAGTTATTTCAATACGTTCCTAATTTAACATGAAATGAATTTGAGACTGGTAATATAAGTGTCAAGGAAAAAGACTACATGTAATCAAATTTTGATTTCTTGTGTCTTGAATGTAGGAGATTTATTTCCCACGCATATTTTGTAGACCTAATTTCGGGAGTATCAATACGTTACCTGAAAAAAGAAGTTGTAAGTAATGTGTACTCAAATATAAAAGCAAAAAGCAAAATATGAGAGACATAGGCAGGAGAGATAAAAAGAAAAGACAATAAGATTAAACGACGGTTAAGCGACCAAGTGATTCTTACTCAAGCATGCAAAGAAATAACAATTTGTAAAGGAATTTTTAAGTACAAAATGCATATTTTTATCATAATGATTTATTGCATATGTATAACAAGGAATCCATTCACCTTAAGATATTGTTAATTTCATAAAAACGTATCATTGTTTGCCACAACAAACATGCTTTATGGTTTGAATTTATTACAATCTTGGATTAGTTCAGTAAAGATGACACAATGTTTGAAACTGCCACGATTTCAGGCAATGCTTTTCCCAATCTGATATTTTTTTATGATTTCTCTAATATAATTGTATAATTGTTGTCCATTTCGCAGACTCTGTAAATACAAATGCTTTTGGTTTGATTTTTGGCATTAAGTATCGATAGTCTGAAGTAACTCATAATTTAATTGTATTCTATGATCATTTATGAAGAAATGTGAGTATACTTCTTGATAATTTCCGCACTAATTTTCTTCTAAAAAATATTCGTTAAATTAAGATTTCTCACCTGGTTCTCATTGAAATTAACCACTAAAATTAGAATGCGAAAAATTGTTTGAAATAAATGCACATATTTTAACTTTGTTTTATAATCAACTTAAGAAAAAATTTGTTTTGTAGATTTATATACATAACACATTAGCACAATGTTATTTATAAAAAAACTAATGTAATATATACATTTGTGCTTCTCTCATTCATAGAATTTAGTTGGATTAATGCAACAACGCTAGATGTGTGGTAAAGATACATATATGTAAAATGCATTTACAGATGTTGCCAAATAAATAATTTTGCTTACTTTACTAATTAATATCTCGACTTCCTTTACTATTTGAAACGATTTGTACTATTCAAAATATCTGTATCACGTGAAGAAAGCAATATATGAAAGTTAACGATATATTAAAGTTATTGTAAATAACATAAACGTATAGACAAACAAAAATCGTTAAAGAAATATTACATGAACATTGGCTGAAATATTGACTCAAGTGTGTAATATATTTTTTAAAATTGAATTAATATTTCCTGAGGTGTATTAATTACTGTCTAAATAATCATTCCATTTATCAACCTAGGGTTGTATCTTTGGAATAATTAACACCTATATTTAAAACCTTGCCAGTAGCTTTCTATGGGTCGGTGATTCTTCCTGAAGGTATTTCCAGATTCTAACACCGGAAATAATGGCTAACGTGTAACTTATCCTTTGCTGAAATATGGTAATAGACCCCACAACCGCAGTAACAACAACGACAAGAAAACAATGGAACTAACGTATCTTAATGTATCTATGTATCTACATACTGATCAAATTAGAAAATGTTTAGATGTATAAACTGTACACAAATGCAATGGCAAACAATATGAGAATAAATTAAGAAAGAGAGAGAGAGAGAGAGAGAGAGAGAGAGAGAGAGAGAGAGAGAGAATAATATGACCTATGTCAGAGTCAAAATTATTGACAATTATTAGACTCTCTCATCAAAAAGGTTAGCTAAGTATGTTTTCACATTTGCCATTCAATTTAAAAAACTTCAACCTGACTGGGAAAAACATTTGCTTTATGAATTTAGTTTTATCTTAAGTACCAATCAAAATATCCTGAAGCAATTTAGCAGAAAAATATACCAATTTAGATAATCCCATCCATAATGTATAGAACCCATTTATCCATTATTATGCTCAAATGACCTATTCCAAATCATATATATATATATATATATATATATATATATATATATATATATATATATATAGATGCAATAAACTGACGACGAACAGTACGAAACTAGTAACTAACTAGCCTAAGCGCTTTCGACTCTTAATGAGTCTTTTTCAAAGGCAAATACAAAACATAGTTACGACAAACAAATAAATACAAAAACGTTGCGTTTGTAAACCTCTACATTTCTATCTTCACATGTGCTAAAACTATAAATACAACCAGCTTGTATAGACTAGTTGCGGAAACTGAAAACGTTGTATAATTCCCTAAAAGTCTACAAGCCAAAGCGACATCTATTTTTACTTTGTGTACATATGTAACGCAGATTATATCCCGGATATTTGGTTCTATACCGGTTATTCTTATAGTAAAAATTGAAGGATAAGAAGATTTAGAAAATGTTAAATTCTACTAGTGCATAGTTTTCATTTTCTAGTCTTCTTGGTTTAGACCGCTTGGTTTCAATGTTCTAAGGCGGCGTATCCAGTATGATTCCTTTTCCTTCCTGGTTTCGGAACTCCAGCTGTGGTTGTTGGCAATAGCGATAAGTATTATATCACTGAAAGTGTGGCCAGGGGAGGAGAAGTGTTCTGCGACCGGGCTTCTGTATAGCTTTTTTGTCATCCAATCAGATCTATGAAGGTTTATCCTTATGTGTAGCTTTTCAGTTTCTCCCACGTACTGAAGGCCACAGATCTTACATGTGATGAGATAAATCACATTCTCTGTTTTGCACGTTTTGTGTGGACCATGTATGTTTAGTTTTTCTTTAGTCACTGTGCTAGTGAATGTCTTGGTCTCTATCATATGTTGACAAGTTTTGCATCTTTTATCGCCACAGGGTCCAGATTGACTAGGTTGGTTTTGACTAGCGATTGTTGTTATATATATAAACTTAACTGAAGCTTATATCGAAATCGTCTGAACCTATACGTTCTGATCAGACAGGCTTCCGGCATACTGTTTTGAATAGGATTGAATGCTTCTTACAATGTTCCCATATACACAAAATTCAATGGATCTAGCAAGAAGAATAATGAAATTTCTAGTGAAAAATTACACCAACTTCGCAAAAGGTTTAGGTCTGTAACTAAAATGTGTGTAAATCAGCTTGTTTACTACTTATGATAAATGTAATGTAGTCAAATCCAAAACAATCCACAATCAAGTATAAACATCAGGACGCCACACAACATGTTAGAACGATACATCAGACAATAGTAGCTATTCAGGTTTTGTCAATCCTGTCATATTCATACGTTTATATACTTTGTACTTTTTCAACGAGCAACAGAAGAATGCAAAACTAATAAAAACTGAAGTAAATAACTTCTTTGCAGATGACACTTCAACTTTTATAATCTTAGAAGAATGCTCTCTACTTGATGTAGGGATTTGGAATTAGAAGACAATATTTTCATGTATTTGCTACAGATTTACTTCTTATCATCTGGATGCTTACACATTTCAAAAGCCGAACTTTACCTTTCACCAAATCAAAGGCAGTAAATCTTTACACCCTACTTATAATTAGATAGTAAATCGGAACTCTACAAATATTTTGCATTGTGACATGGGTTCAGTGATATACAAGAACCAAAGTTTAAAACTATCTTACCTGGAAAAAGACAAATGAATGAACGTAGACTCTGATCGATATTCTAGTATCTTCTATTCCTTTGTACAGCAGGTCTACCTATGAGGAACCATACATACATTTCTTGAAAACAATTATATTATAAGATTTTAAGATGAAAATGCGTGAAATGATGTTTTTGTTTTGTTTAAAATTCTACTCTGCAGATGCAGTTGAATATCATAGTGAGTATACAACAGACAGCTGCTCCATTTTTGTATTAGCAACGATAAGGTAGAAAACGGATGCGTCTACGTTTAGTCAATAAATGTTCAATTCTTTTAAAATATGATCAGCCAAATAAGCCTAGCACGAACATTACTGATGTTAAAAGAAATAAAATGAAGTTGCAACAGAGAAAGGCGAGCTTAGTATTATAAATACATCTCAGAGACAACAGCAGTTATATAACCAATCAGACAGAGTTACCTTTTCCAGTATAAACAGGAAGTTTCAATACAAATAGATCAATACAAATTAAATTAATACTATAATGCATCAAACACTTAACTCAAATAAATTTCAGGTATATTTAATTTCAAAGAAATTTCAAAAGTCAACCATGATCCCAAATCGTTCAGTCCCAAACTATGTTTCTTTTAAACAAACAAATCGTGATTGTGTTTAGCAATAAGGCACATCATACTTACACCATTCATGATGTGTGAGAAATATCTTCTCATATTCCTTCTGCTATCATTGTCTTTGTCATTCGTTGCTTTTGACATTGTAAAAAATCTGAAAGCAATATCCACAATGAATTTTAAATGTAATTTGCGTACATACATACATGCATGCATGCATGCATACATACATACATACATACATACATACATACATACATACATACATACATACATACATACATACATACATACATACATACATACATACATACATACATACATACATACATACATACATACATACATTTTACTCCTAAATTATTTTGACCAATATATGCTTTGCTAACGACAGTTAGTTTCAACAAGCCATTACTATAGTTTGTGCTAAAATGTTTGAACATACGCTGTTTCAGTGTTTTATCTATGTAGTCGTTAGTCTGAAACAAATCCGATTAACTTAAAGAATACGTTTTTCTTAGTGTTGTTAATGTCTAAGCAGTGCTCTGTATAGATCATAGTTTTGTCTAGCATGACTAATATTGAACTTTCTACATGTAATCAAACATTACATGTACGATTGATTATTAAAAATATCATACAGCTAAAAATCATTTTGCTTACAAGTTATACAACAATGGTATACAACAATATCTAATGTCAAAATAATGTTCCTATGATCTTATTCCCTTGATAGCCTATATCCAAGAACAGATGTTTTCCAATAATTTTAGGAAATGCTGTATGCAAAATATGAGGTGGTTTGTCTACTCTGTTTGACAGAAAAAATAAGATTCTATGGATATGCTTATATCAGGATCCATTTGTTTCTCTAAGGTGATATATATATATATATATATATATATATACATATATATATATATATATATATATTTATTTATATATATATTTATATATATATATATATATATATATATATATATATATATATATATATATATATATATATATATATATATATATATATATATATATATATATATAAATAGATAGATAGATGGATAGATAGATACATAGATAGACAGATGGCTAAATACATGTTTATTATAATCAATAAGATCACATACAAGTCCCATATACTGGAGTCTAACAGTACGGCGACCTCAACATGGTAATTATTTTGACTGCGAATTTTACCTGTGAATGGAATTTGAAATGAAATCATTTTTTTTTTGCATTCACCAATATTTCCACATGTTGATTATATAAATCTCTATCATTTCAGTATATTTTATATTGAATGTAATTGTGTTCACAATAATTTCTGTGATAAATTTCATGTTCGTCCATACCAAGTAATGATTCACAATAAAAATGTGATGCTTAAAAATACTAGGGTACAAAAATAAATTTTAATTGAATTGTTACATCATTGCAATTATATCCGGTGTTAACATGATATAATTGGAATAAAATCTTACCATTCCTGTTATATGTTCTCTTATAAATATCATCTTCTGTTGTCAATTTATTAAGTATATCATCAACGTTTCCGTGCGATGTCTTAACATATGGTGACCGAAAATGGTTAGCTTTGTCTTTTCCATGTAGAATATATTTGGGAAGATCTGTAAGTTTCTCTTCTGCGTTTCTCTCTATGGCATTGGTTTCTTCTGCAAAAAAAAAACAAACTTATCACGTGCAAAGAGAATAAGATCATGTGACTTTTTAATATTACATTACTTATTCATCATTCGTTCTCAATTTAATAATGATAGAAATATAGGCTGAATTGAAGTTTCAGAATCAAAACTGTTAATTGCAATGACGATATTTTTACCGTCTGTCTTCGTTTATTCCATAAATCAAGAAATACAAACAAACATTAAAATGTAACTGATAAAACGACAATCAGTAATGATTAATTAGTCGGGATTAGAACTGATTTTCTTCTATCGAATCAGGAACAATTAACGTTATGCCTACTTTGTTTTACATACACTGTATTTCAGTAAATATATTACGGTAAACACTTTTTCTTAACGTGGCTTCGGAAGAAATAAAAAGAGATATATTGTTCCTGTATATATTATGCTCAGAATAAATTATTGAAAACCTTCATATTCCGTTGACATTTTTCCCCGGATATGTTTTTGGTCCTGGAGAACATATTGTGTGCCAAGAAGGCCTGCAATTTCCAAAACGTTTTGTGATTTGAAGGCAGCCTTTGACGCTCGAAGATCGAAATTTCTATCTCCAATTCGAATGTTTCCATTCTAGTTTAGGTTAAAAAATGCATATGTGTTAGTGTATAATCAACGCGATTCAGTTGGTTTTCAGTCTCTCTTTGTATCCCTTTTTTTTTCAAATATCTTGTCAATGGCATCTATGTCGTTTATCTGTAAAAACTAGCATACCTGAGAACACTTTTCAAGAAATATCCTGAATCTGGAGAAAAGATATGAAATCACACATGCCCTTGTATGGGATCAAAAATGGGATGAATTTGATAATTGATTTATTACAACTACACATCTTAATTATGTAAATCTTCGGCTCACGGCCAAGAAATATAAACATAGAAATAATCAAGTGAGTTTCTTATTATACCACTGTCAGATTTGCTGATGCCGCAATATTAACTTAATGTAGAATTAGTTTAGTGACAAAGCGGATTATCATTGTAAGAAACATGGAAGTTTAATCATGCGCGTCTGTATGAATACGTGCATGTCGAGATATATGGCATATGCTTATATATCAGACAGGTTTGTATCGTGAAACTTAAATTCTCGTGCATGTCAATAAAGGTACGGTACTCTGTCCAGTCTGATCTAAGTTCTTCAAACTTTCGGCACTAGTTATTGCCAAGTATGTAACATATACTTAATACTTAAACAAAGCATTAAAATAAATGTATTCTCATTCATTTTAAAAACGCAATAATATCACGTCCTATTTTGACCGGAATAGATAATGAAATATGTAAATAAAGGCAGGTGTTAATAATAAAGTCATTGTCTAAAGACCTTGACATTGCTATTTTCACAACATTCACAATTATACTAGGACCTGCTACAGTGGAAAGCATTGGGTCACGGATAAGAGGACTACACAATCACAGCCAGTTACACACAAGGGTATCCCTGTAACTCGCCTGGGTGATTGAACAGATCTCTACACGATTAACTACAACATTTCGGCAGTAATTCTCATTACTTCGTAATAACTATACTGTAGCTCCCCGAAAATGGTGCACAAGAATTACATGATTTATTCACGTATGCAACGATTTTATTTTAGTTTCAGCGACAACATCATAGACACTAATCTGGGGTAAGCAAACTTGAGAAAATGTTTAGTAAATTATTTCTAATGATTCCCTCAGAAATCAACTTGATGACCACGAGCCTTTAATACATCACAAACAGGTTCATAGACGATAAACACAAATGCCCAAACGCTGCATTAAATAAACATCAACTTGGCAGTTTTTCCTGCTGATACCTTTGTCATCCGGGTTTAATGACAAACCGTTTCCCGAGAAAAAAACACAACTGCATGCCTCAGAACTTTCAATCATTCCAAATGATGCCATACTAAAGAAATTTTAGCACATCCTTTTGGCTCAGGAAACGGCATCATATTAAGCGTTCAAAGATACAGAATCTATCAAAATTACCATATCTCAGCAGTAGTATCAGTAAAACCAAAATCTAAACGAGAAACTTAGTGATATTGCAAGTGATAAAGACGATTAGACACATTATATAAAATAGTAGTATTCATTACTTACATATGATCTGCGACAAAGAGCATGACACGATTATGCTGAATACAGTCGATAAGGTTTAATTGACAATAAATTAGTATTCTTACGATAACTATGTCACAATTTCCAACGGATCTTTTGACACATCTGACTGTCATGTATGCCCCGTTCTCTCTGTCTTGGTAGTAAGCCACATCCTGTTTAAATAAATAGGCGTACATTTATGTTCGAATATATGTAGAGAGGTATGTAGTTATTCGGCATCCATGTAGAGGGTTATGTGGGTTTGTCGACTTCGTGCAGCAAATTTGCTCTAAATTAGTTGTCTTGTTTGATACGTGAGTACATAAGCAACTCTGTGGGCAGTATGGTTTGTTGCGGATTACTTATGCGGATGAGTATGCAGTGGAAAATACGATGGTACCTAGTCAAGTGTGAAGTTTTGATCATAAGCCAAATAAATTGGCATTTCCTTAAAGTTTTAGCTATGTTTGTAAATTTTAAAAACAACAATTGTAAACTTTTGAAAAGTACATACTGCTTTTGATGAGAAGTGTAACATAGAATGAGCATTTAAAAACAAGCTTTGATCCAGAGCTCGTTGTGAGTGACATATAGTTTTAAGTCCACTGAGTATGACGCTATAGCAAATGACGTATTAAAGACACTGGAAACTTGGTTGTGGTTAATTCGCATGTAATTAACAAGCTCAATGTGAACTAAACATTTATTGTGATACGAATCAACTGCTTTATTTATATCCTGTTGATCTGGAAATCATTCCTTAAGCGGAGAAATCTAAGGATCTTTAATTTGATTAGGCCTTCTTTGCAAATGTCATTCGTCAATCAATAGAAATAAGTGATCCTCCTTTTATGACTCATTTTCATCACTGTGACAAAAGACAATCATTCATTGTTTAATAGTATAAGGATGGTATCCTCTGCTTGTTTCAGTTGGTTGTTACAAATCTAAACAGACACAAGATATGTTTAAGATTTTGTGAACAATTGGGTCCGTATGAGAACGCAGACTCCATAGGATACACAAGCTGATGACCAGTGGTCAGTCCTCTAACCAATTGTCTCTCCAAAGTTATATCGACAGGATATTCTTTGTCTAGCCTATATAATTTCATTGGCTGGTCATTTAAGAGTCATTAGATATCATCACTAGAGTCTGAATCACTTGTATTTGCTGCAATTAGCAGTGATGATTCAAAGCACTGTCGAAACCGTGAAACCTGTTGTATTGTCAGCAAACCTAATCATATACTTTAGAATAATCCGCAACGTATTTGTTCATTTGATGAACCATAAAGCGGAATAATCATAGACCATGTCATTCGATTACTAAAGATCAGATCAGGGAATCTAACTCTTGAAAATAATTTCTTCCGTACACAACATTTCCGAAAGCAATTCCTTTGAGAAATATTAAACTTAAAACATTGCAATTTCTTTGACAAAGAACACGTTGGTCTTCTGCTATATATCCATTCTGATCAACGGTATAACTGTTTATCCAGAATTGATTTACTATTTCTTCAGGAATAACCAAACCAACAGTCTAAATCATCTGCTTATCACCTTGAAAGTCAAAAGGATTTTATTCATATATTTTTCATACTGGAAAGCCATGGGATGACTGTGTTTACTTGCTAGTGTTTGCTCTTAAGAAATCATTTTTAATCATTAAGTTTTAGGCTTTCGAACTAAATTTAGAGATATTGCTGCTTCTTTAGGAAAATTACCTAGATTACCATGAGCTAAGTATGCTGGTGAGAAACACATTCCTGGATATATTTACTGTGGTCCTGGAAATAGACTTGATAAACAACTTGATGATCAAGATCAAACAGATTATAAATTACATGAGATTGCTTCTAAAAGATATGATCAAAAACAATTTTTTAAGTCAGACTTCCGTAATGATTATGTAAAAGACATTACCTAGTACAAATGGATATATCGCATATACTATAAAGTTAATCAAATTTTATACAGTGATCAAAGATATAATAATTATAGGGAGAGGATAAATAACTAAACTGCACAACAACAATCATCACCACCATCAATATGACAAATATTATATCATACACAACAAAAGATATTGTCACAATCTCCAAAACCACAAACACAACAAGCACAACAACAACAACCTCAAATAAGCTCAAATAAAACTTGAGAAAGAAGAATATTTGCCGTCTGACACCACTTTTGGAAGTGGTCTTACTACACAAGGAAATAGTCTTATTACTCAGTGTCCTAACAACGTCCTTGCTGATGTTGAACAAATAGAAATTCTGATTGGAGGAAACCGAGCTGGTAATAATTCCCCAGAAATCAATAATAAAGCAGCAGATATTTGTTAAAGATTATTTACAGTCGGTATCATGGATAATAATGTTTGTCAGTCTCTCATTAATGAAATCGCTGATGATTATTATAGTGACTAAGTCACTGGACTAAGTATGTAATTAAATATAATGACTATTAAAGAAATGATAATACATAGTATTCAACTTGGACCAAACATGGTCAGAGAGATTAATTCTCGAATACCGATTTACAGAAAGACCTACAGAAATGAATGCTGTATCGGTGTTCAGGGTCAATTCAAAAGGAAAACCCCAAAAGCAATACCAATTGCAAAGCAACTGGGTATGCAAGCTATTGATGTTGTTCGTGAAAAAGGAATAGGCGCTGTTTGTAGTGTTGCTAGTAAAGCATTCTGGGTGATCAAAGATAGACTAGCAAGATTAATATGCAGACCTCAAGCGGTCCGACCTCAGCCGGTGAAATTACCTAGCACTGAATTAATGCCTGCAAATATTAGTAAAATTATAAATCAAGTCTATATTCTAAAACTAGCAGAGTTGGATGATATACCTTTATCAGAAAAAGAAAAAAAATATAACCGCCAGTCTCAACAAGAAGTGGTATCACTTCCCAAAGTGGTCTTCGTTTTAGACGATAATAATTATAGTAAATATGTTCAAACGTATAAGTGATCCTGCATTCGACATGTAGGCACCAGTTCTCAAAGATGAGTCTATACGTAATTATCAGCATTATTCTTATGACGCACGAATTCCAGATCAGCGTGGAAGAATCGAACTTCAGGTTCATGATACAAGTAGATATTTCTTACCCGCTGAAGCATTTATTGAAATAGTGGGTGAAATATTAAAAGCAGATAATACTGAATATGACGCTAGTGTAAGATTTTGTTTTGTTAATAATGGTATTATTGCGTTATTTGATAGCGCTACATACATGATTGACGGAACAATATTGAATCAATTCAGAAAGATGTTGACTTTGCTACAACAATACTTGGTCTTGCAAGATATAGTTATGATTATTCAAGATCAGCTGGTCCATCAATGATGCTTTTAGAACACACTAAGTCTCCAGAATATCAACTATATGAAATAGGACAACCAAGAAATTTTGCTAGAAACGCCAATGCGGATGTACAAAATATGATCATTAATGTAGATCAAGATTTCACCTTAGGATTTATGTCACGTTGAGCGATGTTAAAAGGACAAAGGAGAGCCTTTTCGTGTGCAATTCCACTCTCACATATCTTTGGATTCTGTAGAAAGGTCAGAAAAGTCATTTCGGAGCCAGACATACAAGTGTACAAGTATGAATGGCTATAGACGATGATGCAATATGGAGACCTGCCGATGATGCTGGTAGAGTAATTCTTAAAAAACTTTCATTGTGGATGTTATTGATTACTCCTTCAATATCTGAAGAACAACGGTTACTATTCTTTATGAATCAAGACGGTAAATCAATGCTATCATGACTAACAATGATCACAGATGCTAAAGGTATATTTACATGGGGAATAGCCTCTCAGCAGGGTATTTCTGCACCAAGACACATGTTTATTGCATTACAAGATGCAACACGAGTAAATGATCAAACGCGTAGTATTATGATATTTGATAGACTTGGTGTTTCTGAGATTTTTTTAAGGATAAATGGACATCAAGAACCATTCGAGGATATATTACTGAATTTCGATCAAATTTATGTAGCACGTGCATATCATCGTCTTATGACGTTTATAGGGCGTGATCAAAATGTTGATACTGGATTACAAATACCACAACTAGGTTTTACAACCTTATATCCGATTTATTACTTTTTGCTCGAACACTTAGATTTGAACAGACAATCGATAGTCGATATACATTTTCGAGCTAGTGTAATAAGAAGAGTTATTGATAATTACAGAGCAATTGCTGTTATACTTAGCGATAAATCAATGCTCCTTGAAGGTGACGGTGGACGAATGAGTCTTTGGTGCTCAGTAGAAAATATGTAACACGTAATTATATTACTTATGAATATAATAAATGCCATATAATCACGCTAATGTTACCCTGACTCCTGGTCAGATCAAAAGACAGCAATCTGCATAAAACAATAACTGTGGAATAAAAATATCGTTGAAAAAGGAACAGATTAGAGGTTCAAATAAATTATCGTTGACCGATCGTCAATTGAAAAACTTATATGAAGCCAAAAAAAAATCAAATAAAGACGACAAGCTTAGTCTTTTTGCATGCGTTATCAAAGATACTTTTAAAACGGGTGGTATATTTACCCTTCTCGCAGCTATACCAGCATTAATAGCCGCTGCAGCCCCAGCTGTTGCAAAAGCAGCTGCATTATGTGCTGTTTGAACTGCTGATGAAATGGCATTAAAGAAAGCAACCGGACATGGAATAAAACGAACATATAAAAAGCAAGAGGTCTTAGATTACCAAAGATCCCGTTTTCATGGTACGGAAAAGGTCTAAGCCTTCCAATGACAATTTAATGATTTCGCCTATGTCTATTTTTTATTTACTCGATGCTGCTAAAAATATAAAAATAAAAACTTTATACGTGTTTTATGCGCGATCAATTACCAAAACTACCGAACAATACTGAAACAGGAATTATTAATCTCTATCAAACCTGTGTACCCGGACCCATTGGGTAGTGTATGCAATTGAGCCACGTGAAATTATTTATTTCCATTCATATAGATTAGCAACACCAAAATAATTTCTTCATTATGTCAGCAATAATACTGCTCCAATCTGGTATTCTACATTACCAACACAAACATTAACTGATCCACCAATATATGGTCGTGAAGTACTTAATGTATTTAATGATATATCCCTAGCACCACGAGGAAAACCGCCGCATAACGTCGTGCATGAATATACCATGCTGTCACATTTAAACAAATCTGTAAATATAATGGTAGATATTTACGGAAGGTCTGCTCGTTGTAAAGCGCATCAGCAAGGTGATTTATCTAATTATTTAACCCTCGATCAACTCAGAAATGAGACTGATGATTTATTTAATATTGCATGTGTCAATCAAAATGAAGTGATTATTTTTCAGGATAAGCAAGGACGATTAATGAAGAGTAATATACAACTATCAGACGTACTTATTCGAATTCCTACTGCAGTTGCTGATAATATCGTTACTTTTACTGATCAGGGTAAAATATAAAATTCAGGTAAGTTAGTTAACGATTATGTCAATAAGATTGGCGATGTATTTAGTGGGGACGTTATTATTAACAAAAATAAAATTAAAGATCTTGGATATTCAACAACAGATAAAGATGCTATAACGAGGAAATCTGTCGTCGATCAGGAATCTTAGTAAGTTTTAGCCAACGGTGGTATAATGCGTGCATTTCTAACATGAATAATAATGGTAATAATAATCTCAGAAACCAGAATCTGTGTTTGATGCTGCTACAAAAAAATACGTCGATGATAAAGAAATTCTATTCAGTAATGAAATTGCCACACTCAAAACTGATTTTACATGTCAAGTGAACACGATTTTGAGTTTTAGCAGAAACATAAACACTTAAAAATAAATGTTTTGGAAGTCCATCAAATGTTGATATTACACTCGCTGATATTATCACAAAACTGAGTGATATTATCAGTGGAATTCTGGATATCATAAAAAAACAAGCCTGATTAAATTCCTCACAATGAGAAAAGAAATAGTGTATACAGTAGCATCTGGGTTCAGATTGTGGATACCAGAAAAAAACAAAATAATAAACCTACCGCGGAGATCACTGGTATATATAGGATGTCCGTATTTAGATTTGCATATTTTAGAATATCCACTACTTCTCCATCAACTGGTAATTTTTCAAGAACTTTATCTGTGTTGTTAGTTAAGTATTCTGAATAAACGTTTGCGGTGGAATCGTCTGGTATGGACTCATTTAAACACTCGTGGAGTTTGTAATTTATCACTCAATTAATTACTTAGCATAATGAATCAAATTACTACGTCGTTTATCGACGTTCAACGTCATGGATATAATCAAGCATGTGAATGTCTGGCCAAACTAAAAAATACCATCGACCATTATACAGTAAAAATAATAAAATATCGTAGATGTATGATTGTCATTGATATAGTTGTGTACTCCGTTTCTGCTATTGTTGCTGGATCAGGATTAATATTATCGACATTAACAATGACAGCTTCAGAAAATATAATAATTATTGCTTCAACTTCAATGACTATAGCAGGCATTCTTAGAATCATTGTCAAAAAATAGCTACATTTACGAATGATAAATTGCGTGAGTATATGATAAAATTGCATACAGCAACAGCAACCAACTCTAAACTATCTGGGTATATTTAAATGTATCTCAGAGATGGTAAAATATTTGACGAGGAGTTAATTAAAACCTACGTTAGTGATTATATTGACAATAACCAAAGTAAAATAAATGGATAATTAAACAATGATTATAAACAATAATGTCAGTGTCTGAATATCGTTCGGATATTGAGTCAAGAGAGTTATTACATCAGTTCGTCATTAACACAACTCATTCAAAAAATCTTATGATATCAATAAGTTCGACCAATCCTGAATTCAGCATTAACTTTCCAACCGGATTTTCAGTAAAAGAGATAGCATTAGCTCGGTTACGTGTTTATTATAGCTGGCCTAATATTAGATCAAGACCATTTGGTGGACTGCAGTCAAATAATTCACTAGTATTCGCAAATAAGAATAAATCTGATGGAACTCCCGTTTAGCATGTAGTTAGTATTTGAACTCGCAGTTATCATATAGAGCAAATAAATGAGGAATTCCAGCGCAGAATTAAATCTATTACTTGGGAAAGAATCCAATATAGCAATTACTGTTTACGAACCAACATTACCGTCGGTGATAGAAATAAATTCTCCTAATTATGCTGTAGATATTTACCAAAGTTCGATTAGACCAGTATTAGGATTGCCTAAAGTTGCACTGGTTTTTCAGGTTCCACCAGAACCACAGCGATCCGACTTCATCATAGATGTTAAGAAAATTATAGAACTTCCAGAATATAGATCTGAAAATAATACCTATCCTTAGCGACGACATTTTGGTGATGGAGATATGCATCATATAGATAGAACAGAAGCTTATTTTGCAATAATAATTGATGGTAATGAAGGTAAATTAATAGTACTTGGTGTTGATGAAATAAATTCATATGCTAGTACAAATAAGTCTGAACACGGGCGTGTCTTAAAAATCTAAAAAAAAAGTATTTTCAAGCATTTATGTTTTTTACAACGATGATTTAAAAACTCAAATAATTGAAACAATACATTTAAATCAAGTTGCTTCAGACCTAGAGTTCATGAAAGATATAATTGTTAACAGAGAAAAAAGATTAGTAAACCCAGCAGATAGAATCTATAACGTTTATATAGTTAATGAAGACGATACAATTCAGCGAGTTAGAGCAAATAATCTTTTCACGACAGTGTTTCTGAAACATGTTGGAGTTACAAGAAAACAACTATCAACATTTATAATCCCTGGATTTAAGTCCGAGGAGTTGAAGAAATCAGATAATGCTCTTATTAATTAAAACTTTAAAATAATATGTGAATCATGGAAAAAACTAATCCCATCCCAAACAGTTCTCAGATATAATAATGACCCATATGGAACAGGTTGTCATATTTCACCAAATATAACATCCACCATCACACTGAATCTATTATGCAATATAATCGACATTAGTTACCATGTTGACCTTTCTAAGTCTAATCAGGCCCAGCAAGGATATATATTATACTAGTTCAGTATTCAATCACCAAGGGTAGGCTCATTGTATCTGAGCCAATAAATCAAGTCTACCTGCGTGTATAAAATCCATTATTGTCAAGATTGAATTTCAAACTCACAAATCAAGATGATAATATGGTGGAAATATGGAAATATAATTGATTGGTGAAACGCAACTCTATCTGGTGAAACGCAACTCAATTCACACGAGGTGGCTCATTGTATTTTAGCCAATAAATCAAGTCTACCTGCGTGTACATAATCCATTTTTGTCAAGAGTGAATTTTAAACTCTATAATCAGGATGGAACTATAATTGATTTGAGAAATGAAACTATATATTAATTTATACATACGATCGTAGAGTAAATATTATAATTAGGAGAAAGAAAATAAAGATACTTGAAATTAGGTAATAAGACTATGTTTTTCTGGATAAAATCTTTAGTTAATTCATAGCAGCAGGTAGGGTGAAGGACATCAATTGAGTCGCTTTGCAAGTAAACAAAATCTTGACAAAATAAGTCAACAATATGATAACAAAACTTAGCTAACCCCGCGACTTTATTATGTGGTTTATTACCGGTTCTTAACCGTATGGAAATATACGCAAAGACTTGGTTAAACGTTATTGACATTTTTCTGTAGGGACATTTATTTTTCGTAAATAAGGCCTCTATATTTTGCAGGGTTCACCATCCCTGCTGCTATTCACATTATTCAGTTCAAAATAACATAAAGAGAGGAATGATAGAAATGCATAGAAATCAATTTTTGAGATTGGTATAGAGATATGTCTCCATTGCCTTGGCCTCATAATTCCATTCTGGTTTATATTATCAGGAACAACTATTATGTGCATTTAAGCTGGTCTTAGCTGGTTCTACAAAACGAGCAAATACAATGTATTAAGATATATAATGATGCTGACATCGTAAATTCTATAAATGTAAAACGGCATGTTAACAGGATTTTAAGCAGGAACATTTGCCAAAGAAAATTCAGTACTTACTGGAGAATACTTTCATGGAAGTAAATAAAAGTAATTGATGCTATATTTGTTGTGACTGCATATTATCTGAAACGTTTATTAAATTTTGCCATTATTTGCTGAACCATTGACCAATGTGATCGGAAAAAACACAAATTTTAAAAGTTTGACTAATATAAGACGGTTTGTGATAAATATAAAAGCCATTCTTGGGAGACTATCATTGATTTTCTTTCCAAATTTCACTGAGTCATTCAAAATGTCTCTGATGCAACTGGTATGGTTACTGTAAAATAAAGAGTCAAGAAGACAAAATAACGTTCTTCATCCTTTCTGTGATTCCTCTTCAAAAGATAAAAAGCACCACATATGCCTTACGTGTTTCTTTGGCTCATCTTGACGTGTATGTTAGATTCTCTCCTTGTATGTGTATTTTATTTAGTGATCATAACCCCTTATATTTATTAACAAGAAGAAAACCAAATATAGGAGATGGTTATGATAAAGTTATATGATGCATGATTACAAACTGATATTAGACACATCAGCAAAAAATAGAATCAGATTGCGTATGATCTTACATGTGTAAAAAAAGCATTTCTTCAGTATATGTTGTGTTATTAATAAGACATTTATATATATATATATATATATATATATATATATATATATATATATATATATATATATATATATATATATATATATATATATATATGTGTGTGTGTGTATGTCTGTGTGTGTGAGTGTGTGTGTGTGTATATGTGCTT
>JAEAOA010000499.1:22500-40000 GCA_016746295.1 Potamilus streckersoni
ATTCTTCATTGTTAACTCAACTTCGGTCTGGCACTTATCGAAATGTTGACTTAACCGTTAGTATTTTACCCTATATATGATTCGTTGGAGTTTTGGTTATATAATCGATGTCTAGTTATGTGGTAGCAACGTAGCAGTTTTAGCATCCAAGCCATTAGTCTAATCTATTAAAATCATATTAGGTAATGGCAAGGTACAATAATTTTCTCCCGAACAAACTGCTTACGGCTTTTGTTTTTGCAGAGTAATACCTTTATTGACAATAGTTCAATGGTCTCTCAGCAAAACCTTTAGATAAGCTCACGAACCTGAAACAATAAAATACCAGTTTATATAGATAAGCGCAAGCAGTGCTTTTCAAATACATTAATACTTAAAAAGAAATTTAACATAGGCACACACACACACTTAGACACACATCTACACACACACATATATATATTTTTAATTTGTTTGTGAGGAATTTTAACCAGATCAGTTTTTTAATAATATTAGGAATGCCACTAGTGATATCGTTAAGTCTTGAATTAATGTCAGCAAGAATAATAACAGCAGTTGGTGGAGTTCCAAAAAAGTCATTATTAGTTATGTTTAAATTTCTTCGAAAATTTAGAAATGTTTGTACGTGATTAGAAAACTCAGTTCTAAATGCGGCATCTCCTTAATTGATTGTCGTTAACGAAGTCGTTATTGGAATTTCCTTATCGTCGACATATTTTTTTAGTTGCAGCGTCGAAATCTTTTTCTGATGTTCTAAGATTATTATTACCTATATTGTTCATATTGAGAAATGCAAATATGATACCCCCGCGCACTCACACGTACTTAGATCAATGATCATCTACTTATTTTTACGTTGTTGCATCTGTATCTTCGTTTGGGTTTCCAAGATATGTAATTTTTTTCCTGACATGATTATGTCGTCAGTAAATACATCGCCAGCTTTCTTAACATAATCGTTAACTGATTTGCTCGATTCTTGTATTTTACCTTGGTCAGCATATGTACCTATATTATTAATATCTGCGGTGGCAATCCTTACAAGTAAATCTGATAGTTGTATATTGCTCGCTTTTAATCGTCCTTCTTTATCTTGTAAAATAACAACTTCGTTTTGATCAACACTCTTGATATTTATTAAAATAGTAATTTCATTTTTGAGCTCATCGAGAGATGAGTATTCAAATAAGTCATCTTGCTGAGCAGACGCTGAGTCTCCGACTAATGTTCCAAAGTTTGAATAAACACTCATTATTTATGTACTGCTTGATAAAATAATACAACATAATAATAATGGCAAAATCTTCGATATTAAACTTTGATAGAGAGCGGTTGGTGAAAAACAAAGATGACAATGAGCTTCCAGATTGTCATTATCTTATTTTTGGTAGAAATGGATCTAGCAAAACAAATTTTGCTAATGAATTTACATTTAGAAGATAATTTTAACTACGATCGCGTTTGTATTTACACAATTAATCCGCAACAAGATAAGTACGAGCTACTTAATTACAATGACAAACTTCGTGACGATCTTGAATCTGGCGAGAATTTATTTATTATCAAACAACCGGAAAAACCTATTCTAGTTGATCAACTCGATTCGTCCGAACATAAAATAGTTGGTTTTGATGATATTCCGCTAAACAACGAGGAAATGAATAAAATCAGATCGTATTTTTCACTGTCGCGAAATATGAAATGTAATTCTATTTATCTCGCTCAAGGATATTATAATGTCGACAGTTTTAGTAGGCTAAATACTGGTTGTTTTATGTTATTTCTAGGACTCGACAATTTTGATGTTATAAATATAGCGAACGTCACAAAATATAAAATTATTGAACCATATCGGTCAATCAACGGCAAATATATACCATTTCTTTTTATTCGATAAGTTAACAAATGATAAGAATAAAATGTTTCGATGTTGCATTGAAAACTATTTACAACACTTTGTTATAGAAAATAGTATATAATTAATGAAAAAACAAGCAAAGTACAGAAAATATATTGAAGATCTAAAAAAAACTTGCACAATCTCAGGCAAACTTTAAACAACTAGTACAGCAAGCACGACGCGTTCAAGTTGTTGCAGCAGAAACAGCAGCTAAAGTTTTTAAACCAGTTCATGAGGCTTTACTTGGGAAACAACCCGAAACTAAACCACCTTCAGAAGAAGAAGCTAAACAATTACAAGAGAAAGGTTTACTCGGATAAGTTAAAGAACAAAAAAAGGCGGCTGCTGGAATAATTATTGAGAGAGCTGATGCGGAAAAAAAAATTAGGTGAAGCACTTGCAGCGAATATAGGTAATACTGCTGCGAGACAAGATGAAATAGATCGGCTTATAAATAATTCCCTAGAACTTGAACGCAGATTAGCAACATCAACGTCGCAAGATGTTAAAAATCTTTTTACAAAATGTATTTGGAGAAAGAAAGGGTATTAAAGAGGAGCAATAAAGAGTTGGTGAGCTTACTGTAAGGTTTATGAAGGTTGGAGAGCAAAAAATTTTTTAGAAAAAATTCAAATGAATTAATATTAGATGATGAATATCATGAATTGTTAAGACAAAATGATATAAATAATGTTAATAATATAAAAACTTGGGCAAAGAAAAGATCTGACGCACTCAATGTTATGTTAGAAAAGATAATAGTAGACGTTAGTGAAGCTGACAAAGAATTAGATAATGCCATAAAACAGAAAGATATGCTTCCACTTCTTGATAGAATTAAACAAGATGTTATAGCTTATACTTCTTTCATAACAGCGGATGATGGTAGAGAAAAAGGTTATGGTAAGGAGTGGAATTTTAAAAGAAAATTTGATTCATTCAATATAAAACGTGCAGAAGAATATAGAAAAGAAAAAACTGGAACAGGCAACAGAATATTCGCATTAGTTACTGAAATGATAGGCAGATTAATGCTATTGATATCATAAAAAAGGAGGAAATGTTGGGGCTGAAATCGACAATGAAATCATCGATATACTTGATAATTTAAGATCGATAAATGTATTATCATCTGAAGAATACGATGCTTTGCACCGCGACTTAATTTTATAAACATTTAATAATAAATGTCAGCAACATTCTTACTCGACTCCAGCCAATCTGATAAAGATTGTGCGAACTTTTCTGTAAAGTATATTCCGCCAATAGAACTAGATCGTGAAAAACAATACGAAATTGGATTAATTTTATGCACTTGTTGGAACGTCATGGCGAATGTTAAGACTGGAGTAAATGATGAGTTTATATTTAATAAAATAGGAAGAAGTGGCATATTTAATATTCTACAAGGAGCCTACAACATAACTGACTTAAATAAAGTGATAAAAGAACTTATAGAAGATACTGGTGGTAGTGCAGATGATTTTGAGATAGCACCAACGTATTACACATTGCGAGCAAGAATAATATTAAAACATGATGCATAAATTGATTTTACATCACCAAGAAGTGTCGCACCACTGATAGGATTTCTTCATGAAGCTTACTCTCCTGAAGCAGCTGAAGTTTACTCTGTTGATAAACCTGTAGAAAGAATTCATCTGAGAGAAAAATATGTATTTGACGGCAAGCTTCCAGTAAATATAACTGACGTTAACACGATATTGGTAAATTGCTCGATCGCATCTGGTTCTTATTCAGCCAAAGGCAGCAAAAGTCAGACAATATATAGTTTTTCACCAGAAGTTCCACCTGGGTCTCTCATGCAAATCAATCCTCGTCATATTATTTGTTATCCGTTAAATGTTGAAAATCAAATAACAGAAGTAAATATGCAATTAATAGACCAATCTGGAAGGCAGTTGGATTTGAATAATGAAGTTGTTACTTATTATGTACACATACGCACAATAGATTCGTGATTGACGACAAAATTGTACAACCTCAGATATATAATGAAACAGAAAAAAGTTTATCGAAGAAAAATAGTAGGAGGAGTTTTCGGAAATATATTTAATAAATTGCTGAAAATATTCCAGGATTAGCCCGTAAAGTTGCGCCAATTGCACTTGACGCGGGTAAAGGTAAAGAAACTCAACGAGCGATGATAACAACAACGAAAAAACTTTTGTCACCAAAGGGCGAACAGATTATACAAAATTTAATATCTAAAGTTACAACGCCGCAATAATTTTATATAACCTAATAAAATAAGTAAATGTCTGTGAAAAATTATCTCAATTTTTCAGAAATTTCTAACAAGGACGACTCAGTAACGGCATTTGAGTATGTCGAATATCTCGATGAAAATTCTAACGAACCTAACAGGGCTGGCCTTAGAATATTCAATGCACGAGACGAGGACGTATTTCTACTGCCTCACAAAGCAATGTTAGAAGTTCGTGGTCAAATTATAACAATAGCTAATCCGCCTGTTGAAATTGCAGCTGTAATAGAAGTAGCTCTTATGAATAATGGTTGGTGTTTATTTAGAAGTGATCGATATCAGCTAGTCAATAAAACTGTCGAAGATATTTCAAATCACTTGGAAGTTGCAAGTACAGCTTTACATATTATTTTGTTTACCGATGATTATTCCAAATCAACTGCAACTAATATGAAGTTGTTTAAAGAATCTGGACGTGGTATAGCAGAATCGACCGAACTTTTATCGACAGGTGCTTTGATGCATGGAGCTGATGCTGCTGCATATTTTCCAATTGTAAGAAGTTTTATCTTTAATGCGGCAGCGCTAGGTATAGCTAGGTATAGCTGCACCAGATGTAGATGCTAATGAAGACGCTGTAAGAGTTTCCCTTACCGCAGCTTGTAATAATCTTGGTATAGTCGCACCAGAAGCAGCTGCAGACGGCGTTACAATGTTAGACTTAGTTAATGATACAATTGACGTAAGAAATACACGTTATAATAAAGGTTTTTCTAAGAGAAAAGCACTTTCAGCAGTTACAGTGATGCTGCCGCTAAGTATAATATTTGGCTTTTGCCGAGATTATGATAAAGTATTTCGCGGAGTTAAACATACGCTTATTTTAGATCGATCAGAACAAAATGATTGCCTATTTAGATTTGGTGGAGTTGATGTACAATTTGTCATAAACAAACTTGCGCTGTAGTTGCACAAATAAATCCGTCGGTTACTAAAGCATTAGAATTAGCTCGTATGCTGGAAAAACGCACGAACAAAATTCATTTTCAGCAACATAAAATATATCAAACAGCAATTCCAAATACCACCGGCTAGACATGGCGAGTTACAACAACATCGAGTGAACAGCTGCCGCGACATTTATTCGTTGTATTCCAGAGACAAGATCGACGTGAAAACCAACAACAAAATAATGGAATATTTGAAAACGCTGATGTTAGACGAATTTATGCCAGAATAAATTCAAAATAATATCTAGAAGTGCGATCGAGTGCAATTTTGCTGATGACGCTAATAAAAAATATAATACACCGTACATGTATCTGCTCGATTCAATGCAGGAATATCAAGATACTGGAGACGGAACTCAGATATTAGTAGAAGAATTTCGTACACTTTATCCGATATTTTACTTTGATGTTAGCAAGAATAGCGAGCGAGCTGTAGACAGCATAGCTGATACTTAGGTTACTTGGACACTCGGGGCCGCTCCAGCAGCAGCGTTAAATGTATATGCACTAGTGTTAAGCGACAGATCTGTGACAATCGACTCCATTGGAGGTAAAATGACAATACAAGTTTAATCTGTGATTGTTATATAAGATGACAAAATATATCATAAAATAAATGAATTTAACCGATGGCCAAGTTAAACAATTAACAACTGCTGTTGATTTGCGGCGGCCGGTTTCATTGAAGATCAACCCGAGTCCTTTAGAAACTTTCAACAAAATTATTGTTGACTAAAAATTAAGCGAGTAAACACGATCGCAAAAAAACTTTCGTTTTAAATTTAAGCGCTGCACAAATAACTGCGATGTCCCACCGCATTGCGTTGGACGGCGGTTTCTTCGGTCCGGCTCTATCAGTAATAGCCAAAACACTTTTGCCTAAAATTTTGCTAGTGTTAGGAACATTAGGGATAGCATCAGCGTCCGGAGCAGTACATGGCGCATCAAAAAATGCAGTTAAAGGTAGTGGAATAAATAAAAAATGCCTAAAGATTAAATATAATGCCTAAATGAAAAACTTAGAAAAAAGACAACGACAAAAAGAAAAAGAACGACGAAAAAAGACACAAGGTGGATTTCTTCCAATAGCCTCATTACAGGCAGTATTAGCGGGTAGTCTACTGCCGGGTTTGTTAGGACGAGGACGAAGACGAGTGCTAATGTTGCCAGGAACAAAGCGTTAAGTAATTTTGATATACTTGGTAAAGTACAAAAAGTTGAAAAATTTCGCAGAGTTCATTCCAAAGATGAACTTACATCTCCAGCATTGCCGGGTTCTTACGTTATAAATTTATAAGATTTTAATGACGGATCTGGTACACATTGTATTACTGTTTTTGATAACAATTATTTCGACTCGTTCGGAATTCCACCGATTGATGCGGTAAGACGATATATGAGTAAATACAAAATAATAAATTATTCTTCTAATCAGATTCAGCAAGTTGGAACTTCCGCTTGCGGTTATTATTGCGTGATGTTCGTTAAACAGATGACCAAAAATCCAGATTTTTTAAAGTTTATTTTGCAATTAGATAAACAAGCCTCTCGCGCTAACGATGAGATAGCGATAAATTTTATCTAAACTTACAAATATAACAATGTCATCATATTGTTTCAAGTGTAAAACTAAAACAGAAAATAACGACGAAATTTGAAAAGACAATGAATAATAGAATAATGCTGAAAAGTATTTGCGCAATCTGTGGAAAAAGAAAACGTTTGTTCTTACCAGCAGCAAAGTCCGGGTCTGGCAGCCCCTAATGTTATCAGGGACGTTTTTTTAGTAGACGTCTAAATAAATAATGACGTGCAACTGCGACGCTGATAGAGATTTATGTCTAGGGCAATATAAAATATAAAATGGTTACATATTGCCAGAAATGCAACAACAGAGAAATAATTGGAACAGGAATAGATATACATAAATTAATTGGCAAACTACCTAAACTGAAAAGCGGATGGACATTTCCAGGTCATAAGTATAACGGTCCGTGGAATCCGCTTGACGAACAACTTGACGAAAATAATAATCCGCGGTAAGGATAAGAACCTTACAATCATATAAAAAAAAATTTTCCGAGTCCGAGTTTATATTTTGCTTTAACAAAACCTTGAAAAAGCCGTCTGTCAACACGCTCTCGAATATTTTCTGGTTTCATTTCGCGAAGTTCGTCTAACATTACTTTGTCGCAGCTATGTTTTTTTCGCCACTTAGGTTTATCTGCTTAACTAAGGAACGGTAGATCGCGTGTCAGTTCGGGCTACATATTTTGCTAATTTTTTTACTAAATATATATATATTTCATAATGGTATCAATGCTGAAAAAATTATATATGATTTTGACCAAATAAGTACTGCATCCTAGCTCAGAGACACCTCGGCCTCAAAACATATTTTTGTCAGAAAATGTGTTATCATGTAAAGTCATTGTTTTGATCTAACAAAGTCTGCTGACAAAAATGTTAACATACAACATTTTGGGAGGCCGGGGGTCTCTGAGAAAGAATTATCAATTCCTCATTACTACTATGTCAAAGCAAATCGCTCACAATGGGGCCTGCTTTTAAACAATGCCGATGATTTGGAGGTTACAACTGCATTGCTTACAATAATTTATAATAATTTAAGATCATTTTCAAATATATGCAAAACCAGTTGCACCTTCAGACTTATAAAAGAGCAATGTTAATGTACCAGTCAGTCCTACGTGCACTAGATAAAAAATACACTTGGAGAGGCAAAATTACAGTTTAAAATATAGTTTAATATAGCTCTTGGAAGGATATCGCTGTGAGCCAGTTTTGACAAATGACATGTCAATTTGAGAACGCATCCTCAATTGGTAGAAACTAAATAATGTTCTTTACAAATAGTGTTATGCAATACACACATTACATGCAATGTTTTATAGTCAAGTCAGATGCTGGCTATCCCCTAGGTCTGCTCTTTATAATACAAAGTAGATCAGATATATTATTTGTTTCAATCAAATGCAGAGAATGACAGACGCATACACAACACGAAGAGTTTACTGGACCCAGTTCCAAATTTACAATTACGGCTGTCATTACCTCAGTCTCCTGTGAGACGTCTGTTTGCAAATTCACGTTTTAAATTTGGTTTCTGAACAAATGATTCAAACACCATTATTGTTAATAGTAATATTTTAGTATTATCATATAGTAATTAGCATCATTACAGTTTTTATTATATTAAAATATTTTATTGAGCTGTACTCTATAATAAAATCACAAAACTCGTGTGTATAGTGTTCTCTCAGAAGACTATCATTCCTAAGCCCCACTGAATCATTCAAAGCTTACACAAATCCGTTGAAGCAGATGACTAACTCTTTCTTCAATCACCTTCTATGTATTGGGTTAGAAACAGCTGTTTAAACTTCACACAATACCTAGTTTAAGTAAGTTACGCACATGCCATCATGCCTATGTGATGGATAAGAAAGGAATGTAAGCATAATATTGCTTTCTTTGTAGGTTTCGAACCTGCCTTTAAAGTTATGTATTGAATAATATATACTGAATAGACCCAAATGAAAGGTGTAGCTCAAACGATTTAAATATTCTTTTAAAAACACTTGAAAAGATTGCATGTTCTCCAAAATATAATATCTCATTTTGAAAGGTTGTATTAAATTATTTAGTCTATGTCAAGAGAACATGACCACATAAGCCAAATTGAAAAATTGTATGGTAATGTCTAGACCAGTTTTAATTCTTGATATCAAAGTGGCTTGGGGAACAAGAAACATTGGTAATTAACATAATAGTCAAGTGAAAATACGATAGGAGAATATATATATATATATATATATATATATATATATATATATATATATATATATATATATATATATATATAAGTATATATAATATTTGTATCGTATGTAGGCTGTATCAATGATATACCACGAGATTTATAATTTGTAATATTTGTATCGTATGTAGGCTGTATCAATGATATACCACGAGATTTATAAATATTTCATTAAAAGAAAACGAAGCTTGTCGAGTTTTCTTTTAATGAAACTTTTATACAACGATAGTAAAATCATTGATACAGCGTACGTACTGTACATATTTTATTTATATCACATACAAATACATATATTTGACCTTTGAATGGAGATCAGATTTGCTACAGGCATTTGTGTATTGACCTAGTGAATGAACTCGCTTCCCGGAGTGTGTCCGCTACAAAATGCAGTTCTCTAGCGTAGTTGCAATTTACAACCACCAATGCATAAATTGATTGTTATCTTTTCTTGGTTTCTATTTTTTAGACTTTCATTAAATCAATATAATACACGCTTATGACTTAAACATGAAAAATGGTTTTAATTATAAAAGTAGAGCAACAGCAAGACTTGGATATCAAAACCATTCAAAAGAAAGCAATGCCATTTATCTTCAGGTGCATGGAAATTAATGTGCGATAGAAACAAAGCAATCTGACGAACCAACAAGAGATAATTTGTTTTTATTTCTCTAGATAAACACGGAGAAAGGGTAAATATATGAAGCAAGACTTACCATTTACAATATAGATTCAAAATATTGTCCTAAAGTTATGATCACAACACTTCTGTAAATAAACAGTTCAAAATTGAATACAGCCTGAATCTCAACAAACAGTTCTAAATTAATGTAGTCTGACTATCAGTTCCGTTCCAAGATTTCGGATGATGACGTTAGACGAAGATTAGCACAATATGTTTGGAACTTTCACTATCACAATTTATAATGTTCTGCACAATTTCAGAAGTAATTTCATCAAATGTGTTTTGTCCATAAATGATATTGTTTTTCTCCAGGGAAAATGATCAATATTTAGAATGTAGACAAAGTATGACTATCCTTACTAAAAATACTAGTGTTGTTTTACACACTTGTTCGAACGAAGAATTCTTTAAGGCACAGTAATACCTTTAATTCTTTAAAGGGGTGGCAGACAGATTCCCCCACTTAACCGAAAAAAATAACTAAAAATGTATTTTTATGTGTATTTGTTTTCCCTCTGATATGTTGTTATGTCTTATTAAAAAAGAATTTTGATCACAAAATTTTGTCCTAAATTTTTTGATCGGGTATTTTGGTCCTAGTGTATCTAAATGTTCACTTTCCCGATTTACCAATCTGAATCATTCTCTTATTACAATTATTGTGAACTTGGCTACAGGTCTCCTAAGTCCTGTAAATGTTATGTGTTTTGTGCTATCATGTATGTTGCTATAAGTGTATTTTGTAAGGACAGCCTTTATGTCAATTTCCCGGTTGTCTACCATTATTATATGCATTTCGACTCTATCTATTCACACTCATCATTATTTCTATTATATGCATATAGTCTGTATTGTATTTTTTACTATTTATTAACTTATTTAGGATTTTTGAAATTTCGATTTTTTGAGGGTGAGACGGTGTAAAACTAATATATTTTTCCAAAAGAAGAATATACTGTTTTAAACCATGTGTGTATGTAGTCTGTCATCTCCCCTTTATATCAATTTCATTTTTTAAAATTTGCTATAAAGATATGGTGTTTTCTCTTCTAGTTCCTTTAGTATCACCCGATGTTTTGCATGTAATTCAAAAAGTAGGTCTAAAGGGTCTAAATTATTTGTCCATATATGACTACACATGGGAATTTCTGAGGCTGCCCACTTCGCGTAGCGCCATGAGATATAGCCCTACGACGTCCTTGTCTATTACTTCTTCCATGTATCAAATTATCTATGAAATATATAAAATATGTTATAAAGACAGGCATCATTAAAGAACTTACTAATAAATATAAATTATTTCTTGATACTAATAATTTGACCGAATTTTTTTCATTGTAGATATTTTGAATCCAGTTTTTTTCACATAATGTATTTTATTAAAATATCCATCTAAATATAATAATATTTAATCTCTATTTTTCGTAATCAAACTAATCTCTTTCATTTTTAATCTTTCCGCATTTGGTTTTAACATGTCTTTTTGTAAAATCAAATCTTTTACATAGTGGACACTTTGATATTATTCTGATCATAGGTCCCCTTTTTTATATGTTACCATTTCGCCAAACACCATGTATGCATTTAAAAATTAGACTTTGCATTTGTTTTAAAAAATATATTTTTCCATGTTCTAATCCAATTACCACCAACACACCATATTTCTAGTTCTATTTTACATCTGGTATCTTTTGTCACTATGTCTCTTAGAGGCTGACCAAATGTGAATTTCTGGCTTCAGCAGAAACCGAAACCAAACGGAAATTTAAAGATGAGCTTTCGGCCGGAACCAAAGCCGAAACCGAAAGATGTATAACCCAGCAAAAGTTTCAAAAGCTATGTTGTGAAACTAAGTCAAAGATGCAATAAAACACAAACGTTATCAATAAAACTTTAATACTCAAGTATTTTGTAATCCAGAAATAATCAATACCAGCCTACACTTGAAGTCTTGCAGTAACAGTTGTTAAATAGCGGTTCGTTCAGCGTTCATTGGTTAGTAGTTGAATCCAAGCAAACGAATGTTCTAGTTCAGAAACAAAAGTTTTTTTGCATTTTTTGCCCAGTAGGTTGCTGCGTCGGTCGGCATACAGCTGACCTGCTGCACTGAACAACTGCTCACTTGTCACGCTGGTGGGTGGTGCAGACAAGTACTTGCGAACAGCGGATTCCAGAAGTGGGTATTGATTACAATGCCAATACGCATATATATCCGTCATTCTAGGCATACGTGGCTTCTCGAGGTAACTATTTAAATGTTGTTCCTACAGCGGCATGTCATTGTTTTGACTTCGACTGTCATTAGTTTCTGACAAATCGATATCATAAGACTGACTGTCATACGTAGCCCACAGATCCACCTTTTCTTCGGCATCAGACTTCTCGCTGTTCTCAGGTTTGGAATCAACACTGTCAGTAGATGAAGCTGCAGCTGGCGTACTGACATTACTCGTAACAGATTCTTGAACCGAACGTAAAACATCCAGAACTACTTTCGTTGCTACCATTTTCTCTTGCTCGCTGAAGTAAGTATCCTTGAAGCGTGGACCAGTCAGCGTGGCAGCTAGAAAGAGTGCTGAGGAACCAATATAAGAGAGTCGACGATACATTGCATCACGTAGCGACGCTTTCATCTGTTTCAAGCCCTGATCTGCTTCTGCAGTAGTTTTTAGCATGTTATTCAGATTAAAGACGAGCGGGAAAACCAATGAAATGCATGACTCCTCAGCACAAATATCCGACGTTGCTATGTAGGATGGTTTTAGAAGTTTCACAATTCTTCCAGCCAGCTCCCTTTCTGTGTTTGAAAGGCTGTCAATTCCACCTCGCTCTACGCTAAACAGATTAATTGCCTTGCTCTGTTCAACCAGACGCTCCAGCATAAGAATGGTGTTATTCCATCTCGTCTCAACGTCCTGCAGTCCCGAGTGTGATGGGACTTTCATCGTGAGTTGATGTTCCATGAGATGACGGCAGGCTTGCTCACTATGCTTAAAGTGGGCAACAATCGTACGTGCTTTTTTGATGACAACTTGTACTGATGTCAAGGAGGGCTGGACAAAATTCGGTAGTGCATGTTTCATCACTGTCTCCTCTATCTTCATCTTTTTTGCGGCACGCTCCGCTTCGTCATTTATGGCCATCTTCAAGTACTTGCCATGAAGCTCTTTGTGGCAGCTGGCCAGATGTCCTTTCAAGCCTGAAACTGTTTGATATTTTGGTTTATCGCTGCCTAATGAAAACAGTTTGTTACATTCTTTGCACCTTGCCGTTCGTACATCTGCCTCAACGTTTGTGAAATATTTCCACACCGCATTCTTCGACATTCTTTAACGATATACGTGGGGTATTTTTTAAGGATTACGTGTTTTATTCGTTTACAGACTAACAGCCTTGCATGTGCCGCTGCATAAGAAAAATGACAGTTTATCTAATGACATTCTGATAGTTGACCGATAGATTAAATCATTGAAAGCTTAAACCACTTTCGGCCGAAACCGAATCTACGCCGAAAGTGGTCATATGGGAACTTTCGGGCCCGAAAACGAAACCGAATTTGAACTTGAGTCGGTCTTTACTCTTAGTATTTTTTATGTATTTTTTGTAGTGTCCTTCCATATTTCATCTTTAAAGGTATGTTATGTTATGTTATGTTATGTTATGTTATGTTATGTTATGTTATGTTATGTTATGTTATGTTATGTTATGTTATGTTATGTTATGTTATGTTATGTTATGTTATGTTATGTTATGTTAGGAATGACTCTCTATTACGACTCTTTAGAAACAAACCTGTTCTTACAAATAACCGAGTATAAATAAGAGAAACTACTACGTCGTTTCATGTATACAAACACGAAGAACACGTGTCATTTCGAAATCCAGCTGCGTATTAATAAAGGCGAAAAAAAGTATTATTTTGAAACAGTCTTAGTAACAGCCAATCATTTACAAGCATTTGCATACATGTTTAGTTGTAATGACAAAGAGTTCATGCAAAAAACACGCTTACACGAGTCACAACTACGTTTCAAATAAATATCATGTTTCTAACATAATAATAATAATAATAATAATAATAATAATAATAATAATAATAATAATAATAATAATAATAATAATAATAATAATAATAATAATAATAATAATAATAATAATAACAATAGTAATAATAATAATAATAATAATAATAATAATAATAATAATAATAATTACATTCAATGATATAAACAGTGAAACAAAATTAAAATCAAGAATTATAAAGAATACAAGCCCTAATAAACATGTAGTTCAAATACAGAGTCGTAACAATGTGTACCACGTAAGAAAGGAATTTACTGGTTTATAACATGGTATCATTGATAAACACTGTTGATAAATCCCAAGGAAAGTGCACACATATCTTTACGACGAATCTTATTCTTTTAACTTACATGGTATAATTTCTATTTCAAGGTTTTAAGCCAGCCAAAAATCCTTTCTGCTCTCATTCCACATTTCTGCGCAGTATATTATGTAAGATATGCTTGAGAGAAGAGGGTAAAATAGAAAGGATAAAGAATTGTAATGAAAATGTGTAACATATTAAATTAATTCAGAAAACGCCGATTATTAATACTTTTTATCATTATTTTTCATACGTCACTAGTGACTAGTTTGTGGAAGTTGATTACAATTGGATATGCCAATAATATTGGTATATCAAATCGATTTATATAGATATGCACAGATAGTCATGCGTGTGTAATTTCTCTTCTTTCATAAATCATACACATAAGCCAAGTTGGAAAACTATATGGTAATATCTAGGTATTTGTCAGCTTGTAAACGCAAATTTATATCTCCTCAATTCGTCAAGAGAAAATTAAGGAGTGTATGGGTAGGTATAAATCTATATATGTTGATATGTTCGTCCGTCGAGTCAGCAAAGACCACTCTAGTCAGTCGTGAGTTGGAGGGGCTGGTTCTGTTCTCTGTGTGCGCAGGTGGCTGATAAGTCCAATCCTTACACGGAAGTTCAATTGCAGAATGGACACGGAATAAGTGGGACATCTCCATGAAAGTCGCTGGCACGTAATTTTTTGATTTTACTCTTTATCTCTGCAGCTGCTATCCTGCTCGATTCGCACAGCTTGGAGCCTTTGTGCAGGTAGGAACGCCAAGTGATTCGATCGTTAGCTGTTTGCTCCCATGAGTCAGGGTTTATGTTGAACGCTTTCAATGCAGCTTTCAAATTGTATTTGAAGTGTTTCTTCTGACCTCCTTAGGATCTCTGCCCTTGCTGTAGCTCGTTATAGAAGAATTTCTTAGGCAGTCGGTGGTCTAATATGCGTAAAAGATGTCCCGCCCAGCGTAGCTTGGACTGCATCATGATGGTGTGAATGCTGGGGAGACCTGCTTTGGCTAGTACCTCGGTGTCTGGGACTTTGTCCTGCCACTTGATGTTGATTATTTTCCTGAGGATTATGGTGCGAAAGTGGTCCAGCTTCCTGGCATGGTGTTGTTACACCGTCCACGTTTCGCATGCGTAGAGTAATGTGGGAAGTACAACTGCCCTGTAGACCTTTAGTTTGGTCGTGATACTGATGCCTCTTCTATTCCATACATTCTCATGCAATTTGCAAAAATTTGCGCTTTGCTCTGACAATGCGGAGGTTCACAGCGTCGTCAATAGTGACACTCTGTGAAACTGTGCTGCCAAGGTAGGTGAAGCGGTTCACTACCTTGAGGTTTTGGCTGTTGACGGTGACGTTTGGCTCAGTATAGGGCTTTCCCGTGGCTGGGTGATGCAGTACTCCCATCTTCTTAATAGTGATGGTAAGACCAAAGCTTGTGCAGGAACTGGAGAACTTGTCAACGCTGCATTATAGGTCTCCTTCTGAGCCAGCATTGAGGGCGCAATCATCGGCAAATAAGAACTCCCTTATGTTGTTAGTCATAAACTTGGTTTTCGCTTGTAACCTTGTGGGGTTGAACAGTTTTCCATCTGTATGGTACCTGATGCCGACTCCAACATCTCCGTCTTTGAAAACATTAGTCAGCATAGGGGGAAAAAAGACTGAACAGTGTTGGTGCCAAAATAAAACCCTGTTTGACGCCATTGGTTACTGGGAATGGTTCAGAAGACTCTCCATGTTCATGGACTCGCTCCAGCATGCCGTCGTGGAATTGCTGAACTATGGATATAATTTGTTTTTGGACATTCATACTTATCCATTACCTTCCATATTCCTTCTCTGCTCACAGTATCAAAAGACTTTGTCAAGTGAATGTAGATGGAGAATAGGTCAGCATTTTCCTCTTTACATTTCACTTGCAGCTGCTTTGCAGCAAACAACATGTCAATAGTCCCATTTTTTTCCGAAATCCACACTGGAGTTCTGGCAAGAGTCCCTGAGTGAGTCGCTTCAGTAGGATTCCGACGAGTATATTTCCTGCGATAGAGAGAAAGGAAATACCATGATGGTTATCGCAGGCTTGTCGGTTTCCTTTGCGTTTGTATAGGTGGATTATGTAAGCATCTTTGAATTCCTGAGGGATTGTCTCTTGCTGCCACATCAGCAAGAACAGTTCGTGGAGCCTTTCAATCAGGGCTGTATCCCCTTCCTTGTAGACATATATGTGTGTGTGACTAATCTTATTTCGTAGACCATGCACATGGGATACGATCACTTGTTCGGGGAAAAAAGACAAGTTGTTGATAAAATCAACACTGCACTAGTTCTCTAGATCTGATCAATCAAAATCCTCAATGGTTGGAAATAAACTCTTGAAGTAATGTTGATTTATATGAGAGGAAAACATAAATTGAGTTATATATTTCCAAACTATCATTATTGAGAAGTTTTAACACAGACAATATATTGAAATTCTCTGAATGACTCTATCATTCTGCTCTTGATAAATGTGTCACACTAAGTGTATTTCGTTTGATAAATGTATTCTATATTTAATAAAGTATGATTTGTAAAATGTACCTTGTTTATATACACCCACCTTTAGAAAACTCCTTTTTTAACCGTTCCACATCTTTACCCTATGTTTAGTTCTTCACTATAACAATAATTTCAATAAGATCTATCGCAATTAAGTATGCAAAAGCTTTTGAAAATTTACCATTCAAGGTACATTTTGGATTAATTATTTATGTTTTCTTGCCTTCTTACAGTCAGCTGTTTAATAATTTCCCCTTCATTACATGTTGATCCTGGCAAGTTCCTAACAGTCTAATCTAGGCATTATTTGAAGTGTTAACAGCTGTTTCGAAACATTATGGCACAAGTTGGTTGCATAAAGTGTCAGCCCTCTACTTCACAGCCTTGTGTAAGCTATCAATTAGTAACGAAACGTTTCCCTCTATGTCGGATACGGTAAGCCTTAGCAAACATAATTGTTTGGAAGGAATAACATTCACTTGTGTTTTATAATATTGTTGAAAACTACAGCTGCACCAAATCTATTCAAACAATAATAATGACACACGTAATAGTACTAATTATTGTTTGCTGCTGTTGATGGTTATACTGAAAATGCTACTGCTAACAATAATCATAACTGGTTGATGCTATTTCAAGCTAGGCTTCAATTTTAAATTATAGATATCAATTGTGTTCAATTCTTAGTTTCATCTTCTGGACTGGGGCTATTACTGTCGACCACAGTAATATCATCCTAACACTGAGAACCTATAAATAGGTTCTTTGAAAATAATCAGACCCACCCACCCCCCCCTCTCTCTCTCTCTCTCTCTCTCTCTCTCTCTCTCTCTCTCTCTCTCTCTCTCTCTCTCTCTCTCTCTCTCTCTCTCTCTCTCTCCGAGATCATGAAGTTGGCTAGC
>JAEAOA010000499.1:45000-157500 GCA_016746295.1 Potamilus streckersoni
CATGGCTTTCCTGTATGAAAAATATAGGATTAAAATCCCTTTGATTTTCAATGTGATAGGCAGACGATTTAGACTGTTGCTTGGTTATTTCTGAAGAACTAGTAAATAAATTCTAGACAAACAGTTATACCGTTCATCCGAATGGATATATAGCAGAAGGCCAACGTGAGTAAAATCTTTGTCAAAGAAATTGCAATGGTTTAAGTTTAATATTTCTCGAATGAAATTGCTTTCAGAAATGTCGCATATGGAAGAAATTATTTTCAAGAGTTATTGATTCCCTGATCTGGTCTTTCGTAAGCGAATGACAAAGTCTATGATTATTTCGTTTTAAGGTTCGTCAAATAAACGAATAGGTAGCAGATTATTCTAAAGTATATGATGAGATTTCCTGACAATACAACAAGTTTGACAGTTTAAACAGTGCTTTGGAACATCACTTTTAATTGCAGCTAATACAAGTGATTCAAAATCTTGAGATAAGTTTTAATGACTCTTAAATGACCAGCCAAGGGATTTATATAGGCTAGACGAAGACTATCATGTCGATATGACTTTGGAGAGACAATTGGAAAGGCCACTGACCACTGGTCATCTGCTTGTGCATTCGATCGAGTTTGCTTTTATATACGGACCCAATTGTTTACAGAATCTTAAACATATCTTGTGTCTGTTTAGCTTTTTAATAACTAACTGAAACAAGCAGAGGATTTCATCCATATCCTCTTAGGCAATGTGTGATTGTCTTTTGTCACAGTGATTAAAAGGATTCTTAAAAGGAGGATCACTTATTTATATTGATTGAAGAACGACATTTGCAAAGACGGCCTAATCAAGTTGAAGATCATTAGATTTGTCAGCTTAAAGAATCAACATAATACAAATAAAGCAGTTGTTTCGCATCACGATAAATGTTTAATTTACATAGAGCTTGTAAATTACAAGCAAATTAACCACAACCAATTTCCCAATGTCTTTAATACATCATTTATGTTAACGTCATACTCAGTGGACTTAAAACTATATGTCAATCACAACGAGCGATTGATCAAAGCTTGCATTTTAAATGCTCATCCTATGTTACACTTCTCACCAAAAGCAGTACGTACGTTTCAAAAAATTACTTTTGTTTATTTTTAAAATTTATAAACATAGCTAAAACGTGAAGGAAATGCCAAATCCTTCGGCTTATGATCAAAACTTCACATTTGACTAGGTATCATCGTATTTTCCACTGCATAATCATCCGCAACAAACGGTACTACCCACAGACTTCCTTATGTACTCACGTATCAAACACTGCAACTAAGAGCAAATTAGCTGCACGAAGTCGACAAACCGACATGCCCCTCTACATGCATGTGGAAATAACTATCTTCCTCTCTACATATATTCGAACATAAATTTACGCCTATTTATTTGAACAGGATGTGGCTTACTACCAAGACAGAGAGAACGGGGCATACATGACGGCCAGATGTGTCAGAAGATCCGTTGAAAAGTGTGACATTGTCATCGTAAGAATACTGATTTATTATCAAATAAAAATGTATTCAGAATAGCATTGTCATGCCCTTTGTAGCAGATCATATGTAAGTAATGAATACTCCTATTTTATGTAATTTGTGTAACCGTCTTTATCACTTGCAATATCAGTACCTTTCTCCTTTAGACTTTTAGTTTCACTGATACAGCTGCTGAGCTATGATGATATTAATAGATTCTTTATCTGTAAACGCCTGATATGACGCAGTTTCCTGAGCCGAAAGGGTGTGCTAAAATTTCTCTATCATGATATTATTGGGAATGATTGAAAGTTCTGAGACCGGCGGTTGTGTTTTTTCTCGGGAAACCGTTTGTCATTAACCCCGGATGACAACGGTGTCAGCGGGAAGAGCTGCAATGTTGATGTTTATTTAATGCAACGTTTGGGCATCTATGTTTATCGTCTATGAACCTGTTTGTGATGTATTAAAGGATCGTGGTCCTTAAGTTGATTTCTGAGGGAATCATTAGAAATAATTTACTAAACATTTTCTTAAACTTGCTTATCGCAGATTAGTGTTCAAGATGTCGCTAAAACTAAAATAAAATTGTTGCATACCTGAAAAAATCATGTAATTTTCGTGCACCATTTCCGGTGATCGACAGTATAGTTATTACGAAGTAATAAGAATTACTGCCATAATGTTGCAGTCCATCGTGTAGAGACCTGTTCAATCACCCGGGAGAGTTACAGGGTTATTAATGAGTGTGCCTGATTGTGATATTATGTTGTCCTATAATCCGTGACCCACTGCTTTCCACTGTATAAGATCCTCGTATAATTGTGAATGTTGTGAAATTAACATGTTTTTCAAGGTCTTTAGACTGTGACGTTAGTATTAAAAACAGTCTTATTTACATACTTCATTATCTATTCTGGTCAAAAATAGGACATGATATTGCTTTCTAAAATGAATGAGAATACATTTATTCTAATGCTTCGTTTAAGTATATGTTATTTACTTGGCAATAACTAGTGCTGAAAGTTTTAAGAACATTGATCAGACAGGACAGATTACTGCACCTAAATTGACATGCTCGAGAATTGAAGTTTCTCGATACAAACCTCTCTGATATGTAAGCATATGACATATATCTTGACATGCAAGTATTCAGTCAAACGCTCATGATTAAACTTCCATGTTTCTTACAATGATCATCTGCATTGTCACTAAACTATTTTCTACATTAGGTTAACATTGTTTCATCAACAATTCGGACAGTGGTATAATAAGAAACTCACGTGATTATTTCTGTGTTTCTATTTCTTGGCCGTGAGCCGAAGATTTACATAATTAAGATGTGTAGTTGTAATAAATCAATTATCAATGTCATCCCATGTTTGCAATATAAGGGTATGTGTGATTTCATATCTTATCTCCAGATTCATGATGTTTCTTGAAAGGTGTTCTCATATATGCTATTTATTACAGATAAACGACATAGATGTCATTGGCAAGATATTTGAAAAAAGGGATAAACAGAGAGAGTAAAAAAAAACTGAATAACCTTGATTATATACTAATACATATGCATTTTTGTACCCTAAACTAGAATGGAAACATTCGAATTGGAGATAGACATTTCGATCTTCGACCGTCAAAGGCTGCCTTCAAATCACAAAACGTTTTGGAAATTACAGGCCTTCTTGGCACACAATATGTTCTCCAGGACCAAAAACATATCAGAGGAAAAATGTCAACGGAATATGAAGGTTTTCAATAATTTATTCTGAGCATAATATATACAGGAACAATCTGCCTCTTTATTTCTTCTGAAGCCACAATAAGAAAAGTGTTTTCCGTAATATATTTACTGAAATACAGCGTATGAAAAACAAAGTAGGCATAAACTTAATTGTTCCTCATTTGAGAGAAGGAAAATCAGTTCTAATTCCGACAAATTAATCATTACTGATTGTCGTTTTAGCAGTTACATTTTAATGTCTGTTTGTCTTTCTTGCTTTATAGATTAAACGAAGTCTGACTGTGAGGAATCATCATTGCAATTAACTGTTTTCATTCTCCAACTTTTTTTCAGTCTATATTTCATTACTTATTAAATTGAAAATGGAAAAAGCTTATGTAAGGTAATCTTAAAAACATCACATTATCTTTTTTACTTTGCACGTGATAAAATGGGTTTTTTTGCAGAAGAAACAAATGCCATAGAGAGAAACGCAGAAGAGAAACTTACAGATCTTCCCAAATATATTCTACATGGAAAAGACAAAGCTACCCATTTTCATTTACCATATGAAAAGTTATCGAACAGAAACGTTGATGATCTACTTAATAAATTGACAACAGAAGATATTTATAAGAGAACAGGTACGATTTATTCCGATAGATTATATTATGTTAATACCGGATAGAATTCAATGATGTAACAATTCAATTAAAATTTATTTTTTGTATCCTAGTATATTTTAAGCATCACGTTTTATTATGAATCATTTCTTGGTAGGGAAGGACATGCAATTTATCACAGACAGTATTGTGAACACAATTACATTCAAAATAAAATATACCGAAATGATACAGATTTATATAAATCAACATGTAAAAATATAGGTGAACGCAAGATAAATGATTTCCATTTCAAATTCTATTCACAGGTAAAATTCGCAGTCAAAATAATTACCATGTTGAGGTCGCCGTTCTGTTAGATTCCAGTATATGGGACTTGTAGGTGATCTCCTTGACTATAATAAACATGCATCTATCTATCTGTCTATCTATCTGTCTATCAATCTATCTATCTATCTATCTATCTATCTATCTATCTATCTATCTATCTATCTATCTATCTATCTATCTGTCTGTCTGTCTATCTATCTATCTATCTATCTATCTATCTATCTATCTATCTATCTATCTATCTATCTATCTATCTATCTATCTATCTATCTATCTATCTATCAGAAACAAATGGATCCTGATATAAGCATATCCATAGAATCTTAATTTTTCCATCAAACAAAGTAGACCAATCACCTCATATTTTGCATACAGAATTTCCTGAAAATATTAGAAAACACCTGTTGTTGGATATAGGCTATCAAGTAAATAAGATCATAGGAACAGTATTTTGACAATAAATATTGTTGTATAACATGTAAGCAAAATGATTGTTAGCTGCAAGATTTTTTTAAACAAATCAATCGTACCATAATGTTTGATTACATTAAAAAAGTTCAATATTAGTCATGTTAGACAAAACCATAATCTATACATAGTACTGTTTAGACATTAACAACACTAACAAAAACGTATTCTTTAAGTTGATCGGATTTGTTTCAGACTAACGATAAAAAGATAAAAAAAAACAAAACAGCGCATGTCCAAGCATTTTAGCACAAACTATAGTAATGGTTTGTTGAAAGTAACTGTCGTTAGTAAAGCATATGTTGGTCAAAAGCATTTAGGATTATGTATGTATGTATGTATGTATGTATGTATGTATGTATGTATGTATGTATGTATGTATGTATGTATGTATGTATGTATGTATGTACGGAAATTACATTTAAAATTCATTGTGGATATTGCTTTCAGATTTTTTACAATGTCAAATGCAACGTATGACAAAGACAACGAGACCAAAAGGAATATGAGACGATATTTCTCACACATCATGAACGGTGTAAGTATGATGTGCTTTATTGCTAAACACATCTACGATTTGTTTGTTTCAGACAAAAATAATTTGCGACTGAACGATGCGTGATCGTGGTTGACTTCGGAAATTTCGTTGCAATCACCTGTGCATGAAATTTATTTGAGTTAAGTTCTTGAGCATTTTAGTATTAATTTAATTTTTATTGATCTTACTGTATTAAAACTTCCTGCTTATACTGGAAAAGAGTACTCTATCAGATTTGATATATAACAGCTGTTGTCTCGAAGATGTATTGATAATACTAAGCTCGCCTTTGTCTGTTGGAAACTTCAGTTTAGTTCTTTTAGCATCAGTAATGGTCTTGCTAGGCTTATTTGACTTATTATAATTTAAAAGAATGGAACATTTCCTGACGAAACGTAGACACATCCGTTTTCTACCTTATCGTTGCTAATACAAAATTGGAGTAGCTGTCTGTTGTATACTCACTATGATATTCAACTGCATCTGCAGAGTAGAATTTTAAACAAAACAAAAACATCATTTCACGCATTTTTATCTTAAAATCTTATAATATAATTGTTTTCAAGAAATGTATGTATGGTTCCTCATAGGTAGACCTGCTGTACAAAGGAATAGAAGATACTAGAATATCAATCAGCGTCTACGTTCAAACATTTGTCCTTTTCCAGGTAAGATAGTTTTGAACTCGGTTCCTGTATATCCCTGAAACCTTGCCACAATGCAAAACATTTGTAATGTTCCGATTTACTATCTAATTATAAGTAGATTGTTATGATTTACTGCCTTCGATTTGGTGAAGGGTAAAGTTCTGCTTTTGAAATGTGTAAGCCTCCAGATGATAAAAAGTAAAACTATAGCAAATACATGAAAATATTGTCTTCTAATTCCAAATCCCTACATCAATTAGAGAGCATTCTTCTAAGTTTAAAAACGTTGAAGTGACATCTGCAAAGAAATTATTTACTTTAGTGTTTACTAGTTTTGCATTCTTCTATTGCTCGTTGAAAAAGTACAAAGTATATAAACGTTTGAATATGACAGGATTGACAAAGCCTGAATAGCTACTATTGTCTGATGTATAGCTATAACATTTTGTGTGCTGACCTCATGTCCGTACGTAATTGTGGATTGTTTTGGATTTGCCTACATTACATTTGTCATAAGTAGTAAAGAAGCTGATTTACATACATTTTAGTTACAGGCTTAAACCTTTTGACAATTTGATGTAATTTTCCACTAGAAATGTCATTATAATTCTTGCTAAACGCAGTGAATTTTGTAAGACGGATTCGTTACCTTTGAAAACAATATGTCGGAAGCCTGTCTCATCAGAACGAAAAGCATCCGATTATTTTGATATTTATGTGAATTAATTCCAATATATTCTGATTTATACAATTCTTATACCGTTACGACTCTATGGCCATAAACAAAGTAATTCAAATGAGCAATATACCAAACGTTCCTTGAAATTGCGCAGATATATTATTTCCCAAGTATACAATAAATTACTATTTAAAATGGACTATATATCCTATACAAATATTAAATATAGACACTGAGTAAAATCTAGTTCCCCCCAAAATATATAACACTAATTGTGGATATGTATATGCACCGCATGCTATTGGTCTTGGGTCGTCCTGGAGTCTTCCTGTGTTCATTTTGGACCAAAAATACCTGCGACAATACATAGCATATCATGCACCGAACTACTGCATTAAATCCAACATTATCAACAGATTCACGACAGCTTACACTTTATTATTAGCTACTGAAAAGGACTGTCTACATCGGTATATCTTTACTCTAGTATAAAGGTTTCCGGTGACTCTTTTAGAGTAATAGTATATACAACTCTGCCATTTGTTCAGTTCCCATATCGCTAGAAAAGATATAAATGCAATCGACATGGTTGGCATTATCAAAAAAAGTTTGAATCTCTGAAATATTGCCAACATTGCCCGGATAAATTGCGTCTGACAATGACCTTGCTGAGCCAATAAATAAGCTTCAGTTGACTTATATATATATATATATATATATATATATATATATATATATATATATATATATATATATAGATGCAATAAACTGACGACGAACAGTACGAAACTAGTAACTAACTAGCCTAAGCGCTTTCGACTCCCAATGAGTCTTTTTCAAAGGCAAATACAAAACATAGTTACGACAAACAAATAAACACAAAAACGTTGCGTTTTTGTGTTTATTTGTTTGTCGTAACTATGTTTTGTATTTGCCTTTGAAAAAGACTCATTGGGAGTCGAAAGCGCTTAGGCTAGTTAGTTACTAGTTTCGTACTGTTCGTCGTCAGTTTATTGCATCTATTTTAATTAATCCCTGACAGACGTGATCCCTTGGTGGATCCAGTACGCTTGAGAGGGTTGTTATTCGCCATATGATTTGTATTCTTTATATATATATATATATATATATATATATATATATATATATATATATATATATGTGTGTGTGTGTGTGTGTGTGTGTGTGTGTGTGTGATTTGGAATAGGCTGTTTGAGCATTAATAATGGATAAATGGGTTCTATACATTATGGAGGGGATTATCAAATTTTATATATTGTTCTGCTAAATTGCTTCCTGATCTTTTCAATGGTACTTAAGATAAAGGATTTTTCATATGGATTATGTTTTTCACTGTCAGATTGAAGTTTTCTAACTTTAATGGCAAGTGTAAAAACATACTTATAATAACTAACCTTTTGATTGAGAGAATCTAAAAGTTGTCAAAAACTTATTATATATATATATATATATATATATATATATATATATATATATATATATATATATATATATATATATATATTTCTGAGCTTTGCATTTTATGGGTGAATTATTACTATTACATTTAAGCACATAGTCTTTAAATATATTGAATGTTCTCTGTGTTTCAAATTATATTGCATATAATAGATGTGCATAATTAAAACAAAGTTTTAATAGTAGTGTTTACTGCAAAGTCTACTCGTGTTCCAGTGCAAAAAGAAGTAACAGTATTTGATATTTGTTTTAATATAACCTGTCATAGTATCATAATCATCACGCGAGGTAATAGATTATTGAACATTCCATAGAATCATAATCATCATGCGAGTTATAGGTTATTCAACCTGACATAATATCATAATCATCATTTGAGTCAATAGAGTATTCAACCTGTCATAGAATCATAATCATCATTTGAGTCAATAGAGTATTCAACCTGCTATAGCATCATAATCATCATGCGAGTCAATAGGTTATTCAACCTGACATAGTATCATAATCATCATGCGAGTCAATATGGTATTCAACCTGACATAGTATCATAATCATCATGCGAGTCAAAAGGGTATTCAACCTGACATAGTATCATAATCATCATGCGAGTCAATAGGGTATACAACCTGTCATAGAATCATAATCATCATGCGAGTCAATAGGGTATACAACCTGTCATAGTATCATAATCATCATGCGAGTCAATAGGGTATACAACCTGTCATAGTATCATAATCATCATGCGAGTCAATAGGGTATACAACCTGTCATAGTATCATAATCATCATTTGAGTCAGCAAAGTAAAGTTATATAATAATCATCCAAGCGAATACATATTTCCGGCTGCCAAATATTCATAGTCGTCAACCTTTTCTATGGATAACTCGGGATGCTGTAGTATCATAATTGTCATCCGAGTCAATAGATATTAAGTCCTCCATATTTTCATAATCATAGTTAAAATTACAATATCATTCCAAATAGCATAGATAGTATTGTAATTGTCAACCGAGTCAATATAACCAGGATTATAATTTTGACTGTTGGCCACGCTTACGGTAAGAATTATATGAGTCACAAGATTCAATATAGCTAACACATAATTCAATATATCTACGCCATATATTGGGTATGAATTTATCATTTGTATCGCTAATATCGTTTGTAAATATAACACCACAAATACTGTTACATTTCTTTTATTTTTTATTCTTATATTGCTTGGCATTGCATTTGTTTACATTTTATACATCTAAACATTTTTCTAATTTGATCAATTGGTAGATATATTATGAAACGTTATTTCCATTGTTTTTTGTTGTTGTTGTTACTGCTGTTGTGAGGTGTAATACCATATTTCAGCAAAGGATAGGTTACAAGGTATACATTGTTTCCGGTGGAAGTATCCGGAAATACCTTCAGGAAGAATCACCGACCCATAGAAAGCTACCGGCAAGGTTTAAAATATAGGTGTTAATTATTCAATAGATACAACCTTAGGTTGATATATGGGATGATTATTTAGTCAGTAATTAATACACCTTCTCAGGCAATATTAATTCACTTTTTAAAAATATATTACACACTTGAGTCAATGTTCCAGCCCGTGTTCATGTAATATTTCATTATCTATTTTTGTTTGTCTATACATTTATGTTATTTACAATAACTTTAATATATTGATAACTTTCATATATTGCTATTTTCAAGTGATATATATTTGTTTCAAATAGAACAAATCGTTTCAAATGGTAACGGAAGTGCAGATATTAACTAGTAAAGTAAACAAAAATATTAATTTGGCAACATCTCTAAATGATGTTTACATATATGTCTCTTTATCACACGTTTACCGCTGTCGCATTAATGCAACTGGTTTATATCAATGAGAGTAGCACAACTTTATACATTCCTTTAGTTTTATAAACAACTGTGTGCTAATGTGTTATGTATATAATTATACAAAACAATGTTTATCTTAAGTTGATTTAAAAATAAACTTAAAATAATTGCATTTTTATAAAACAATTTTTTAGCGTTTTAATTTTAGTAGTTACTTTCAAAGAAAAGCTAGGTGCAAAATCCTAATTTAGGGAATAATTTAGAGAAGCAAAGTAGTGCTGAGATTATCAAGATGTATACTCACATTTCGGCATAAATGTTGATAGAATGCAACTCAGTTTTGAGTTACTTCAGACTATCGATACCTAATGTCAAAAATCAAACCGAAAGTAATTTGTATTTGCAGAGTCTGCGAAATGGACAACAATTATACAATTATATTAGAGAAATCATAAAAATATCAGATTGGGAAAAAAATGGCCTGAAATTGTGGCGGTTTCAAACATTGTGTCACTTTAATGAACTAATCCAAGATTGTAATAAATTCAAGCCATAAAGCATGCACGTTAATGACATTAACAATATCTTAAGGTCAATTGATTCCTTGCTATACATATGCAATAGATCGTTATGATACAAATATGCAATTTTTAGCTAAAGATTCCTTTAAAAATTGTTATTTCTTTGCATGCTTGAGTAAAAATTACTTGGTCGCTTAACCGTCGTTTAATCTTATTATCTTTTCCTTTTATCTCTCCTGTCTATGTCTCTCATCTTTTGCTTTTTCTTTTATACTTAGAGTACACATTACATACGACGCCTTTTATAACGTAGCGTATTTATACTCCCGAAATTAGGGCCACATAATATACGTGGGAAATAAATCTCCTACATTCAAGACACAAGAAATCAAAATTTGATAATATGCAGTCTTTTTTCTTGAGACCTATATTACCAGTCTCAAGTTCTTTTAATGTTAAGTTAGCAACGTATTGAAATAACTACCGCATCATTTGCATTTGTGTCTGTTTTATGCCTAAACCAACTTATGTTTTGGAGTTTCTAGTTATTTATTTTCATTTGATTTCATCATGGGATGAAAGCCGGGAGCTGACTTTCCGTACAAAGAGTCTAAGGTGACGATGGAGAAGGGAAGAAAAATGATCGATGGTGTAAATTACCTTATAGATCTACGTGATTGGGATATCAACAATAGGCATATGTATTTACCAGAATTCGACCAAGCAATTCTCTTTACGAGGTGAGTGATTGTAAAGAGGGTGACCATATATGTTAAGGAAACAATGACTACCCTGATCATATTCTGGAATTTAACAGAATAAGGCCGGTTCGGAGCTGAAGTTAGCAAATTTACAGAAAGTAATTTTGTGATTGAGATGTTTATGGATAGTGTAATTGAACGATGAATAAATCTGACATCATACTCGTGCGCATAAGTGATTTAACAAAATGATACCAAACCAAAACGATACAAACAGGTAACGTTACTAAAAAGAACTTGCAAATTCAACGAGGAATAGAACGATTCAAAGTAACTTATAAAATAAAATTGATAAATGGACATATCACAATGGATTCATGATCAATTTATATAATTTTTGCGTGTGAAAATGCATGATTCCATCACCAAGGGTGACCAAAGCATAGAATCTATACAAATGTATTAGATTCGTTGTTTGCATCTAGAAGTAGGATAGCACGAGAGAGGGTGAACCCTACAAAATTTTGCTCGAATCCTTAACGACAAAAAAGGTTCATACAGAGGATGAAAAAAGTCAACAATGCTAAAACAAAATCTCTAACTGAATACATTTCCTTACGGTTAAGTATTCAACCGTGTAATAATATTGTTGACGTATTTTTCCTGAGTTTGTCAAGCGATTTTCTTTACTCGTAAAGCGAATTAATTGTTGTCCTTCGCTCTCTCTCTGCTGCTCCTGACTTTGACAGGGTGAGTTTAACCAAATATTTTATCTAGACGTACACGATATCTTGATCTTGGATCATGTGGAGTTATCGTTATCATTCTTAAATGAACTGATTGTGATTTAGAAAAGAAATGTTTAAATTTATTCATATCCATGTACCCTGAACACCAGGTATAATAAATATTATGTGGTGTATAATTATCTACTCCATTAAACACAACCAAAATATTACAGTTATCTCTGATCACCTAAGGTATTTGTGTGTATCGTTGTGCAGCATAAATCACGTCTGTGCTTTAGTGTCTACCTCGAGAAAATATTCTAGCTTGATTAGATTGTTTGTCCAACATAACGTCATCATATACTACGGGATTATTAATGAATTCATCTAAATTATCTACAGATAGGACTTCATCTATATCTGTGATAAAGTCAATAATATCGTAACCGTCTTTATTAACTGATTTTGGTTTCTCTTTGAAATCGTTAAGACTTCGTAACAATGCTGATCATCTATTAAATATAGTTTGCTCCATCTCAACCACCTCATTATTAAACTTAACAATAATTGTGTTTTACCTGACCCAGATGGACCTATTATAATCATTCTTATCGAATTTGGTAATGATGGATGGTGCTTCACTGGTTCAAGTTTTCGTGTAGCCGAAAAGTCAATTGCGTTCGATGTAGATCATCTACACTCACCACTGGATTAACAACAATAATAACAAGTAAATGTGTAAAATGTGGTACACAAAAATACAAATTTATCTCAGGGACCACAAAGATATGTGGGGATATTACTGCTTCTAAAGGAAAATTACCTGGATTAAAATGGGCTAAGTATGCTGGTGAGAAACACCTTCCTGGATATAATTATTGTGGTCCTGGAACTCGTCTCGAAATCAGACTCGATAACCAAGATCGATAGAAACCAGCAGAGATTCCACTAAATAAAAATCATCAAGCATGTCACACTCATGACGTTGCATATAAAAATCCTGAATTGCGAAAACGACATCTCTCAGATGTGAAATTGATTCACGCGCTAAATTCTATACCTAATAAATCTCTCAGAGAATCTCTCGCTAGTTTCCTAATAAAATCTGCTATGAAAGATAAAATAATGATGGGTCTGGTAATTAATAAACTGATTATTATAATGGAATCTGTTTATTATTATGTTTATTATTCCCCGAGAGGGTATTGGCGAGGTAATGCAGCGATTAGCAAAATTGCCACTTCAGCAAACGTTTCACGTAATGTTGCTGCAGCGAGGTTAGCACGACAGGCAATATTGCAAATTTTTCTAAATCCACCTAAACAAATTCAATTTGCACATTTCGATGTAACTGATCCTAATGAAGTTTATCAAGCAGACATCTTGTTTTTGCCACACGATACCATTAAAACAGGTAGACATCAACACACATACAGATACGCTTATCTGTCCTTGAAGTTGCGAGCAGATATAAAAAGCGGAGCCGCTATCAACAAAGACAGCATCTGAAGTTGTTACTGCGTTTAAACAAATTTATCAGCGAGGACCATTACAATGGTCAAAACTACTACAGGTTGATCCTAGCAAAGAATTTCTTGGTACAGTAACATCGTTCATGAACATGCACAACGTTAAAATCAGAAGAAAATACACTGAGATTCATCATGATTAGGCGATCGTTGAACGATGTAATCGAACACTTGCAGAGCGGTTATTCTGTTATCAATATGCAAAGCAAATATCCTTTGTTACTGATCCTAATGAAGGTTATCAAGCGGACATCTCGTTTTTGCCACACGATACCAATAAGGAAGTTACTCCTGCAACTTCTATGAAACCGTCTGATCCGATCACAAAAAAATATATACCGATAAAACGTAAATCTTTTTCTCAACCAGTACTAGGCAATGTTATGGTTAGATATTTATGCGATCCTGGCAAACTCGAAGGAGGCAGAAAAAGGTCAACTGATCCTATTTGGAGTGTGGTCACACACAAAATATTCAGCATGGTAAGGTCCACAGGTAGACCTGCAATTTATAAATTAGATTCAACTGCTCCTCAGCGTGGATTTGTACGCGAACAATTACAAATAATTCTTGAGGATACGCAATTACCACCGAGTACACTTTTATACACTTGTAAGCTCCTCGACGTCGATTACACTCCAAACAGGTCAGCATCACATTTTCCCGCGTGTGACCAAGATTACTATTAATTCTATCAACGGTAAATTGTCTTCGGTTATTGCTCGAATACTGCCACAACATTATTGCGTTGCAATTTGCCCAATGATTATTTTGTAGTTGTTTAACATCATAATAATATCCACATCTATAAGGAACTGGCGATTAACTTTTTTGTCACACTGCTTATAGCTGACTAATCTTTTATTGAGATCGACACTCTTAGTGATTTCTTCGGTTATTACGCAATCCATGATAACCCGTTTTAGTTGTGACATTCTTCTAACTGAAGACACTGCGAGATAAACTAAATTTGACCACTCCATACGATCATCGAATATTCAAACTTTAGTATCAGTGATAGTAAATCCCTGCGACGAATGAATCGTTATAGTGTACCCCAAGGTCCATGGCGACTTATCGATGTTTAAGGCGCTCTCGACAAAATCAACAGCGACAAGGACAATATTATTTAACACAAGATTTTGTAGTCGGACATTTTTAGTGTCTTCTCTAGGAATCTCAGCATCAACATTTTGTTGTCTAGTATCTGCTGTGCGATAACTCAATGGTGCAGGTAACTTTGGGAATTTTTTCTTTTGTAACGCATATAAATTCTTTTGTAGTTCGTCACGAACTATTTTTCTACTGGCAACTATCAAATCAGCAGGTTTATATAGGGTCACGCATTACTTCACACTGTATTTTATCTGGTTGTAGTCGTATTAATCTTTTGAATTCTTTCAGTGAGTCATCAATACCTCTATGATCATCAGATATTTCTTCATAATAATCTGTAAATATTTTCAGCCACACATGTGGAGACTGCCCAACAAAGGGTGGTGGTTGACAATGGTCACCACACATAATCACATCAGTATTATTTAGTAACAGCCAATCAAAACAAATTTGCAATACCTCCAGAGGCACCGTGCATATCTCGTCCCGAATGATAATTTTAGGTATATATTTTTCACCCATTCGTGATGGGGCCCATGTATCTCCGCACCATCTAAAGAAACTATCATATGTACACGACTTTACACTTCGTTGCTTTATTTTCCTGGTGAGTTTGTGCGTTGGTGTTAAGACAATCATTTCTAAACTCATGAATAAGCTAATCGCGCGTGTTGTATTACCTGAACCTCCACACCCATTAAGATAAACGGTCTTATGCGTAGATACAGGATCATACACGGATGGTGCAAATGATTTTGATACTTGATTATTTCTGTATTATGTATCCTCAATTTCAACATCGGCAGATTCACAATAACTAAGTATATTTTCTTGTTTTATCCTCAACGTTCCCCATTCACCATTACTGAAATTTAATGAATATTTATATTTTTTGTGTACATAAAATAAATCTGTCGCAACTCTAACAGCGTAACGAGGAAATCTGTTTATCATCGATAATAGATTTATCGAAACATATGCTGGCATCGAAGATGTTAAATGAGTAAACTGCGATGACTCGCCATCAGTATAGCTCACATTGGTACCTAGTTTTGTTTTGTCTGATAAATAAGCATTACATCGACTTATACGTGTGTTTTTCTCCATCGTATCAGCGATTACAAAATCAGCATCGACAATAATCAATCTTGTACATGTTCGTCTATGATCATGTGATCCTCCTTGTGTAAACTTACCGATTAATTTTCTGCCGAGATCTTTTGCAAGTTTCTCATCGTGTTTAGCAGGTTCTGGCAACCAAACTTGCTTTCGCACGCGATATGATATAATAGCTTCAGATACTTTCAACGATACTAAAATTTCAACATCAAGCATATACCGCAATAGCACTAGTGGAGCCCTTCATTTTTCAGAAAAATGTTTCCCAAACCAAGCATAAACAATCGGATGGAGACCTTCTCTAAACTCAAATGACTCTACATGAGCAAATCCTGTTAAGTCAGAATCTGTTAAGCGTCAATTTATCGCAACTCTGGTCATGTCATGTGTAGGATGTACTAATCTATTAAAGTATTTAAAACACTCTTTATATCCAAAAAACTCCCAAGATAACACGCTACCATATCAACTGATATAACGTCGTTATAATTATATTTAGTATTCCACAATCGACCGTGTCCGTATTCGATACCACTTCTCACGACATCTTCAACAAATTCCGATTGTGTCGGTTTTTCTCCTGAGCGAAATGAACAGCAACCGATTGTACTGTAAAACAATTACTTAGTAATTGTCTGACTTTGACATCGTCAGAAGTATATTTCAGCGCACGTTTTTCTGTTTCTTTATAAAGAGATTCAGTACGATAAATATCACCGTTAGACCGTAAAACTGATGATAATGATCACATTCAGAACTCTGAAACAACCACACAGAAACAGGGGCACGTTCTCTAATATCACCGATGTCTTCGAATATATCATCGTGGTTAAATTTAATCATTCTTTCTGGTCGAAATACAGTTGCAGCATTAGTCCATGCATGTCCGTTATGATCAATGATTGTTATAGGGTTTCCATTTTTTATATATTTTGGTTTGTACAAAATCTCCCCGGTTAATGTCTCCACTGTTACTGGAAATCTTAATATTTTTTCCAGCTAAGCAACGTCGCTGAGAGAAGCTGCAGTGTTTTTAACTTTTTCAGTACACACATTTATTTTTTACGCCTAAAATCTGTTAAACCTTTCCCCCGTATCGCTTTTGTGAAGTGTTCTATAACACGCCCTGCTACACAGTTTATTCTTGACGCAGTCAAGGATGACAGTTTCATTTTCTTCAGATCCTTTACGTCAGATTTATCATTTAACGGATAGAGCGCGTACACAGCAGCAGGTACTAGACAAAATCGCTCATAATACGGCTTGCCTATTCCAGTCAGTATTCCTGGTTTGACATTTTTACCAAGGATAATATTATTCCATGATTTCTGGACGGATATCATCCTCTGTATTCACAATAAATTTTACTAAAATAATATATATACAAAGATCGAGGATTGCAATGATTTCTCTTGCTCGTTTGTCATTCATCATATATATATATATATATATATATATATATATATATATATATATATATATATATATATATATATATATATATATATATATATATATATATATATATGATGAATATGGACCACACATGAACTGCACCATCGTCGCGGTTCTCCTTCTTGGCTTCACTAATGCGTTTAGTTATATCCGCATTTGTTAAAGCTAGGTCATGCATCAAGAAACTAAATTTGTGTAGCCGGTCAAGATCAAATCTAGCGGCGGTAGGCTCAATTGCGGATAATTCCTCATATTATAATTAAGGCAAATATGTATCTAAATTGAAGTATTAATCATTTATATATGATTCAACCAGATCACATTTGCCTCTGGCTTAAGATTGGTCACTCGTCTCCGTGTAACAAAAATTGCGTAAACAATTTCTGCAGTTATCACATGCAATGCGTTATAAATGGGAGTCTGGTACCTACACCGTGTATACGGTGTGGTATTGGCGTGTGAGGAAATACGGTCCTTTATGCGCAATGTGGTGGTAAAAGATACAGGGAGTTAAAAAGATTTTACGATAAAAAATATAACTCTGAATCTATTGTATAGCGTGAAGAAGATTATCTAGCTCGATATTCAAAGCAATGATTTAAACAAATAGTATATAGTATATAAATGGAGCAAAATAAGTTTGTGCCTCTTCCAAACATAACCAATTATGAAGCGAATGGTAATGTCATCAATAAGAATTGCAGATTGAAAAAAAAACAGTATGTAGTGTTACCAATTCTGATTATCTTTCGTTTAATACAAATGGAAATAAACATTATTTATCACATAGATTTGTGGTCGAGTGTTTTTTTAGGACCGATCACGGACGGGCATATGTTTGACCATATAAGCGGTGATAAACTTGACAACTCACTTCAAAATTTACTTGTTATCACGCAAAGTGAAAACTGCAAATTTGGAAAAACTGGCGGCGCACGATTTGCAAAAGCTATTAAATCAGCGAACAAAGAATCAGAGAAAGAAATTATGTTCAAGTCAATTTATTCAGGTAGTAAATATTTTAACATAGTCCCACTTTCAGTGAAACGTTCCGCTCATTTAGTTATTAGATCTACTTATTCCTTAAAATTTGGACAGAATATCATGTTCAGGTACTTAGAAAATTTAGCTGCGACAACCAGAACAAGCATAAAACTTTTCAGTATTGTAGATATTGTTATGAACATAATATTATTTTATTTGCAATCAATTCAGAAAATATTATAAGATGGTTCTCCACAAAGATACATAAACTGCACTTGATATCATGAAACATTCTCCACTTCACCACATTTAATTATTTTTATAAAGTTTTATTTTGTTCGATTTTTATCAGATTTGTTGTTTCTTACGCTATTTTTCAGGCATTTTATCATTGTTTTTTGTTGAGTTTACTCGGTTTCGGTGGGAAAAAACCCCAAGGATGTTAATGGGAATTAACACTAAGTTTTAAATTTGTTGACCAAATGCTAGTTGTCCAGGTATTTTATCGTAATTCGCTCATACAAATCTACACAATACGAGCAAAAGAACTGGAAAGAACCAGTATTTGATTAACAAATTTAAAACTTAATGTAAATCTCGTTAACCTTCCTAGGATTTTGACCCAACTAAAACGAGGAATCTCAACACAAATCTTTATTCACACTTCACGTATAATCAGATATAGCATAATTCTTCGATGGAGAATCACTATATACACATACGATTGATAACATAGTAACGTTTTACAAACCTACCAGTGATACTGTCAATGTTAATTCGGGAACTCATTCCCTACTGATAAAATAATACTGTACCCATTGTTTATATAAATCCGCGTACTGCATTCTTTGTTTTATACATATAATCCGCGTGCAGGATTCACAGAATGTATATTCAATAGTGATTCCCTAGCTAAGCTCGCTGTTATAATTACATTCGTTATATAGATTTTATCGTAGTACGAACAGACTGTTTTCATTTCACAATGAAAACGTGGCTTCTGTTAAAGAGAAATTGGCTATATACATGTATTGTGTGCGACTATTATGTTAAATATATATATATATATATATATATATATATATATATATATATATATATATATATATATATATATATATATATATATATATATATATATATATATATATATATATATATATATATATAGGGTTTTTCAATTCGATTATCATGTGGGGGGCTATGTATGGTTTGCCTATATTTTACGTGATTATATACTACATAGCGGAAGCAGTCTGTACTAGGCAAACCTTGTGGCCAATTGCGCATGTGAAAAGGTATTTTAAGAACACCTAACATCCGCTTGACTAAATTAAACGGCTTCATACAGGCGAATTTAATTTTATTCGTGTTATACAGAATCATGCGTGTTTTTTGGAAACTAGAAAAATAAAATACCAGAAACTGTTTTTTTTTCACTTTTAGGACTACTTTGGTCTAGGTAATTATATAGAAACTAATTTTATTTGAAACACTTAAGCATGGTATAGCTCGATTAGTAACGTGGGGAAAAATATGACCCTGCCGGTTAGCGATAAAATCCTGTGATCGACAATGCCTACGGGGAGGCATTTTATGCCAAGAAATATAATCTTTTGGGGCTCCGCCCCCATCTTCATGTGCGTACGCATACCAACTTTGTCAACAAGGTGGGTTGACTTTTTGTCAATCACCCATTGGTTGATCATTGGTGGGTTGGTGTGCAAATGTGAAAATGGCATTTGTTCATATCATAATTATCATCAACATTATCATCATCATCATCATAATCATCATTACATGTTATGTATTTGTGCCGTCTTGTGCCGTCCAAAAAATGTAGCTGGAACTGATAAGAGATCGTGACCTTGTGACCTACACACAGGGGCCGTTGCTAAAGACACAATTGCAAAACTAAAACCATCAGTCTTTGCGTTTCTCGAGTTTCGATAACGGATGTCTAGGAAATCTTACAAGGCATATCTGATTGGTCACTACATAAGACCTACACGTGTATAAGCAGCTCTTAGAGTTTCTAGAGTTTCGATTTCGTATGTCCTAGAAACATGTAGGTGTATACATGTACACATGAGCAGAAAAAACCTTCTGAGTCTCTAAAGTTTCGGTTTCGGATATTTAGGGGTTCGCTGGTTGGGTAAATGTCTGAACAAGTACCTCACCATGTTAATATGATCAACTAAGTAGATCCAGTGTCAGTCCGCGCTACATATTTTGCTAATTATATATATATATATATATATATATATATATATATATATATATATATATATATATATATATATATATATATATATATAAAAATATATATATATATATATATATATATATATATATATATATATATATATATATATATATATATATATATATATATATATATATAATGAATACTAAAAATATAAATGCCATTGTTTCTGCTATTAAAACTATTAAAAATTACTACATAACGGTATTAATGTGTCTCACAATCTTAATGTTGAAAAGATTCTATGTGATTTTGACTCATTACAACAATTTAAAAATACAAAACAGATTTACCCTTTCGTCAGATTACAAATTTATGAAGGAGATACAAGGGGGAATGCTAAAGTCACTGGCAACAGTCACTGATAATCTGGTAAAATTGTTTGTACCTCTCTCAAACGCTATTAACAAAATCAAGTTAAAATTATCTCTTGACTACGAACAGAAAAAGAATATGAACTCTCGTATAAGACAGTTGCGCGAACATTTTGATCCACACTAGTGACATTTAATAAATCATCAAGTTCATTTTTAAGTTGATCAAGAGCTGCGTATTTAGATAATTTGACGGTCTTATCTTTCTTCTGAGAAAATATTCCATAAATATCAACCATCAACTAGTGTCTGTTCAAATGCTACATTCTGGTATACTCATACACAACTTTATGAGGTGCCTTTCCTGGCGGTGTTATGGATACAGCATCAAATACATTAAGTACTTCTCGACTACATATTGGAGGATCAGTTAATGTTTGTGTTGGTAGCGTTGAATACCAGATCGAAGCAATTTTATTGCTGATATAATGAAGAAACTCCTGTGGTTGCGCAAACCCATACGAATAGTAATAAACTATTCCACGTGGATTAATTGCATATGCTACCCAATGCGTGCCACGTCCAGTTTTTATCGAGACTAATAATACCAGTTTCAATATTGTTAGGTTGTTTTGGTAATTGATCGCGCATAAAATCTCCTCTAATGTTTTTTTTTATATTTAGTTATTCAGCAGCATCGAGTAAATCAAAATTTGATAGTGGAACTCTCATCGAACTGTTCCTAGTCTTCGATCCATTCCGTACAACGAAGGTGGGGTTCCTTTAAGTCTCAGACCTTTTCCCTTTTTATTGATTCCCTGCCCGGTTGTTTCCTTAAGCGCCATTCCAACAGCGGTTCCAACAGCGCCTAACGCAGCAGCTTTTGCAACAGCTGTGGCTGCAGTGGCTATTAATGCTGGTTTGCTGCGAGAAGGGAAAATATACCACTCGATTTAGCAATGTCTTTAATAACCACTGCAAAAAGATTAAGTCGTTCCCCAGTCTTTGATCGCTTGGCTTCATTGAAGTGATTATACTGACGATCGGTCAACGATAGCTTATTCGAACTACCTGTGCGTTGTTATCGCTTTAATGATATTTTTAACCCGCGATTATTTTTTTGATGATGATTGTAGCTTTTTCATCTGACCAAGTGTCAGGCTCACACTAACGTGATGATATGACAGTACTAATATTATGAGCGATCTAATTACATTTTCTCTACTGGAGCATCAATGACTCTCATTCGTCCGCCAGCACCTTCGAGTAACATTGATTTATCGCTGACTATAACTGCGATTGCTCTGTAATTTGCAATAACTCCTCGATTCACACGGGTTCTAAAATGTATATCAACTACTGATTGTCTGGTTAAATCTAAATCTCCTAGTGAAAAGTAATAAATCGGATACAGCGTTGTAAAATCTAGTTGTGATATTTGTAAACCAGTATCAATGTTTTGTTCACGTCCCATAAACGACAAAAGACGATGATACGCACGTGCTACATGATTTTGATCGAAATTTAACAAAATATCCTCAGATGGTTTTTGATGTCCATTTATTCTTAATGAAACCTCAGAAACACCGAGATTATCAAATATCATGATAATTTGTGTTTGATTTTTTACACGTGCAGTATTTTGAAGCGCAATAAATATATGTCGTGGTGCAGAAACACCCTGCTGAGAAGCGATTTTCCATGTGAATAAAACGTTGATATTAGTTTGGATAACATCCGTAGTCATTGTTAACCATGATAACTTTGATTTACCGCCTTGACTCATAAAAAGTAGCAACCGGTCTTCTTCAGATATTGATGGTGTCATTATTGACATCCAGAGCAAAAGTTTGGTTAGTATAATTTTAACATGACGTGCCCTAATTGCAGCATCATCAGCTCTTTCAGCGTGCCATATTGCATACCCATCGGTACTTTTTCGCACGAGTACAACTGTATGTTTAGCTCCGAAAATAACCTTTCGTATATGTCTGTAGAATCCAGAGATATGTGACAGTGAAAGTGCACGTGAAAATGTTCTCGTATCACCTTTTAACATCCCTCAATGTGATCTAAATCCTAGTTGAGATCTGGATCTACATTAATAATCATTCTCTCTACATCTGCTGCGGCGTTTCTGGCAAACTTCTGTGGTCGTCCTATTTCATACTAGCAAATATTCCTATTTGCTATTCTGGAGAATTAGAGGTGTCTTTTACAAACATCATTGATGGAACAGCTGATCTTGATTAATCGTCGCTGTATCTTGCAAGACCAAGTATCGTCGGGGCAGCGTAACATCTTTTTGAATTGATTAAATATTTTTTCCGTCGATCATGTACGTAGCGCTATCAAACAACCATTTTTAACAAAACCAACACTAACATCGGCTGCATATTCTGCTGGTGCTGCAGGATTGGCGTTATTTAAAACTTCACCTTCGACCTCAATAAATGCTTCAGCGTGTAGAAAATATCTACTTGTATCCTGAACCTGTAATTCAATTCGTCCACGATGATCTGGAATTCTGGCATCATAAGAATACTACTGATAATCGCGCATAGACTCATCTTTGAGAACTGGTGCGTCCATGGCAAATGCGTGGTCAGATATGCGCTTGAACATCTTTATTATTATCATCTTCGTCTATCACGAAGACCAGTTTGGGATGTGAGAATTCACTTGTATTATGATATTAAATAATATCGATTAAGTTTGGAACACATATATCTCGTGGCTTCATTTTCGCGAGCATAGCATATTCGCGGTTCTATGACCATTGTTTGGAAACAAATCTACCACTACACTTGGCCCGCCAGTCCAGTATGCCCAATAATCTTTTGAGAGCCCCCTTATTTCCTGCGGACTCTTTAGTCCATACATTTTGGACCTTGACGGTAAATTAACCACTACCAAATAATAAAGACTATAATGATTGAGGCAACTAGTACACTAGATAAAATTATTTATGAATTCAATAATATATATTCGCTATTCACAGTTATGAAGTTGCTACCTTCACACATTATTTCGTAACAAGTACTCTTTGAGAATATCTTTATAATAAACTCTTTCTTACGGGAACCTGAGACCAATAAGAATAATTCCACTCGACAATTCTTAATCATTTAATGCATGAGGCATATATAACTTTCTTCAATTTGTCTGTGAAGCTCAAACACTATAACCTATCTGCCAAAACGATTTGTGACCTAGTTCCGACTCTTTGTAAAATTGATGATAAATCCTGAAACAGACATCAATCAATAATTAAACAATTTGAATAGTATTGCCATCTTTACATCCCACTCATATGTTGATCAACTGGTTGATCAGTTGAGCTAAATCTTTCATCTTTACATCCCACCCATATGGCTCACCTCTGCGTGAATCCGAGTCTTCACTCGATCAATTTGGGTACGAGAAAATCTTTCCCAGAAGCCTCCTTTAGGTCGCTATTATAATTAAATGGAATATTCTATTTTAGCATGTGTTGCTATTTATTACAATTATACCTTATTGTATTTATATTTTACTTTAGCTTTTGGTGGACACAGTTATCATAATGAGGGCTGTTATTTAATATGCATGCTAACAATACTATGACGTAACATACTTATCAGTAACAAGACACTGAATTGCAATTTATATAGCAGATCATTCAGATTTTAATTCTTGCAATCATCGTCATCTATAAAGGCATCATCATCTACAAAGTCATCAACATCTACGAAGTCATCATCATCTACAAAGTCATCATCATCTACAAAGTCATCATCATCTACAAAGTCATCATCATCTACAAAGTCATCATCATCTGAGTCAATAGCAAATTCAGACTACGATGCTATTCATCATCGTCTTATTCAATCGGTCATTCTAAGTATTACTGTATTACGATTATCATTAGCGTCAATAGATTATTCAGAATAGCATAGAATTACAATATTCAACCGAGTCAAGAGATCAACAAATTATTATAGGTAATAAAATAATTACCGTCAGAGTCAATATAATCACGATTATAATTAGAATTTTTAGATTTAGTGGCACCACCAAATTCAATATAGATAGCTAAATGGCTAAAAAATATTAATATTTTTATCACATATAGTCCTATTTACCTTCAAAGTGTTTCAGTACCAACAGTTCCTTGATGAATCACAAAGAATAATATTACAGTTTGGAATTCCGAACACTATTTAATAAATGTCTGTCCAATATTGAGCATATTAGCATAACAACTTGATAACACTTCAAAGCCGATTATTACTTGCAATGTGTATGGCCTTAACTAAAATTAATGATTCTTAGTCTAGGAATGACATATACCAATGAGAACTCATATATATATATATATATATATATATATATATATATATATATATATATATATATATATATATATATATATATATATAAATATATATTGCTTTGCATAGGTCTTTTGTTTAGTTGTAAATTGCAAGTGCTAATTTGTTTCTGTGGCATCCACATTAGCAGGAAGAACATGCAACTTCTGACCAGTTTATTTTTCTGTGAAAGGACATTTACGTATAAATTCCTATATATGCTGATATGTGCATTTACATACTGTTGCATTAGTGATACCTGGAATCATACAAAGATTAAATGCTACCCAAGAGAGCTTTTATTTTTTATCACTTTGCTTTCTTTTGTCTTCATGCCGATAAAAGTACCCTTAGATATATAAACCATTTTCCCCTGATTTCTGATCTACTCAGCCGTATTGTGGCGTGTCAATTTCAGTGTCTCTGGAAAGCGCTTATTGCGTGATTATATATATATATATATATATATATATATATATATATATATATATATATATATATATATATATATATATATAGATATATATATATATATATATATATATATATATATATATATAAATATATATATATATATATATATATATATATATATATATATATATATATATATATATATATATATATATATATATATATATAGAGAGAGAGAGAGAGAGAATACAAATCATATGGCGAATAACAACCCTTTCAAGCATACTGGATCCACCAACGGATCACGGGTGTCAGGGATTAATTAAAATAGATGCAATAAACTGACGTAGAACAGTACGAAACTAGTAACTAACTAGCCTGAGCGCTTTCGACTCTTAATTAGTCTTTTTCAAAGGCAAATACAAAACATATATATACGATAAACAAATAAACACAAAAACGTTGTGTTTGTAAACCTCTACATGGCTGTCTTCACATGTGCTAAAGCTATAAATACAACCAGCTTGTGTAGACTATATATATATATGTGTTTTGTATTTGCCTTTGAAAAAGACACATTAAGAGTCGAAAGCGCTTAGGCTAGTTAGTTACTAGTTTCGTACTGTTCGTCGTCAGTTTATTGCATCTATATATATATATATATATATATATATATATATATATATATATATATATATATATATATATATATATATATATATATATATTCTTATCATGCAATCACTTACATTACTTTCTCATTATAATTAACCTGTGATAATCAGTAAATGAATATATGTACAGACCATGCTCTTTTCTATTTCGATCTTTTTGTTTAAAATTCTGCATGTTTTATGTGTATTCTGCATTATGCATACTAATCCATATTCAAGTAAGTGAAATGTGTTTAAGTTAATCTGGTTACACCAGCAAATATGAAGGTCAATGTTTTCTCAGTTCAAATAATGTAGTTACAGTTGATAATCTTGATCAAGATAGTTATGTGTATCAATCGTAATGGAAATATTTTAGGTCGAAAATAAGACAATATAATATTCGTATAAAATTGTTTTAAGTTACACTTATTAATTACTGTAACACTCAAAATGTGATTTTCGTGAATTTAAATAAGACATATAGTTTTGGATCAATAAAATAGCATGTGTATATAACGATGTTTCTTTGTAGGTACTTGATGTATATAAATACCATTGAGAATACTGATGAAATCGGTAAGTACTCCAGCACTATGAACTGGGATACATTTGTATTGTATCTTCAACATAAGAAAGTTAATGATTTCTAATTTTGCGCCAAAGTTCATTAAAATGTGCCATACTCAAGTTGCAACCTACGTATTTGATCATGAAAGTATCAAGCGATAATAACTTATCATTCATAAGAGAATCGTTTTTACATTGCGCAATGTCTCCTATAGAACATATGTTAGGTTTTCGAAATATTTATTCCTGTACAAGCTATATCTGTCCTATTTTAAATACCATTTTGAAGTCACAATTATAGGTATTTGTCAGGTTTATTATTCCTTAGTTTATACTCCGGTGTATACTGTAATATCTTAGACAACTACCATGAAGATTAAAAGGACCAGGAATTTGTATTTTATCTCTAAGAATTGTATTTTATCTCTAATAATTACCAAGTTAAACCAAGCCTACATTAAAGTAAAATATGTCGCTAGAGATCATACATTTGCTTTCCCTCGTATATTAGTACTGAAGCTCATGTGGCCGTGATGGGAATGGCTTGCATAACTAGGATCTTTCTGCGTGTCCTCCTGTGTCGGTTTGGTAGAATTGAGGATGTGAGAAGGCTAGACATTAGCTTTCCAGTTGGTCGGTGATTCTTTCTGGGGTCAACGTCGGTGCGTCCTCCACCAAATATAATGGCATTCACGTATGTCCGAACATTTACTTAAAATGGAGCAAACTTACCCAAATCAAATAATATACAGGCATTCACGTATATCCAATTAGGTGCTTAAAAATTTACACGCACTCACGTATATCCGATCAGGTATTTACAAATGGAGCAAATTAGGCAAATTACAAATGGGGCAAATTTACCCAAATCAAATAATATACACCAGAGCACTAATCGTCTTGACCATGCCCACACGTCATCAAAAGTGTTTGCACAAGTCAGAGAGAGATAGAGAGAGAGGGGGGGTGCAGCAAGTGAAGTAACTCTCTATTTTATATTTAGAAATGCAAAGCGTTATTTTGCATTTCTCTCCCTTTTGGTTATAATTCGGTCGAAGCAAGTATATCACCCACGCATGTAACGGCACCCTTGACGGACGAGGAATATACAAAACAAATATATAAAGTCATTAGAATAAGAATTCTACATAATGTATCGCATTTTGCAGAGTAAATAAATGTTTCGCAAGGAACTGGAAACAGTTTAAAGATTATTGAAGACAATTGGTCTTAGTTTGGCGTCCATCAGGTGAGATGTATGTTGTTTGAATTTGCTAGTATATATAAAACTATTTAAAATAATTTCAACTTTGCCCACCTCAAACGTTGGTTTTTGAAATAAATGCATTCACGTCCATATCGCCTTGTGGTTTATTCAGCAGAACTCTCAAGGGTTAGGGGGTGACCAGCGCCTATAGCCCATGGTGGTGGATTTGTCCCAAACGAGCCCAGTACTAATTCATTGTTCTCCATCAACCAGTATCTCATTATCACATGAACAAGTTTCTGGAACCTATATCCTATGAGAAAAGTGTTACACTGTGTCTACAAGAATCTAGTGTTTTTCACGTACTAAATGCTTTCCATACCGTGTTGGCATTTATTGTCAACTTCGGCCATTATTGCACCCGTCTGATGATATGTACAAACGTATAAACAATTTTATTTCGTATAGTGGTAAGTCCATGCAGCTTTGTTAATAGAATGTACTAGTTTCTAAAGTGCGATTGCGTATCCAGGATGTTTATTTGCACATGGAGAATTCTTCACTGGCAGAGATATTTTTAGCCAGCTATAATAATACTGAATGTTGATTTACACATGTATAGTTTCGGAGGAATTAAGTTGATGCGAAGGAGTATTTAGACCAGACCACCATCCGGCCTGGTGTTCATTGGGGTGGCACTAGATCATTATGATTTTAGTTGGTTTGCTAAGGAATTGAGGTCCAGATAAATAAGTGGTACATTGTAAAATTTATTAGTAATGTATAAGTCATATTTCCGTATCGATGGACTCTTACTGTAGATGTCTTCGCTGTGGTTGGCACGGTCATATATGCATCTACGCATGCTTGCAGGAACAAAAATTTTGGAAATAAGCACTGACAAATCATGAATTTCAGTTCTCTTAATATGTGTTTTGTGTTTATATTTGCTAAGTTATACGACTAGATCTAAACAGTTACTTTTAAAGAGTTCCCACCACAATTTACCAATAGTGTTTGGTAGAGTTGATTGGTGACAAAACCCCACCTCCCCACGTCCCAAAGTGATTGATTTAAATCACGACGTACTTAAAGGATTTTTTTCTTCAACAAGCAATCCTCTCACCCTTTCCTGCTAGAGCTTGTGTATATATATATATATATATATATATATATATATATATATATATATATATATATATATATATATATATATATATATATATATATATATAAAGAATACAAATCATATGGCGAATAACAACCCTCTCAAGCGTACTGGATCCACCAACGGATCACGTTTGTCAGGGATTAATTAAAATAGATGCAATAAACTGACGACGAACAGTACGAAACTAGTAACTAACTAGCCTAAGCGCTTTCGACTCTTAATGAGTCTTTTTCAAAGGCAAATACAAAACATAGTTACGACAAACAAATAAACACAAAAACGTTGCGTTTGTAAACCTCTACATTTCTATCTTCACATGTGCTAAAACTATAAATACAACCAGCTTGTATAGACTAGTTGCGGAAACTGAAAACGTTGTATAATTCCCTAAAAGTCTACAAGCCAAAGCGACATCTATTTTTACTTTGTGTACATATGTAACGCAGATTATATCCCGGATATTTGGTTCTATACCGGTTATTCTTATAGTAAAAATTGAAGGATAAGAAGATTTAGAAAATGTTAAATTCTACTAGTGCATAGTTTTCATTTTCTAGTCTTCTTGGTTTAGACCACTTGGTTTCAATGTTCTAAGGCGGCGTGTCCAGTATGATTCCTTTTCCTTCCTGGTTTCGGAACTCCAGCTGTGGTTGTTGGCAATAGCGATAAGTATTATATCACTGAAAGTGTGGCCAGGGGAGGAGAAGTGTTCTGCGACCGGGCTTCTGTACAGCTTTTTTGTCATCCAATCAGATCTATGAAGGTTTATCCTTATGTGTAGCTTTTCAGTTTCTCCCACGTACTGAAGGCCACAGATCTTACATGTGATGAGATAAATCACATTCTCTGTTTTGCACGTTTTGTTTGGACCATGTATGTTTAGTTTTTCTTTAGTCACTGTGCTAGTGAATGTCTTGGTCTCTATCATATGTTGACAGGTTTTGCATCTTTTATCGCCACAGGGTCCAGATTGACTAGGTTGGTTCTGACTAGCGATTGTTGTTAGCTTGGCCCTGACTAGGATGTCCTTTAGGTTTTTTGGTCTCCGGTAAGCTACTACAGGTTTGTTCGGAAGTATTAGGTTTAGTATGTCTGACGATTGCACGGTTGGCCAGTGGTTTGCGATGATTCTACCTACTTTGGGATTGTCTGGGTGATAGGTCAGAATAAATGGTATCCTATCAACCTTTTCTTTCTGTCCATATCTGAGTAGGTCATCACGGTTTGTTTGTTTGGCCCTTTGGATTGCCTCCGCAATCAGGTCTTTGTCGTAGCCTCGGTAAATTAAATGTTTAGCCAGCTCTTCAGACCTTTCTAGGAATCTTCTAGGAGTCGGAGCAAATTCTGCGTATCCTCAGTGCCTGGCTATATGGAATGTTCTTAATGCAGTGTTTTGGATGACAGCTGGTTGGGAGAAGATACTGGTGTTTGTCGGTTGGTTTCGAGTAGATGTCTGTGTGTAATTTGTTTTCCACCAGTCTGGTTGTTGTGTCTAGGAAAACATGGTTTGAGTTGGAAATTTCTGCCGTGAATTTTATTGAAGGATGGAAGTTGTTTGCCTTTGAAATGAAGTCATCCAGACTTTCTCTTCCATACTGCCACTTCATTTCTATATCATCGATAAAGCGTACCCACTGGTATGGTGTACGCTCAACCGATGCTAAGAGCTTTCCCTCAAGTTTTCCCATGAAAATGTTAGCATACGAAGGGGCCATTTTAGTACCCATTGCAGTTCCATTGATTTGTAGGTAGTTTTCTTCATTAAATTCAAAGTTGTTGAGTTTTAGGACAAGCTCCAGGAGTTGGATTAAGAAGTGTGTGGGTGGATTGTTTACAGTTCTTGTTTCCCATGCTTCGCTGCATGCCTGTAACCCTTCGTTGTGCGGTATGTTGGTGTACAAAGATGTGACGTCTAAGGAAGCAAGTAATGTATCTGGCAGTAATGGTTCACTAGCTTTGCTTTTTATGAGATAATCTGTCGTGTCTTGAAGATATGATGGTAATTTGTGGACATGTGGTCTCATAAAATGATCTAAATATTCTGATATCCTTTCTGTGGGGTGCCCGTTACCTGAGATTATAGGTCTGCCAGGGTTTCCTTGTTTGTGGATTTTGGGTAGAAGATAAAATCTACCTGCTCTTGGGTTTTCTGGGCTTAAGTAGTTTTTGGTTTGCTGGTCTATGTGTCCGCTTTGGTACGCCTCGTCAATAACATTAGTGATGATTTTTGCATATTCCAGCGTTGGATCATGGTCCAGTTTTTGGTAGAACCTAGCGTCACTTAGTTGTCTACTTGCTTCACTAATGTAGTCTTCCCTATTCATAACGACAACAGCGGAACCCTTATCTGCAGGCTTAATTATTATGTCTGTTCTGCTTTTCAGTGAGTGCAGGGCATCTGTTTCTTCTTTTGTCAAATTAGAATATTTGTTAGTATGGTTGATATGTCTGGAAATATCGTTTTCAACCGAGTTGATAAAGGCTTCCAGATTCGGAATTGAACTTTTTGGTGGGGTCCAGTTACTTTTCTTTCTAAATGTGGGTTGGTCGCAGCTTATATTTTCCTTTGATTTGCTTGGTGGTTGCAAGGCAAAATGGGCTTTGAGTCTTAGTCGGCGGATGAATTCTTCGGTGTCATTCTTAAGCTTCCCTCTGTCGTATGTTTTAGGACGGGGACAGAAACTCAAACCTTTCGATAAAAGTTTTATTTCTGCATCAGTAAGTTCTAAATTGGAGATGTTGACTACTGTGTTAGTAACAGTTGCATTAGTGTTTGTTACAGAGTGCTTGCGATTCTTCCTTTTGCGGCGATTTTTCTTCTTACGGTTGTTTTTGGAAGAAATTTCGTCAATTGAAGTTTCTTCACAACAGTCCATTGGTTGTAGATCATGACTTCTAAATTTTCTCTCTCTGACTTTGTATAGTTTCGAAGAGAGTCTTTTTTCATCTTTATTTAATTTGGAGTAAAACGTTTTCAATTGTTCTTCTGTTGAGACGGAATTGAGCTGATGTTTTAGTTCTTCAATGGTTGCTGATTTGGCTAGATATTGATGATTTACGTTTTTACTAAGTAGGGCTGTGAGTTTCATGGAAGCGTCGTGAGTTATTTTATTCCATCTTTTGTTGAATCTGTTTGAACTCTTGCCAATAATTTGCGGTTTCACATGAATTTGAAGACCTTTAGTGACTGTATTTGTTTCGAGGAAATGATGCAAGAAAGTGCAATGATGCTTTAGGCGAATTAAAGCATCAGTTTCATTGCGTAAAGTTTTGAATGTTTTCTGTATTTGTTGAGACATCGTCTCCATTCTAAGAGATACGGCAACAATTTAAGTATAAGAAGGAAACAATGGAACGGATACAGTAACACTACATAAATACAAGACAGAAAAGGGTGTTAGATCACACCAAAGGTAGATCGAGCCATACGAGGTAGGTAATATAAAGAATACAAATCATATGGCAAATAACAACCCTCTCAAGCGTACTGGATCCACCAAGGGATCACGTTTGTCAGGGATTAATTAAAATAGATGCAATAAACTGACGACGAACAGTACGAAACTAGTAACTAACTAGCCTAAGCGCTTTCGACTCTTAATGAGTCTTTTTCAAAGGCAAATACAAAACATAGTTACGACAAACAAATAAACACAAAAACGTTGCGTTTGTAAACCTCTACATTTCTATCTTCACACGTGCTAAAACTATAAATACAACCAGCTTGTATAGACTAGTTGCGGAAACTGAAAACGTTGTATAATTCCCTAAAAGTCTACAAGCCAAAGCGACATCTATTTTTACTTTGTGTACATATGTAACGCAGATTATATCCCGGATATTTGGTTCTATACCGGTTATTCTTATTCTAAATCTTCTTATCCTTCAATTTTTACTATAAGAATAACCGGTATAGAACCAAATATCCGGGATATAATCTGCGTTACATATGTACACAAAGTAAAAATAGATGTCGCTTTGGCTTGTAGACTTTTAGGGAATTATACAACGTTTTCAGTTTCCGCAACTAGTCTATACAAGCTGGTTGTATTTATAGTTTTAGCACATGTGAAGATAGAAATGTAGAGGTTTACAAACGCAACGTTTTTGTGTTTATTTGTTTGTCGTAACTATGTTTTGTATTTGCCTTTGAAAAAGACTCATTAAGAGTCGAAAGCGCTTAGGCTAGTTAGTTACTAGTTTCGTACTGTGCGTCGTCAGTTTATTGCATCTATTTTAATTAATCCCTGACAAACGTGATCCCTTGGTGGATCCAGTACGCTTGAGAGGGTTGTTATTCGCCATATGATTTGTATTCTTTATATTACCTTCCTCGTATGGCTCGATCTACCTTTGGTGTGATCTAACACCCTTTTCTGTCTTGTATTTATGTAGTGTTACTGTATCCGTTCCATTGTTTCCTTCTTATACCTAAATTGTTGCCGTATCTCTTAGAATGGAGACGATGTCTCAACAAATACAGAAAACATTCAAAACTTTACGCAATGAAACTGATGCTTTAATTCGCCTAAAGCATCATTGCACTTTCTTGCATCATTTCCTCGAAACAAATACAGTCACTAAAGGTCTTCAAATTCATGTGAAACCGCAAATTATTGGCAAGAGTTCAAACAGATTCAACAAAAGATGGAATAAAATAACTCACGACGCTTCCATGAAACTCACAGCCCTACTTAGTAAAAACGTAAATCATCAATATCTAGCCAAATCAGCAACCATTGAAGAACTAAAACATCAGCTCAATTCCGTCTCAACAGAAGAACAATTGAAAACGTTTTACTCCAAATTAAATAAAGATGAAAAAAGACTCTCTTCGAAACTATACAAAGTCAGAGAGAGAAAATTTAGAAGTCATGATCTACAACCAATGGACTGTTGTGAAGAAACTTCAATTGACGAAATTTCTTCCAAAAACAACCGTAAGAAGAAAAATCGCCGCAAAAGGAAGAATCGCAAGCACTCTGTAACAAACACTAATGCAACTGTTACTAACACAGTAGTCAACATCTCCAATTTAGAACTTACTGATGCAGAAATAAAACTTTTATCGAAAGGTTTGAGTTTCTGTCCCCGTCCTAAAACATACGACAGAGGGAAGCTTAAGAATGACACCGAAGAATTCATCCGCCGACTAAGACTCAAAGCCCATTTTGCCTTGCAACCACCAAGCAAATCAAAGGAAAATATAAGCTGCGACCAACCCACATTTAGAAAGAAAAGTAACTGGACCCCACCAAAAAGTTCAATTCCGAATCTGGAAGCCTTTATCAACTCGGTTGAAAACGATATTTCCAGACATATCAACCATACTAACAAATATTCTAATTTGACAAAAGAAGAAACAGATGCCCTGCACTCACTGAAAAGCAGAACAGACATAATAATTAAGCCTGCAGATAAGGGTTCCGCTGTTGTCGTTATGAATAGGGAAGACTACATTAGTGAAGCAAGTAGACAACTAAGTGACGCTAGGTTCTACCAAAAACTGGACCATGATCCAACGCTGGAATATGCAAAAATCATCACTAATGTTATTGACGAGGCGTACCAAAGCGGACACATAGACCAGCAAACCAAAAACTACTTAAGCCCAGAAAACCCAAGAGCAGGTAGATTTTATCTTCTACCCAAAATCCACAAACAAGGAAACCCTGGCAGACCTATAATCTCAGGTAACGGGCACCCCACAGAAAGGATATCAGAATATTTAGATCATTTTATGAGACCACATGTCCACAAATTACCATCATATCTTCAAGACACGACAGATTATCTCATAAAAAGCAAAGCTAGTGAACCATTACTGCCAGATACATTACTTGCTTCCTTAGACGTCACATCTTTGTACACCAACATACCGCACAACGAAGGGTTACAGGCATGCAGCGAAGCATGGGAAACAAGAACTGTAAACAATCCACCCACACACTTCTTAATCCAACTCCTGGAGCTTGTCCTAAAACTCAACAACTTTGAATTTAATGAAGAAAACTACCTACAAATCAATGGAACTGCAATGGGTACTAAAATGGCCCCTTCGTATGCTAACATTTTCATGGGAAAACTTGAGGGAAAGCTCTTAGCATCGGTTGAGCGTACACCATACCAGTGGGTACGCTTTATCGATGATATAGAAATGAAGTGGCAGTATGGAAGAGAAAGTCTGGATGACTTCATTTCAAAGGCAAACAACTTCCATCCTTCAATAAAATTCACGGCAGAAATTTCCAACTCAAACCATGTTTTCCTAGACACAACAACCAGACTGGTGGAAAACAAATTACACACAGACATCTACTCGAAACCAACCGACAAACACCAGTATCTTCTCCCAACCAGCTGTCATCCAAAACACTGCATTAAGAACATTCCATATAGCCAGGCACTGAGGATACGCAGAATTTGCTCCGACTCCTAGAAGATTCCTAGAAAGGTCTGAAGAGCTGGCTAAACATTTAATTTACCGAGGCTACGACAAAGACCTGATTGCGGAGGCAATCCAAAGGGCCAAACAAACAAACCGTGATGACCTACTCAGATATGGACAGAAAGAAAAGGTTGATAGGATACCATTTATTCTGACCTATCACCCAGACAATCCCAAAGTAGGTAGAATCATCGCAAACCACTGGCCAACCGTGCAATCGTCAGACATACTAAACCTAATACTTCCGAACAAACCTGTAGTAGCTTACCGGAGACCAAAAAACCTAAAGGACATCCTAGTCAGGGCCAAGCTAACAACAATCGCTAGTCAGAACCAACCTAGTCAATCTGGACCCTGTGGCGATAAAAGATGCAAAACCTGTCAACATATGATGGAGACCAAGACATTCACTAGCACAGTGACTAAAGAAAAACTAAACATACATGGTCCAAACAAAACGTGCAAAACAGAGAATGTGATTTATCTCATCACATGTAAGATCTGTGGCCTTCAGTACGTGGGAGAAACTGAAAAGCTACACATAAGGATAAACCTTCATAGATCTGATTGGATGACAAAAAAGCTGTACAGAAGCCCGGTCGCAGAACACTTCTCCTCCCCTGGCCACACTTTCAGTGATATAATACTTATCGCTATTGCCAACAACCACAGCTGGAGTTCCGAAACCAGGAAGGAAAAGGAATCATACTGGACACGCCGCCTTAGAACATTGAAACCAAGTGGTCTAAACCAAGAAGACTAGAAAATGAAAACTATGCACTAGTAGAATTTAACATTTTCTAAATCTTCTTATCCTTCAATTTTTACTATAAGAATAACCGGTATAGAACCAAATATCCGGGATATAATCTGCGTTACATATGTACACAAAGTAAAAATAGATGTCGCTTTGGCTTGTAGACTTTTAGGGAATTATACAACGTTTTCAGTTTCCGCAACTAGTCTATACAAGCTGGTTGTATTTATAGTTTTAGCACATGTGAAGATAGAAATGTAGAGGTTTACAAACGCAACGTTTTTGTGTTTATTTGTTTGTCGTAACTATGTTTTGTATTTGCCTTTGAAAAAGACTCATTAAGAGTCGAAAGCGCTTAGGCTAGTTAGTTACTAGTTTCGTACTGTTCGTCGTCAGTTTATTGCATATATATATATATATATATATATATATATATATATATATATATATATATATATATATATATATATATATATATATATATATATATATATATATATATATAGTACGAGATCAGTGGTACAAAGGATTGTTGCAAAATCGTTTGTCTAATTGACGAATGAAAGACAAAACCACCTTACCCTCTAGTAATTACCTTCCATGTATTGTCAATCTGGGACTTTATTGTAACACGTGCGATGATTTGGATAAACGTTTGGAAAAGTTATCTGTTTCAAGCAGTTTTAAGTCCCTACACGGCATGTAAACAGGTAGGTACATTTTTTGCCGTGTGACAGCGCCAGTTGGACGTTTACTGCAAAAGGACAATGCAGTGTTTGTACATATCGAAGTTGGTCAGCTTGAACGGTAACCGTAACAATCTTTTTACGTTGAATACATTTCTGGTAAAATATGCAGATCATACGGAGTAATTTCTCAATAGCATGCATAATTCTTACCCTTTCTTTTAAAATACAAAAGCGGAATCAATACTAGACCTCTTGAGCACGTTATTTTTGTTTATCCATCAGTCTAATGCCTTTTTCCTGTTTTTTTCACCTTGGAGAACTTCCTAGAGTCAGTAAACTGTTGATTTGACGGATTTGTCAGCTTTATTATCTTGTTTTACATGGTAAAACACATTTTGTTCTGAATTTCTAACGTGATATTGTGCAATATTCTCCAGCGTTTCGACTTTGCCGTAAGTACTGAGTTAGTATTTTGCCACTTCGTCGGCTACAACCGAAGTTTTGTGTTGTGTGAGACAACCGCTATGTAACGTTTCATGGTTTTGTATTGGTTGCAGATGGCTTTCTCGCGTAGTACTTTCGTTATGTCTCCGGAGATTGTATTAAACTTTGTTATAACCAAATCGCGGAATTGTTCGATATTTCTAGCGTTTACTTGAGACAGAAGCTACTAAATTGTTTCCCAATTAGGACTCGATCACATTTCAAAACGAGATGCCAAAAATAATACCAATGATGGCTGGCGGGATTCCACACTGGTTTTCTGTTCTGTTCATAAAGACGTTTTTTAGAAACATTTGCAGATCTAGGAGGTTTTGGTCTAGAGACAATTCCTGAATATAATTTCTTTAAAGATGTGTTAATATCTCTGGATATTCCAACATCGTTTTTTCCAAACTGTACTGGTAAGAAAGCGATGTAAAAACACAAAAAAAAATTTCTTAACATCTTCCAAATCGGAAATGACAACGTCTTCAGCACGCCCACCCATATGTTCGTCAAGATTCAAGCGCTGCTTAGTGATTGCTTGATTTTCTGGCCATTCACTGTAATATAACTGGATATATCCTCATTCAGTATCTTTGTCTGGTCCGCTGAGTGAGATATGTTATTGTCATTGTCATGCCCAAAAGAAACATGATGCCAAAGATTTGTCCCCAAACTCCTATTTCTCATTGTAATAGTACTCATGGATTCGAGCCCTAGATTGCAATTGCTTAACCTGTTTCAACAGAATCAGGTGCACTTGGGGTCCCCAATGCCGAAGATATATATCCATTATATCCACGTTCCACTCTAATCCTTATCAACCCCAAGTTGGGACAAGAGCACATCGATAAGTGGTTTGACTTCCTTGTCGATATTAACTGTTTTGTCGAGTTCCACCAACGAGTAAAGTTCATCGGTTTTGCCTGGTTTATCCTCCATTACCTTGACCTAAATTGCACGAGGTCTCATTGCGAAAGTAGGATAAGTTTAGAGTGACAGAAAATCATTTTTTGTGTCTTGACCCCAAGACAATCGCTCCTAATGATGTCTCTAGTTGCCAAAATAAACTGAAGTAAAACTAGTCGTAAGGGTGCCATAGCCAGAATTGCACTACTACAATTATCTCTTTAAAATCAACTCTCTTTATATTGCGTAGCATTGAAATGTCTGCCAAACGCCGTCCTTACTTCAATGAAATTTCATGAAATGAAATCCGTGCCAATGATGCTGGTAATATTGTTGACAAGGTTGAGTAAAAGGCTACTAATATTTTGAAAGTCGTGGGTTGAACCTCGTGTACACAAACCGGATGAATGTAATGATGCGAACCCATCAACTGGCTTGAGTCTGCCTTTGCAGAGTATATGTAGCCAGTAATAGATTTCTGTCTGTTAAATTCTTTTAAATTCTCGTTGTTCCACACTATGCTTGCAGAAACCTCTTGCCACACCCATACAATATGGCCAAGCATTGCTCTAGTATTGCTGGAGATAAAACGTCTTGCTTCTATCTAATGAGTGTTTCCCTAGATGACATGTTTCATTGGTTTCGACGTAAAAGGCAATTTCGTCTTTGTCGTGGTTTATTGTGTATAAATACGTCACTATCAGACTAAATCTTTACATTACGGAATGTCTGGTCAGAGAGCAATATGATTAAGGACTTGCACAACTTCAGCTGTGGACGTATTGGATCGGAGTCGACAGGGTACCAGTTGTAGACCTAGCAATATAAGTTGAACGTAGCAGCTGTAAATCTGACCCAAAGTATCTGTATAGCTGAGTAAACAGCGTTGCTGGTCGAGTAAGAGATGATTGGGCGTTGCTGACCGATTATCGGGAGCTGATTGTTTGATTAGCCAAGTAATTGAATGAACATTGGAGTCGGTGAAAACCTGTAATGCTGAAATCTTGATTGACTAATGTGAATGTTAGTCAAGTATTCTAGTGACAAAATGTTTGTATACCTACATTCATGTAAACGTTAAGCCGTGGGCTAAGATAGAGTTATTTTACCCGGTGTTTTTGGGACTGTAAAGATGTTTTGTATGATATCTGTCTCTTTGTTTTCATCATTTTTCTACTTGCGTAAAGTGTCTCATCTTTCACTATTTAAGTGACTACTTTTTTATTATACATATAACGTACATCATTGTGCATTGTTAATTTTTCCAATATTTGGATCTTGTACACGAACGTATTAGTCATAATTCCTTTTTCATTCAAGGCATTCATCAACAAGCATTGCATTTATATCACCATGAAAAGTGTTCTGTTGTAAATCCTAAATCCAACCCTGTTAATGTATTTCAAAAACCATTTGGGCATTTTGTAATTTCTCAACTTCAGTAGGTTCTATGTCTATGTATCCCGCATTGCCTAGAATTGAAATAACATTTACTTTAAGCGTCGTTACAGCACAGACAAACGCCAAAGACAAGATCGTGGAAACATCAACAGTGATTTTGTTCAAACGATATTTATAAAGCTTGATGGAACTAAACTGTGTTAACACTGACGCTATTAATATTATGGGTATCTACAATAAATTTCTACTTAAATAATTAACAAATTCCGCCTGTTAAGGTAAACAACATGCCGATACCGCTGTTATACTGGTAGGCGATGCCAATTCCGTTGCCCGGCTGAGTTCGACTAATCTATTCACATTCCAACTTGAGCTTGCATTTGGTACAGCTATGTTTTGAGCAGACAATGGCTATATGCCATATTACCGATAACGTGTTTTAGATATTTGACATTTGTCTATTTACATAGGTGATTTTTATATGCTGAAATGAATAATGACTTTTTGTCAATTGCGACATTTGTGTGACACACCATCCCACCCTTTTGCAACTTAGGATCTTATATTATTTTTATGTAGATCTTTCGGTTATATTGTCGGGTAAACGTCATTTACTTTAATTCCAACTTCACATACATTGCAACAAACAATTCTCTGTGCACACATTGGGTCAAGTCTCTTTATCTGTATTTATTTTTGGATACCTTTTATAAAGATGTAATCGTTGAGGCTTTAACATTACTTTTAGAGTTTATTTTCTTTTCATTTGCAATGTATTAAATTAAAATTTTATATAATGACATCTAATTCACATGCATCCGATACAATAGTTTACTTTTATAATAGATTTATGCGTTATTTTAATTGCCTGATCTACATGAAACCAGGAATATGGATCAGTGTTACTCTTTGGGAATGTAATTTTGAGATCTATCCCTTTAACTTTGTTTTCAATCAGGTTTCTCTATTCATGGGAAGATATGTGAAGTTGGTAGCAGAATCCAAATAGTCAGTTCAGAAGATTATGTTGTGACGGTGAGCACCACTGCACACGAACTTGGACACAGGTAAGTCAACTCTTTGTGACTTATTTATTTGTACACCACATTTGCCTTTACATGTTTAATGCTTTAAGTGCTAATGGTGGTTTTGTGATTTCAACAGGTGCGAAAGTTAGATCATATGGTCTGCAGTGACATTGAAACCAAACTACGTAAAACAAAACTCACCTGAACAAAACATCAGTAACTGTTTACAACTATAAATAGAGGGAATGCTGGTGTTAAAAATATAGATACGTAACGTTTAACTCACAGCATCAACACTGCATAAAATTGAGTGAAGGGAAATAGGAAACGACCATTGACACTGAAGCTCTGAGCATACGAAAAGTATTGAGAAACACTGCGACATATAAACGAGACGAAAACACACAACAAGTAATTCATGAATTATGACACAGATTAGTCATCAATATCATGATCTAAATATACTTCAGATGATTCCTCAAAAGGCCCAGACATATATTCAAGAAAAAATAAAAAAAGACGAAAATGATATTTTGCTTAATTCAAATACTAAATCAAGCCATCTGATTCAGGAGATTAGAATTAACGTCAGGCGCAATGCATGCGGGAAGTATGTTAAATAAGAATTGATGACAAACTCAATATATACAGGGAATGATTCTAAGTCCTTAAAATAAAAATTATGAAGAACTGTTATAAATTGTTAGTAGAAAAACGAATAAGCAAACTTGATCATAAAGTTATGCAATAATTGTATTTAATCTGTGATAAATGTGAAAGATCTACAAGTATAGATCAACGGAATTGGTTTTCCTGTTTCTTAGCTCTCATGTATTCGCTTTAAAGTAAAACATAACACTTGGATAAGAGAGTATTGATACTATGTCTCATATTCGAAGCAAACAATGACAATAAAATAATGCATGCCATAATACTGGTGTTGACTGGAATTCGACCAAGTTTCACGAGAATAATAATCATATCGGGATTTAAATAATTATATGAAAATATTTGTGTTTATGATATGTATTTTTTTCTCATATTATGTTCAAAACTTGGATTATTTTTATTAATAAATTATTGATTTCAACATGTATTTATTTTATGTAAAATTCATGCTTAGTAACGAAGTTATAGTTTTGTTGGGTTTTAACTGTATTTTATTATATCGATGATCTACACTTTTTATAGAATTACCAGCTTCTGGGTTACACTTTTGTGAGATATCTAATCACCTTAGATTATAAGGCTTGCTAATGTTAAGTAATACTCTATGTGTCCTACTCTGATGTGAAAAGATTTATTCGTTCATTCATCGACTTTTTGAATCTGATTATCATTACCATTGTGCATTTATGTTAAACCAATTTGTCCCTAGCATTATTTGTTCCACACATAATAGCGAGTGATATACGTTGCAGACATTAACGATATTTTAATCTATATTTAAACTTATTAAAGTTTGTCTGTACATGACCATCTTTCGCACGATCTATGCAGTATCATAAGTGATCTTGGCGTTATAAATGCAATTTGTTCTTACCTACTGCCTTACATAAGTTAATCATCTCAGAAAATGTATAATGCAAGAGAGCTGACACTAGACTCGCTAGGTAGTGCTACATTACGAAGTTTCGATTTTAAAATTCTGCATTGTAAATTGTCTAAAGTCTAGATAATTTTAATTACAGTCTCGGAGCAGAGCACGATGGTGAAGGGGAAGCCGCAGCTTGTAAAGCTGAAGATAAGTTTATTATGTCTCCCTCTACGTCACATTTCCAACTAAATAAAAATTACTCAAGGAACCCTTGGCTTTTCTCTAATTGCTCTGGGGAATCTTTCATCAAGACACTAGCGAACAAGTACGTATGTGTACCAAAATATATAACCTTACAAAGTTAGATTTATGTGTCTCAAATTGCCCTTAATAAGGGTGGCTGGCGTGGCCATTTTCTCAAAAGGAACATATTCTTATACATCAGCATGGGTGGAAATGATATGTGTTCTCAGCAATGTAAGACAAGGCTGCAAGAATAACTATGAATAATCCATGGCCTAATATGATAGAGAATGTATGGTTGTATGTGCTCCTCTTCTTAGCAACATACGACTAGAATCTCTTGCCTGTATGCAAACATTCAAAGTTATCTACAACGGCGAATAAAAAATCCCATGCTTGCTAGGTTCGCATATAAATAAAGGAGTGATTGGTTGGTAGGTAGCATCCTACCAGAAACATATGTCAACACACTAGTAAGATTATTTTGTATTTCAGAACTTGTTTGTTCACCAAAAGTGTCTACAGCGAGGAAAAAATAAACGAATGGAAACAATTTATGCAGAAACTGCCAGGAGAGCTGTACAGTCCCAATGAGCAGTGTCAGATCATTATTGGGCCAGGATCATTCTACTGTGGGGTATGTACAAAGGTGTGAGCGTGCGTGTTTGTGTGCGCGAACTCTTATTTCCAGCAATAAGTATCTTGCATTATGTCTACGACAGTTGGTAAATATGACCATTTAAAACGTCATCATACACGTTTAGTAGTACATGGTGCTATGGAAAACATTACAACTCCAAGAGCTACAAATAGTCCATACTAACCGGTCAAAAAGTAGACTAAACGTTGTTGAAGAAAAATAGTGAACGTGAGCAGGAATAAAGTAGACATAGATAATTAAATAGGCGAGAGTTTTATGACCACTGCAACACTTCTTTGTGAATAATTTAGAAGAAATAGATTCTTAGAAAGCTAAACCTGTTTCTGTAATGATGAAAATGGTCGCAGGAGCTGGCGTTTTGCTCTGTTTTCAGTCGTCTTATAATAGCCGATATTTTAAATTTAAGGAAGATTTGTTTCAGAAATCTAATAAATATTGAAATATTTGACTAAACATTTCCTTCAATATCTACTGTGATACGATTCTTACCTAAATTTGTTTCAACATTATTTCATATTATTGATATTACATGATCGTTACACTGTGTTAATAAAGCCAATCATATGAAAACATCAACATACATGAGTAGTAGGAGAAAGTAAGAATCCGGGCTCAACAACCCCTTTCCCCACCCCTCCAGACCTCCAAACAAATACAAAATACCTAGGTAACGTAATAGAACACCTGTTGCAATCAATAATTGCGTTAAGAATCCGAGCTCAACAACCCCTCTAGACCTCCAAACAAATACAATAGAACACCTATTGCAAAATACCTAGGTAACAGGTAAAATTTAATTAAGTGATCTTCCAGAATAAGCAGAATGATATGTCAGACTCAATTTTCCAAATCATTACGTGGCGATTGTGGACTAAATTACGCATTAGAATTCCAGTAAGGTAAGTGGTATTATATAAAATTTTATGTTATATCATACTTTTTTTGATAATCTTTCTCATATTTGCTGATCCTCATGGGTAGAATATCTGTTAACATGTTGTCAATAATACGAAATTCACGTATTAAATCGTCCATACTATATTTTACTCCTCGTAAGTAAGATCTTATTTGATCAAGTAGTTTTTTGTAAGTTATAATTGATGTTAAGCAGCCGTGCTTTTTTACCGAAATTTTAGGTTCAACTTTTTTACAAGCTGCTGTAAGAGAAACACCAACACCGGATATGATTAACAAAAACGGGTTTAATGATATACCACTTGAAATTATGCCAGAACTAGTCATTAACAAGGGTAGATATGATATTACTCGAAGTATTTTGTTATAATATTTGTAACATTTTTTAACGCACCAAAGTTTTTTATGATAATATTTGTAGTATTGTATTAGTGCGTCAACATCCTGTCCTGGAATATCTTTTGAAATATGATTGAAATCAACTATACTTTTTTTCATTATAATATTTGTTCACATAATCTCAGGCTTAATTAAGTAACTAGTTGAGGTGTTTCAGCCACAAATTTCAGACAAAACCAATATGACACAGCAGTTAATTTTTTGTCATCTGCTATTAGCATAAAAGTTTCTTCAACATCTTTGTTTAACACAATAGACACGGTTCCAGAGAAATTATCAGTCGAGTGACGCCATGGAAATAATGTAAATATATTAAACTTTGCACTGCTCAACACAGACAATCTATACACACCAGTGACCTCTGCAGTATGTTTGAGAGTGTTATTTTGCGGCGACCAAGTAGACATTCCAGAAGCAACTGTATAGACAATATTTTTAATCTGCTTGTGAGGAATTTGAATCATACTTGTTTTCTCAACAATACTAGGAATTCCACTAATAATATCGTTGAGTTTTGTGTTAATATTATCGAGTGTAATATCAACAGACGGCGGACTTCCAAAAAATTCGTTATTGGTTTTGTTTATGTTTCTGCGAAAATTTAAAAACGTGGTGATGTGATTAGTAAAATCAGTTTTGAACTTGGTGATTTCATTGTTGATATCATCAACATATTTCTTTGTTACAGCATCAAAATCAGATTCTGGTGTTCTAAGATTATTGATGCCATTATTGTTCATGTTGAGAAATGCACGCATTATACCGCCATGCACTGACACGTACTTTGATTCCTGATCATCAACATATTTCTTAGTAGCAGCGTCATTATCCTCAGTTGGGTTTCCAAGGTATGTGATCTTGTTCTGGTTCATAACAATGTTCCCCGTAAATAAATCACCTGCTTTTCTAACATAATCGTTAACTGACCTACCCGAATCTTCTATCTTACCTTGATTATTAAAAGTAACAATATTATTAGCAACTGCAGTAGGATTTCGTATTAGTACATCTGATAGTTGAACATTACTCGTCTTTAATCGTCCTTGTTTGTCCTGGAAAACTACGACTTCATTTGGATCTACACTTGCAACGTTTATCAAATTGTTGATTTCATTTTTGAGCTTATCAAGAGTCGCATACTTGGATAAGTCACCCTGGTAACCTTCTGTTAATAAATCTACTGCTAATGTTCCAAATTTTGTATAGTAGCTCATTATACATACCGTTCTACACAAAATTGTTGGTTTAATATAACATAAAGTTATACGATGGCGAAGATAATAAACTTTGACAGCGAGCGATTGGTGAAGCATAAACATAGCAATGAACTTCCAGACTGTCATTATCTTATTGTTGGGCGAACTGGATCTGGTAAAACAAATTTGTTATTAAATCTTTTACTCAATAATAACTTTAACTATGATAAGGTGTATATTTACACCATCAACCCCCAACAAGACAAATACGAGTTACTAAGTGAGTATAATGATGAACTTCGTGATGACCTTGGCATTGGTGATGACATATTTTTGATAAAACAACCAGAAGAACTCGTTCCAGTGAATGAACTCGATTCGTCAGAGCAGAAGATAATCGTCTTTGATGATATTCCGCTAAACAATAAGGAAATGAACAAGATTAGATCATATTTTTCACTATCACGTAATAAAAGATGCAATTCTGTTTATCTTGCCCAAGGTTTTTATAATGTTGATAGGTTTATTAGGCGAAATACGGGTTGTTTCATATTATTTCCCGGACTAGATAATGTGGATGTGAGAAATATTGCAAACGAACAATGTGGTGATGTTACAAAAGATAAATTTATCGAATTATATCATCGAGCAACTAAAGATAGATATAGTTTCTTTTTATTTGACAAGCTAGCGCGTGATCCAACCAAGATGTTTCGTTGTTGCCTTGAGACGTTTCTATGATATAATTTTGTAAAGCGTATAAAAATAATGGACAAACATCAACAGAAAATTGAATTACTAAAAAAGTTTCTCGAAACTCGAGCGGCTTTTAAGAAAAAGGTGGAAGAAGCTCGACGTGGACAAGTTCAAGCAGAAGAAGAAAGAACCAAATTTTTCAAACCTGTTACTGAGGCAATGCTTGGCAAGCAGCCAGAAATACAAACATCATCTCCAGAAGAACTAGCAAAAATGAAAGAAAAGGGTTTGTTTGGTTTACTTGGAGAAAGATCAAAAGAAGAAACTGTAAAAATTGTAAACGAACTTGTAAGAAACATTGCTGATCCTGCTGCACGACAAGCTGAGTTTGACAGGCTAATGAACAATCCTCTTGAACTTCAACACGCCAATAACAAGATTGTCGGTAATCCAGATGAGATAAGAATGAAGGGAGGGGGAAAAAAGTAGCAAACATACGAGGTATTAACTGTGTATAAAATTAAAGATGTGACATGATATGGGAGAATATTAGAAATTTGTGAAGATTCTATATACTTGGATGATGTCTTGAGAGGTTTAATATTGTAGATGAGGAGTGGGAAGAGATGATTGAAAAATTTTAATATGTTGGGTGGGATGTGGTGGAGTTAGTGGGGAATTTGTAATGGGATAGTAATATGGGGGGGGAGATTTTTATATTTGTTTTTGGGTTTTTGGGGTTGTGGATGGGGGGTTGTGGTATTGTTTTTGGTTTTGTGTGGAATGATGGTTAGATTGGTGGGTGTTTGGGGGGAGGGGGGAGGGTGTATGGTGGTGGGGGGTGGGGGGGGTTGTTGTGGGGGGGGGGGGGGGGGGGTGTGGTGTTGGTGGGGGGGGGGGTGGGGGGGGTGTTGGGGGGGTTGGGGTGGGGGTGTGGTGTTGTTATGTGATGTAGTTGTGGTGTGGTGTGAAGAGTTTGTAGAGGGGGTTTTGGGTGTGTGGGTGTTAGTTTGGTGGGTGTGTAGGGTGATGAGTTGTGAGTGGTGGTAGTTATGATGAAGTGTAGTTTGGGGTATAAGAGTGAGGTGAGTTTTGTGGTGTGTTGGATTTATTATGGTGGGAGGGTGGATGATATTTGTTATGTTTATGAGAGTTGGGGTATGGTTTGGTATTAAATAATTGTTTTTAGTGTGAAGATTGTATGTTTGGTGTTGGGAGGGGTAGGGGGGGTTAGAATGGAAGTTGTGTTTTAGGTGGTTGGGTGGTTTGGGTTGAGGGTTGGGGTTATTGAGAATTATGATATTTTTGTGGGGGTGGGTGTGTATTTTAATTCTAATGAGTAATATTGGTCGTGTAAAGGATTCGGTCTTATATAACAATAAAAGAGCTTCTAACAAAAGCTGGTGGGAATGCTGATAATTTCGAATTAGCGGCGAATTATAACACCTTACGAGCTAGGATAACAGTGAAAAGAAATATGAAAGTCCTCTTTGAAGAAAGAAGTTTTGGAAAGATGTTAGGTTTTACTAGAGTTTTATACTATACCACCGGTGAAGATAAATCTTTGACATTTGATGGAGAACTACCAGTAGATATTACAGAAGTAAATACAATACTCATCAATTGCTCTATCGCATCTGGATCTTATACGTCAAAAGGCAACCGCGGGCAAACGATCTACAGTTTCTCACCAGAAGTCCCACCGGGTTCTTTCATGCAAATCAATCCGCGACAGATTATCTACTATCCAATAGCACCTGAGAATCAAATTACAAGCATTACAATGCAACTCACAGACCAATCTGGACGACAAATAGACGTGAACAACGAGATAGTCACGTATTACTTACACCTTCGCACTGCCTAGGCATGTGATTTTGTGTACATAATTTTATAAAATGAGACGAAGAAAAGTTTATCGAAGAAAAATCGTAGGTGGATTTTTTGGAAATATATTTACAACAATTGCAGGGAATATTCCAGGAATCGCGCGTAAAGTAGCGCCCATTGCACTTGACGCTGGTAAAGCTTTCGCTACAGGGGCGGCATCTTCAGCAGGCACTGCAGTAGGGCAAAAGATTGCTGATAAGATTAAAGGACCTTCAACAACACCTACGGTGTCTGAAATAAAACGAGTAATATCAGATATTGCGCCAACAGAAGAAACAAAACGAGCTATGATAGCTACAACAAAAAAATTATTGTCGCCGAGTGGTGAAGAAATAGTACGTAAACTTGTAAAGAAAACAAAACCGATGACCCCTGCTGCCTTTTAATTTTATGTAACGATTATAAAATAAATGTCAGCTAAAAACTATCTCGACTTTGCAGAAGAAATTGATACTGACGATGCTGTAACAGAATTAGAGTATGTCGAGTATCTCGATGAAAACTCGAACGAACCGAATAAAACCGGAGTTAGAACTTTTAACACAAGAGACGAGGACGTGTTTTTACTACCCCATAAGGCAATGTTAGAAGTGCGTGGTCAAATATTAACTGTGATAGGTGGTGATATTGCAGCTGATGCAGAAATCGCTCTCGTCAATAATGGTTGGAGCTTGTTTAAGAGTGCACGATACCAACTGGCCAATCAAACCGTAGAAGATATTTCAATGCATTTACCCATAGCGAGTACAATACTAAACATCGTTTCGTTTAGCGATGACTATTCCAGATCAATAGCCACAAATATGATGTGGTTCAAAGATACCTCATTAGGTACAGCTGTTTCGAGTGAGTTTCGTACTGGTGCTGGTAATCCTGCTGCAAATAACAATAATCTCATCGCCAATCCTGCTGCTAATGATGCCGCTGCGATAGGTGATTCGATAAGATTAGCCGTTACAAATATAAGACGACAGCAGTATAACGAGGGATTTGCTAAACGAAAAGCATTTGCCGCAGAATCTCGCCAAATAACGATGATGCTTCCGTTAAGTACAATCTTTGGATTTTGCCGTGATTATAACAAAGTGTTTCGAGGAATAAAACATACGCTTATATTAGATCGAGCTGATCAAAACGATTGTATAATACAAGCCGGTGGAGTGGCTGAGGGACAGTTTTCTATTACAAGATTAGCACTTTGGATGCCTCGGGTTGTCCCTTCATTAGCTAAATTGATGGAGCTCGAATCTTTACTAGCCACCTTTACAAAAAAGATACACTTCCAACAGAACAGGATTTATCAAACAGCCATTCCCAACGTGACTGATTACACGTGGCGTGTAATGACCACGCCCAGCGAACAACTACCGCGACACTTGTTCGTCGTATTTCAACGACAAGCACGTCGTAACAATCAGGAAATAAACAACTCCGTATTCGATAACCCAGACGTTAGACGAATATTTGTGAGAGTAAATTCCAAACAATATCCCGAACGTGCAATCGAATGTAATTTTGCCGTAGACGCCACCAGAAACATCTCTCGGCCGTACATGTATCTTATGGAAGCAATGCAAAAATATCAGAACGCGGACAGTGGATCTCAAATATCAATAGAAGAGTTTCGATCGCTCTATCCCATCTTTTACTTTGACGTATCAAAACATTTGGAGCGTGTTGTGGGATCGACTGCAGATATTGAGGTCACGTGGACACTGGGCGATGTGCCAGGTGAACAGTATAACGTATACGCGCTATTGGTTAGTGATCGATTTCTGACCATCGATTCAATCAAAGGAAGAATGACAGTACAAGTTTAATCTAACAACTTGGATATAACATTATGAAAACCAAATACACAACTCGAGAAATATACCTAACATCTGGTCAAGTTGAAAAATTATCAGCAGCTGTTGCTAAACGCAGCTCTGTTTCTTTGATGATCTCTCCGGAAACTTCAAATAAAATTGCAGTAAAAGTCATGCTAACGCAACAACAAATCAATAAACTCGATCGCAACAAACCTTTTGTGCTGAAATTATCTGTTTCTCAGGTAACTGCAATGTCAAAAGAAGGTGGATTTTTTGGACCAGCGTTATCAATAATAGCTACCAAAGTTTTACCAGTACTTGGTACACTTGGACTTGCGGCTGCGTCAGGAGCAGTCTCTGGCGCAACGAAGAAAGCAGTCGAAGGTCGTGGTATCAAACAAATCTATCGTTAATTTTATGTAACAGTATAAAATAAAATGCCAACGAAAAAGTCGCCGAAAAAAACAAAATCATCGAAAAAAAGAAAACAACAAAACGCAAACAAACAAAACAAGGAGGAATTATTCCTTTCGCTCCACTTTTAGCGGGACTAGCGGGAAGTCTTCTGCCAAACTTACTAGGAATCGGACGCGGATTAACTCTACCAGGGACCAGACGTTATTGAGCAATTTTGACAACATTGAAAAATTGAAGGACGTTGTTGGATTTCGAGGAGTATTTTCCAAGGATGAACTCGATGACGTACCAACAGGCGGTTCTTGTGTTATAAATATTGAAAACTTCAATGATGGTTCTGGCACCCACTGGGTTGCTGTCCACGATAACAATTATTTTGATTCGTTCGGACTTCCTCCAAGCGATCTCATAAAAAAATATATTTTTAAAAAATTTGATAAAATAAATTATTCGTCTAATCAACTACAGCCGATTGGAACATCAGCTTGTGGTTATTATTGTATCATGTTTGTCAGACAAATGCACCAGAGTAAAAGCTCTGGAAGTAAAAACTTTTTAAAGTTTATTTTACAATTTGATGAACATCCTTCTCATGCGAATGATAATATTGCAATCAATTTTATCTAAACTCCTTGATATAATAATGTCAACATACTGTCTCAAATGTAAAACTAAAACAGAGAACAAGGATGAGATGACGGAAAAAACAAAAAATAATAGAACGATGTTAAAAAGTATTTGTGCAATCTGTGGTAGAAAGAAAAGTATGTTTTTGAAAAAACAAGTAGGATCTAGCGTTGATAGAGTTATCTTGATCGACGATTAATCTTATGAAACAAAATAAAATAAAATGAAATGCAATTGTGATTGTGACAAAGATCTTTGCATAGAACAAGATAAAATCATTACGTACTGTCAACGTTGTAACAACAGAGAAATAATAGGGTTAGGTATAGATATACATAAACTAATTGGTAAATTACCAAAACCAAAAAGGCGGTTGGACCTTGCCAGGTCATCGGTATACAGGTCCTTACAATCCACTAGATCAACAACTAGATGAAAACGACAATCCATTGCCAGGACAAGAGCCTTATAATCAAGTGGATGCAATAGCAATGCGTCATGATATCTGTTATCGTGATCATGAGAACTCGAAAGCAGATTGTGATAAAGTAATTTTAGACGAATTACATGATATGGAGCCAACAAATCTACGAGAACGTTTTAATAGAAGATTTGTTCAAGGAATGATAGGAGCAAAATATAAACTTGGACTCGGAGAGTCTCGACTCGGAAAAGAATTATACGATGATCTTGCAGTCGAACTACACAGACCTAAAAAAAAAAAGTTTCCGAGACGTAAAGTTGTTGCAAACGCTGTAGATGATATCTGGGCAATAGATTTGGTAGATGTATCCAATATGGCTCAGTTTAACGATAATAAGAAATATTTGTTTAATGTCACAGATGTTTTCAGCAAATACGCTTTCAGTGTGCCAGTTTCAGATAAAACAGGAACGTCAATCACTGATGCGTTAAAACAAATAATAACGAGTACCGAAAGAAAGCCAAACAAAATCTGGACTGATCATGGAGCCGAGTTTTTTAACAAAAAGGTTGCACAGTTTCTAGAACAAAATAATATAAAAAAATACGTTACAGGAAACGAAGGCAAAAGCGTTGTTGTCGAGAGATTTAATCGCACGCTAAACGAAAAATTACATAAACATATGACAGCTAAAAACACCAACAGATACATCGATGACCTTTCTCAAATCGTAGGCGAATATAATAATACGAAACATCGAACCATCAAAATGTCACCCAATGACGCTATCAAAAATCCAATATTAGCAAACGAAAACATGTACCGCAGACATAAATTTAAGATCTGTGATAAAGTTAGAATCTCTTTGACTAAAAAGATATTTGAAAAAGGATTTACTCCAAACTGGAGCGAAGAAGTATTTGTTGTTGATAAAGTACTCTTAACAGTACCTGTAACGTACGCGTTAAAAGATCTGGCAGGGGAACCTATCGTAGGTAGTTTTTACGAACAAGAACTACAAAAAACTGAACAAGATGTTTTCGTTATCGAAAAAGTGATTAGGAAAAAAGGAGATAAAAGTTTAGTCAAATGGCGTGGGTATAGTGATAAATTTAACAGCTGGATTCCAAACCGGTCGATTTTATCGACTGCGAAATAATGCTATTATAAATTTCATCATACTTTCGTTTGATAGATTTGCATTTTACTGGTTTACATAATGATATTAGATATTGTCTGCGATCGTCAGAGATCGTCATAAGATTAAAAATCTTGACAAAGATGAAATCAAATTTTATATTTTTCTGTCGACCTGAAATTTTGATGTTTAAAAAAGGTCTGATTAACTGTAAAAATATCTGCTGTTCGGTAACGGTAAAATTAAATTTTATAATTTTTTTAGCAATGTGATAATTGACATTATATTTTCCAGTGGTTGGTCTGCTATAATTATATCTGTTAACGACGGTGACTATTTCACCATCATCAGACTCGTTATTATATAAAATATCATCTTCGTTATAACCAACAGATTTGTCTATCATATCATTAGAGATTGTGGAGACCTTATCGCTGATATCGCTGGCGACTTTGTCGCTAGTATCTTCTTCGTATAGTTGAACGAGTCGTTTCATCATATCCATATTATAATATACTTTTTATCTAATTTGTTGTTATAAGATGACTGACAAGGTAAAATATCACCAAAAAGTTAATATAATAAACTACCACGAATTGACCGAAGCGGTAAGAGAATGCCTGTCAGGTTATAGTTCATATTCCGTTGACGTTATTGTAATGCAAGGTGATTCTCATAAAATATTACTAACAGAAGCAGAAAAAAATAAAATTAATGAAAGTGCAGTAGTGACGCTAAAATTTGATTGCGATGATATTATAGCATTTGCTCATCATTGTTTGACTAAAACCGAATTACAAAATATTATTAATCATCATATCTAAAAATAATACTAGCATCATATTTGTTTGAAAAAGCTGATTTTGTTGCTCCATCAGCTACAAATTTTACTGCTCTGGGATTTATATTATAATATTTCGCCGCAGCTGTAATTGATTTGAATTTGATCTCCTCATCCGTTTCAAGGTTTAACGAAATAACAGGTTTTATTGGGCATCTAAAATTAATACCACCACCTCGTCCTTTTCTCACATTTTCCTGTTGGGTCACTAGCTCCAGATTTTCCAATCGATTGTCTGTTTTTACATTATTGATATGATTAATAACCAGACCATTGGGTATAGATCCGTTGAACACCTCGTAAACAAACCTATGACCAGTATAACAAACTTGATCTGTCGATGTTCCTCTAACAGTTACTATAAGATATCCCATATTATTCATGGTACCAAGAACTTTTTTAGTTTTTCTGTTTCTAATAATACCACGATCGTTAGCCTCGTATAAATCAAAGACCGGATGCGGCTGAAACTCGTCTTGTAAGGATAAATTTTCAATATTATCATCAGTGACTTTACCGTTATAATGATATACTCGTTTCCCCTCTGGAATGTCATCGCAAAATAACGTGTAAATAAAATCTTTTCTAAACATCGTAATTCTTTCAGTATTATCTCCCTTTACACTAATCGTATAACCCGCTGGCGTTGCTTTACCAACAGATATTCCAGTAATGATATTAATAACCGAACCAATTGCATTTCCAGCGTACAGGTTGTACTTCGGATAAACATGATATACCTCTTGCTCACGTGCGCTTGTCAGATTTACTGTCATTATATTATAGATGATATTTTTTATCTCTAATTGTTGTTTAGTGCATGCGCAGTGTGAGGTAAATTATCAATTAGATATTAGACTATAGTATAGCGATGTTGAAATTGCGTGATATAGCCAAGAAGAGACTTATTGGAGAACCTGTTAAAATAGCGACTGCTTTTGCAGGTTTTTATAATAGTTATCAGTTTGATAATCAAAACGTTTTAGTAAATTTTTCTGAAACAAATCTCTTTCATCTGCTACAGACGACTGTAAAACGTGAGCTTGAAAAACACAAGGGTCTAAGATTGTTAGTGCAATATCACGTTATATTTTCAAAACTACTTGTGACGGAAGAATCTACAAACAAGGAAATTGCAGACCCTTACATCAACGCAAAATCTAGACGTGTTTTACTTGGTAGTGATCTTTTGTCACTATCTAATGAAATACACCAAGAAATTTGGAAAAAAATAGAAGAATTTACCGAATTAGGTTCGGGTTGGAAGTTTGAAATGATCAAGGAAATTTTGTTTCACACGATGAAATATGACGCATTACGCGGTAGTTCGTATATCGACCTGCCACCAAAAATAAAAAATAAACAGTGCTGTATAAACATAAAAAACGTCGATAGCAAATGTTTCCAATGGGCTGTTCTTTCCGCGCTATTTCCAGCAGAAAAAAATGCTGATCGTGTTGAGAAGTATATCAGTCACGTGTCAAGATTAAATTGTGCTGGTATTGACTTTCCAGTGGCAGAAAATCAAATACCAAAGTTTGAAAAGCAAAACAATATTTCGATTAACGTTTTCGGATTAGATGAAAAAGAAAATGTCTATCCGAGGTATATTTCAGAAAAAGCTTCACAATCGACTATCAATTTACTGTTTTATAAAAATCATTACGTTTGGATCAAAAAACTTTAACAGACTAGTTGGAAGACAGTATAATAAAAATAACAACAAAAAGTTCTTTTGTTATCGCTGTTTGCACGGTTGTAGAGACAATGAAACATTACAAAAGCATTTGCAGTACTGTAGTGACGTACAAAGAATAACAATGCCATCTAAAAAAGATAGCGTGTTACAGTTTGTCCATCATAATCATAAACTAAAAATTCCTTTCGTCATATATGTCGATTTCGAATGCTTACTTCAACCTGTACTTGGCGTAGAAAATGATCCTGACCAATCGAGTACAAGAAAAATTCAAAATCATGTTCCATGTGGAGTAGCGTACAAGGTAGTTTGTTGCGCTGATTCGAGATTATCTAAACCAATCCAACTCTATCGTGGTAAAAATCCAGCTGTCTGGCTTCTCAAGCAGTTGATTAATGAAGTTGATAATATTACTTATCGTTTGAAAAAAGTAACGCCAATGTTAAAATTAACACCTCAACAAGAATCTGATCACGAGCAAGCGAAAATTTGTTATATTTGTGAAAAAGCTTTTGATGATAACAAAAAAGTACGTGACCATTGCCATTTGACCGGACAGTATCGTGGAGCGGCTCATGACCAGTGTAATTTAAAATTTCACGCTCCAGATTTTATTCCAGTTATTCTTCACAATTTTTGAGGATATGATAGTCACATCATCGTAGAAGCTTTTGGTGATCCTGAGATAAAAGCTCATCTAAAACTCAATAATGTCATCAAATGCATTCCAAATAATTTTGAAAAGTATATGTCAGTTACGCTAGGTAAATTACGTTTTATTGACAGCCTGCCGTTTATGGCAGCCTCGTTAGATGAGCTAGTAAAAGGTTGTAGTAAATTTAATAACCTAAGAGACTGTTTTGGAGATAAATTTAATCTATTAGCTAAAAAAGGAGTTTTTCCATACGAATATCTCGACGATTGGAGTAAATTTGATGAAACATCTTTACCTGGCAAAGACAAATTTTACTCGCAACTTAAAAATGAAAATATAACTGATGATGAGTACAGGTATGCACAAGATATTTGGAAAGAGTTTGATTGTGAGACTTTTGGTGATTATCACGATTTGTATTTGAAAACTGACGTGTTATTATTAGCAGATGTTTTTGAAAGTTTTCGAGAAGTGAGTTATAATAATTACGGACTATATCCTTGCTGGTATTATTCTGCCCCCGGACTGTCATGGGATGCTCTGTTAAAGTTTAGTAAGGTAAGGTTGGAATTACTGACTGATGTTGATATGTTCAATTTTATTGAAAAAGGTATCCGAGGCGGTATTAGCGTGATAACGAAGAAATATGCTGAAGCAAACAACAAATATTTGAAAGAGTATAATCCTGACCTTCCTTCGAAGTATATAGTTTATCTAGATTGCAATAACTTGTACGGGTATTCGATGGCAGAACCAATGCCGTTTGGTGGATTTCATTGGATCACGGCTGATCAATTTCTATCAGAGACAGAAAAAAAGATACCCGACGATGTTTCGTATTTCGTTGAAGTTGATCTCGATTATCCAACTTCGCTACACAAATTGCATAACGATTACCCTTTCTGCGCGGAATCGATGGTTATAGAATATAGTTTGTTATCAGAAGAACAACAAGCGTCAGCATTACCAAGACAACATTCTATGGTAAAGAAACTAGTACCAAATTTGCTTCACAAACGTAATTATGTTTTGCATTACAAAGCTTTAAAACAAGCAGTCGATGCTGGTCTCGTGTTGAGAAAAGTTCATCGTGTACTAAAATTTAATCAGTCACCGTGGATGAGAGGTTATATTAACTTGAACACTACAAGAAGAGCTGCGGCAAAAACTGATTTTGAGAAAAACTTTTTCAAACTGATGAACAATTCTGTTTTTGGTAAGACGATGGAGATTATTAGGAAACGCGTAAATATCGAACTAGTCAATGATGTCAATCGCAGAAACAAACTTGTGTCAGACGATGATTTTGTGAGCATGAAAATATTTAATGAGAATCTTGTTGCGATACAAAGAAGAAAAACAAATCTAAAACTAAACAAGCCGATCTATGTTGGAGCTGCAGTGTTAGATTTATCAAAGTGGCTGATGTACGATTTTCATTATAATTTTGTTAAAAATCAATGGCCGGCCAGTAGATTATTGTTTACTGATACTGATTCGCTCGTATATGAAATCGAATGCGAGGACGTCTATCAGGATATGCATGATAATAGATATCTGTTTGATCTTTCTGATTACCCACGTGACAGTAAATTTCATGACGACACAAATAAAAAGGTTATTGGTAAGTTCAAAGATGAAATGAACTCGAGCGCTATCAAATACTTTATCGGATTACGTAGTAAAATGTATGCCGTATTGTTAGACAATAATAAAATAACAAAAAAAGCAAAAGGTCTGCCTCGTGATTTTGTTAAAAAGTTTATAAAATTTGATGACTACAAGTACGCGCTTGATGGTGGTGTTAGTTTTATAAGAGCTATGGCAATTCGGACAAATCATCATAAGCTCGAAACAGATGTTCTTATCAAACGCGGTTTGAGCAATTTTGATGATAAACGTTATTGCGAAAATGGGGTAGATACACTTGCACTTGGGTTTTGTCATGATGATAGAGATATACTTGACATTATCTTTGCAAACTAAAATTTTATCTAAACTTAAGAAATAATGTTTGAAAATTTGACAGTGACAAATAGCTACAGTAGCAAAATCAAATATCTAATGATGGACAGCAAACCATTGACAGTTGAAATTAATAATGAAACATCAGGCATATGCTTTAGTGGTACCCGTGACAAGTTAAAACTTTCGCTCATCAGATCTGATGACAGCGAGTATTTTAATTATCTCGAACAATTGTATCAAAAATTGCTAGCGGAATTTAAAAACTTTCACTGTCCGATTAGTCAGCATAAATACACCAAACTTACAATTGATCTTGATCGGTCAAAGGTGTATTTTATCAAAAAAAATACCCTCTTAACAAATCACAAATAAAAGATTTGTTTGAGTCCCGTTGTTATGTCAGCGGTAAAGTAAAGTTTAGCCTCTATTACCATGATAATGAAATATTTTTGATATCTACAGTTGAGACATTAACAGTTGGTAATGAGGTATAATACCACTTACCTTATTGGAATTCTAATGCGTAATTTAGTCCACAATCGCCACGTAATGATTTGGAAAATTGAGTCTGACATATCATTCTGCTTATTCTGGAAGATCACTTAATTAAATTTTACCTGTTACCTAGGTATTTTGCAACAGGTGTTCTATTGTATTTGTTTGGAGGTCTAGAGGGGTTGTTGAGCTCGGATTCTTAACGCAATTATTGATTGCAACAGGTGTTCTATTACGTTACCTAGGTATTTTGTATTTGTTTGGAGGTCTGGAGGGGTGGGGAAAGGGGTTGTTGAGCCCGGATTCTTACTTTCTCCTACTACTACATGTAGGAACTCAATTTTTAAGAGCTAGATTACCCTTTTCTATATTGTTAATGAATGTTAACTTCATTAGGATTTCTTTCATTATCTTCTTTAGTCTTTTATCCCATGTCGGATAAATATTGGAGTAATTGTAGTGCTAATTGATTTCAAACGTATTTCAAGAGATTTATGTAGCCCATAGTTGTTACGAATTGAACTACGTCAAACCTGATTGCTTGTGTTTTGTTGTTTGTATTTTGATGGCTTTTCCTGTAAGGTCAATAAAGATTTCATAATGCATTGAAAGTAGCAATACAGAACAAAATGGCTGGTGAAGATTTCTTTCCAATTCCACAGTTTATTTATTTTTATCCTCATCAAGTTTGTTATAATAATTCTGAAAAAGCGTATCATTAATACATATGGTTCCTTGAGAAAATATTATTTTAACAAATCCTTTAGCACACATTTACTTCCCCAAAATATTATTGGCATATTTACATTAGAATATATTTCTTTTTCTTTCATCCCAATCTATGAACTTGTCTATTGCGCATTTGTGTGGTTTAATTATATTTTTCTTTGGTGTGTAATGGTACGCTTCTGAAATAACAAAATGACTAGAGTCTAAACCTTAACAAAAACACACACACATACACGCACACTTTATATATATATATATATATATATATATATATATATATATATATATATATATATATATATATATATATATATATATATATATAGATTTATATAGATGCAATAAACTGACGACGAACAGTACGAAACTAGTAACTAAATAGCCTAAGCGCTTTCGACTCTTAATGAGTCTTTTTCAAAGGCAAATACAAAACATATATACGATAAACAAATAAACACAAAAATGTTGTGTTTGTAAACATCTACATGACTGTCTTCACATATGGAAAAACTAAAAATACAACCAGCTTGTATAGACTACATGCAGAAACTGAAAAAGTTGTATAATTCCCTAAAAGTCTACAAGCCAAAGCGACATCTATTTTTACTTTTTGTTCATATGTAACGCAGATTATATCCCGGATATTTGATTCTATACTGGTTATTCTTATAGTAAAAATTGAAGGATAATAAGAAGATTTAGAAAATGTTAAATTTTACTAGTGCATAGTTTTTTTTTCTAGTCTTCTTGGTTTAGACCGCTTTGTTTCAATGTTCTAAGGCGGCGTATCCAGTATGATTCCATTTCCTTCGCCATATGATTTGTATTCTTTATATATATATATATATATATATATATATATACATCTACACACACAACAGAAATAGATTTTTTTAGAATGCTGGTAACAGTACGAACGAAAACCAGCATATTTTTTTTAAAACTCAACCTATTATTTATTTCTCTAGAAAAAGAAGCTCAAATTGAAAAAGAGTTTTTACATAGTTGTAAACTAAATACCAAATGGTCTTAATTAGTTTGTCACACGTCCAAATGTATACAGTTTCAAATACATTTCAATGTTTTACGAATAGTATTGAATTTGTTGAAGTATCTTCGAATATGCTATTGTGACAATGGCCTGCACTGTCATGATGTACTAAAACTTTTAATAGGACTCAATACCATACTCGAAAAGTCTCTTGCATGAATACGCAAAATTTCTAAAATAACTATTTAGTTTGAAGTATTAATAATCACTTTAGAATTTTAAATGTATCCTCCCAAACTGATAGCTGCATGCATTAGTAAGACAGATGTATCCTCGCATTGTAAGAGCCAAATAGTGAATATTGATGTAAACAACATTATTATAAAACTATAATATCATAAAAACGAAAGTATGATTGTCAGTTCATGTTCTAGAACATTCCAAGATGTCAAACAAGAAATAATTCAATAGTCTAAATATTATTCTCTTCACCAAAGATAATTAATGGATGCTTTTTTGCAATATAGTGTTAAGCATAAAAAGAGCATCAGATGCATTGATACGCATCAGGATGCACATAATAGGTAATTCTCTTGAATGTAAAAGGTTGTATAATATATTGCGTTCATCTCTGCAATATATATCAGAGAAATTGTTTAATGTAAATTGCACTTCCATTTGCAGAAGACACCACATATAAACATTATATTCATATGTAGCCTATCATTTCATATCATCAAGCTTTATTCTTTATCCTAGGCAACACTATGATCTAGGTTTCATAGTTCTTAACCCCTGTGGAAGTTGGACTGGTTCTTATCTTTATGCAACATTATGATCTAGGTTTCATAGTTCTTAACCCCTGTGGAAGTTGGACTGGTTCTTTTCTTTATACAACATTATGATCTAGGTTTCATAGTTCTTAACCCCCGTGGAAGTTGGACTGGTTCTTATCTTTATACAACATTATGATCTAGGTTTCATAGTTCTTAACCCCGGTGGAAGTTGGACTGGTTCTTATCTTTATAATTTCATGTCGATCATTTGCTGAGTCTTGGTTAACATATTATGCTTTGCTCAGTCTGTTGGTGCTTGTATATATGACAGTTTTATCGGGAGTTATGCGCTCAAAAAGTCCGTCATGATGTTTACTCCCATCAGAAGGTAAATCGCTTTAATTCATGTTCAAGATCTTTAGTTAAACTTCGTTTTCAAGTAAATGTTTCATCAAATCTTCCTTTTCTATCACGTTTAAGCACACCATTATAAATGTAGCCATAATCCATTGAGTTGTTGTTGTTGTGAGGCTTAATGCCATTTTCAGCACACGATATGCAATACATGGCGGCTAGTACTAATGGAGGTAGAAACCGGAAAATCCGCGGAAAGAACCACCTACCCACAAAAAGATACTGGCAAGCTTTCTCCCATATCCACATTCGCCGAATCGTAGACTTGAACCCACGCAGACAGAGGTGAGATCGAGTGGCCTAGTGGTCTAAAGCACTGTCCGTTACGGATCACTGCCATCTCACCTCTGTCTGCTTGTGTTCGAGTCTAGGATTCGGCGAATGTGGATATGTGAGAAAGCGTGCCAGTAGCTTCTCGTGGGTCGGTGGATCTTTCCGGTGATTTGCCGGTTTCTTCCTCCATCATTGATACTGGCCGCCATGAATAGCCTATCGTGTGCTTAAAAATGGCGTTAAGCCCAACAACGTAACGAAGAGCACCTTAGACAACTCGGCCACTCGAGGCCCCCTAAACCATTGAGAAAGAATGCATCTTAATGAATATCTACATCCTTTTTTAAAAAGAAGTCAAGAATGACTTATATTTTGCATTGCATTAACTTCAGTTATATTATGTGTTTCAAGTTTCTATTTCACACTATGTTCGAAGCAGGATCATCAGTTAAATGATTGTACCAATTACAGCAAATTAAGATTACTGAGACCTACATTTCCCCTTCGCTTTTCTCTAGTCTATCATGCGACCAAAATTGGTTATGTGCTCCATATTTAAATATTATTGTACATAATATAATTTGAAAAACTGTTTTTGTGTTTATATCATCTTGTATTCATACTGTTTAGCTTGGTTGCAAAACTTGGCGACTAGTAGATTGATTTTAGTGAAAACAAAATATGACTTTGTCACTCATACTTAATGCTTCTTTGACATGGGTTAAACATTATGTTTTAACTTTGAATCTCGAAATTATACAAATGTATTTAGTAACATACCTGTTTAAAAAGTCACTGTGTACAACATTTTACAAACTAGAGTATCAGATCGTAATTTTGTTGCCTTTAACTCAAGATTACATTAGATTTTATTTTGAAGCATGCATATTATAGTACCTTGATCTTGAAACAAACACAGCGAGTGGATACATGCTAATAAGGAATCTGTAACCAGCGCGGAATTAAGGTGTATATGTCTTGAATTTCATACTGTTCTGAAATCTTTTATTTAAAGTTTGATCATGGAATATTGCTTAGGATTAGAAAAAGAAAATTGAATTTAGTGCGTTTCGGAGATATTTTTTATTCAACAAAGTGCTTTACTAATATATGCTAGGTATTTCCTTTTAGGTCATGATTAGGGCTAATGTTCCAAACGATGCAAATTATATAATCGACAGAAGGCCTATATAGACAGCAGGAATAAATAAGATAGTTCAGTAGTAAATATTCCATATTAGCGTCTGCACATTGTATGCTGTGATAGGCTACTCCCAACATATTTAATGTGCATTTGAAATACCAATGATCATGGCATTTCAATGAATAGAGTGCATTCTATGTATTTGTGTTATGTAACCACACATGATGTATGCTAATCAAGGTATTATTTAATACAGAAACTGTTTGCCATAATGTCTGACACTTCAACCGAATTTCAACGTCTGTGACATTCACACCGTCAAATCTATATTTAGGCATATATATAAAAGTCACCTACAATCATTCTACAGTTTCCCCATGCAGTCCAGGTCTTATTGCTTTGGTCTCATAGAGTGGATATTGATACATATGGCATGGTATGCATTTTAGTTGAGTCTCATTCTTCGGGATGTATACATTTGTCAGGTATGTGTCCAATTTGCAATCGGCACAATGCCACATCATCTTTGCAATATATTTGCGTCTAAAGGATGCCACGATCCTATAAGGTCTAAAGGATGCCACGGTCCTATAAGGTCTAAGGGATACAAGGGTCCTATAGTGGGTTCGATGTTCTGAGGTTTGGATGCAGAACATTCACGAATATGTCTTGCCAGGTATGACAAAGATGCTGATTTCGACAATAGTTTAATTAAGTATATGAATCGAGTCCTCCGTTAGGATTTGATTGATTGCAGTTTCAATTAACCAGTCCTTCTTTCTCCGTGTAATAATTTTGCTTTCTGCAGCCGGCATAACATAATACCTTTCAAAAATCATGCGAATTGCACACTTTTGTAGTAGTTATGATATGAACTTGTTTACAGATGAATATCTTGTTGGTGCTATTTTTGAGTGTTAAAATGGACGATTAAATTGGTTTTTGAGAGGTTTGGTCTGTCCAGAATGTTTCGTACAGCTGTAGTAACTGCAGAAAAACCCTAAGATTTATCCCATATCTGGCTAGTGATTAAAGCATGGCTTGTTGCAACAACTGCTCATCATTTGTCTCAGGTTTTCAAACCCTATATATAAAGCGATTTTATAAAACAAACTATTTGTATTTCAAATTGTGATCCACCAATGGCACAGTCATACGTATATTTAGACATTCTCGTAATATCCTGCAGTTGATTCTAGATTAATGATCAACTTCCACACATCAGTCACTAGTGACGTAAAAAATAACGATGAAAGGTATCAATAATCAACGTTTTATAAATTAATTTAACGTGACACAAATTTTCCTCACGATCCTTTCTGCTTTATCTTCTCTCGTCACGTATTTTGCATAATGGACAAGCAACACAGAAATGTGGAATGAGAGAAAAAATAATTTGGACTGGATTAAAACCTTAAAATAGAATTTACAACAAGTAACCTACAAGAATATGATTCGTCATAGCGATACATGTGCACCTTTTGGGATATGTTTTCGGTGTTTATCAATATGATACAATGTTGCAAACAATTTGAATTCTCGGTTACGTGGTACACATACTCTGATATATGTAATGTTGCTTTTGTGTTTTTTCTTAAACATAACATAATGTTCTAAAACTTTATTATTATTATTATTATTATTATTATTATTATTTTTATTATTATTATTATTATTATTAAAATATGAAAATGTTCAAAGCTCTCTCTCTCTCTCTCTCTCTCTCTCTCTCTCTCTCTCTCTCTCTCTCTCTCTCTCTCTCTCTCTCTCTCTCTCTCTCTCTCTCTCTCCTGACCATAGTAGCAAGATAAGGGCTTAAATGTATGAAATGACGAACGTAGAAGATTTTCGTTTGTATCATATCACGATATCACTGGACTTATGAAAAATTTTAAAAGTTGAGTCAAACCGACCAAAAGATGAGAGACAGACAAACAGACACAGAAAGAGACAGACAAAAACAGAAGGACAGATACATAGACAGACAGAGAGACAGAAACTACGAGAGAGTTTTAATCAAACCTACGAGAGAGAGAGAGAGAGAGAGAGAGAGAGAGAGAGAGAGAGAGAGAGAGAGAGAGAGAGAGAGAGAGAGTTTATGGTCGATTATACTGTTACTAAATCAGAATGAAGACTTAGATTAACTGTAAATATATTAAAATATTTTTGGTTCATATTCTATTTCACATTTATGTCCATGCATCGGTATGTGAATGGCTTAGCTATCTAAGTGTTGCTAGTGCTCTTCTTTTATCACATAAACCATATTTCATGTTTGTGAAGGGTTCTCTCCACTCTAAGGATTTGGATGTAGGGAATTGGGGTAGGGTGCTTCCAATATTATTTAAAGTATTGCAGAAGACCTACCATGGCTCGAGTTTTGTTTGGAAGTTGAGTTAGTGAATGTTTGATGTACAGCTCTGAAACCCCAGTCAGTAATGCCGAGGGATAAATCATTTTATATACAAAATGGGTGTAGTTAAATAATAACAATTTAATAACAAATAAATAGTCAATAATTTGAACTTCCTAAATACGCTTCTTCAGCTCGACCCTTTTTCTAGCCTGTCGCATCATTTGACTTGTAGTGAGAGATTTAAACCAGTCCCTGTGTTTTCCTCATTTCTGTATTCCTCTATCTCCTGATTAATTCTCTTCCTCCCTGACTCTCTCCAAGTTTCTTCTCCTACTCCTCCTCCATTTCCTCCACCAGGCTACTTTCCTCTTACTTCCCTTCTATTCCTCTATGCCTCTATTCCAATCCGCCGCCTTCGACTGCACTGTCAGTCTCACGTCCCCCCCCTCTCTCTCTCTCTCTCTCTCTCTCTCTCTCTCTCTCTCTCTCTCTCTCACAGACTCAAGACTTCTAACTCGAAACGGAATCTCTATCCCACGAAAAGTTTCCTTTCGAATCCTATTCCGTTTTCCACAATACCTTTCTTTGTCCTTTGTTTCCACCAATTTACGAGTGGGCTCTCTCGGGGCATAATTATAATGACGGCAAGGTCCTCCTCACAATCATCCCAGGTATACCGACGAACTTTAAAAGTGGTCAGCTAATATTTGCGAATCTAAGATTTATTCCCATCCTCTAGCCTAATTCCGATTGGATGCTCCTGGACAGATCCAATCAACTGAGCTGTCAATGTTTCTACTTTGTCTACGTGGCAGGTAGAACACGCCCCGTTTACTCTACGGGCTTCCTTTTGATCTACGAACCAACGAACCAAGGTATAACACTTGTATGAGAGCTACAAGCTGAAGTCCCGACGGCTGGTGACTTGGAAAAATCAATTGACACTGACCTACTGCGATGCTTACACATAAAACGCAGTGAATATACCCTAAGTTTATATACCCGGGAAACCTGAACTGAACAAGCGTAACAATGTTTAAATCATAAGTGTGTATTATATTGATTTAATCAATGTGGAGAAAAATAGAAACCAAGAAAATAAAACAATCAACTTATCAATATGTAGAGGTGATTGCAAATAACCACTAAAGAGATAGAACAACATTTTGTAGCGGACACACTTGGGAATGCCAGGGCATCATTCACGAGGTCAACACACGGCTGCCTGTAGTTAACCTGATTTCCGTTGATAGGTCAAATATATGTATTTGTATGTTATATAAATAAAACATATGTACAGTATGTATGCTGTATGAATGATATAACTCTAGTTTAAATTATATATATATATATATATATATATATATATATATATATATATATATATATATATATATATATATATATACATATATATATATATATATATATATATATATATATATATATATATATATATATATATATATATATATATGACATTAATAATAACGAGGCCTTTATATTGCGCCTAATCTTTAAAAGCTCTAAACGCTTTACATCATTTGACAAGGCTTATAATGAGTTAAAAAAAATCATATAAATGACATGATCACAAAAACAAAAACAAACACCACAAAGATTAGAAACAGAAAACATGCTGTAAATTTTTAAGGTAATTAGGTAAGGATACCTTAAAAAAGAATACATTATTAGGTCATTATGACTGTTCTTGCAGTTGAATTAGATGGGTTTTAAGGGCACTGTTGAATGAGATCGCTGTGTCTTTGTTTATACGTTCCAGTGGGCAATTAGTTTCACGTTGCTATGCCCTGGTATGCAAAACAACGCAGTCCATATGAATTCAACTTCATATTGGAAATATTGAGAATGCGAGTGTCAGAAGAGGAACGTAAGCATCTTGCATGTGTATATCCAGTCATCAGTCATATAATTCCAGAGCAGTTGTATTTGATACATATTATCAAAATTTTCAACTTTTCGAAGAATTTGTATCCTGATATAACTAAAGCATGCGACATATCTTGGAATGTCGAATGCAATATATAAATATATATATATATATATATATATATATATATATATATATATATATATATATATATATATATATATATATATGTATTTATATATATATCTATATTAATATATATATATATATATATATATATATTAATATATATATATATTTATATTGTCACTAAAATAATAGAAGAGGATTCTACAGAATATGTAATTTGATAGTGATTCGTTTTCTTTATTCCATTATTGTACGGTTTCTCAGCTTTTCATTTCTATCTTGAATTCTACGCTTATTAGCTATCAAGAAAGACAAATAGTTTCTATGTAAGCAAACTGTTTCAGTTAAAACATACATATAAATTATACTGCCTCATAACTGCCTTAACTGACTAGTCATACACTACTAATTGTTTTTACGGCAATTTTGATAGGTTACATATATTACAATATTCGGTTATTTTATTAAATTCTCAACTATATGCAGCTATTGCTGCATAAACTACGTTGATTATTATTAACACCATATCAACGAATTTCTTTCTTCTCCATCGCCACATGAACGTAAGGGTTTTTGTGGAAGCAAATACAACTTGAACAGGACATATACCATATCTCTTGCCTGCAGAAAGTGAACCCTCTAAATTCATTTTCATAATCGTCAAAACCAATAGACGAAGATTATGGATCTTGTGCTAAGCATTTTTGTTTCCTTTTTCTTTAAGAAAATACCATCAATGATGTGCCGCTTCATGTATTGTACGGATCCAACGACGCGCAAATGCATGAATAAATATTGGACTGCAGCTACTGGTACCTATTGTGGAACAGCATCGGTAATCTATTTGTCTTTTTGTCTTTCTTAGCTAAGAAAAATTATTGGTTTCAAGGTTTTGGCACTCTCAGTGAATTTCACCATTTCAAACCATTTATACTTATAATTAGGTGTTATAAAAACGAATTAATGTCGTTTATAATAATTCTCTGCAATATCCACTGACTTGCAAATGACTAAAATTCTGGACTTGTGTGTTGGTGTGGCTGTCGAATCAGACTTATTGCTTGCGTCGCGTCAAATATACATACATCATCATTTTTGTTTCCAGTGGTGCAAAGAAGGTCTGTGTGTTCGAAAGAGTGCGAAATAGGTAGGTACATTCCTTTAGTTTGTACTATGCTTAGACTGCTGAATACTCGATCAAAGAATTGTTGATGGTCTGATAAACAGCAAAACAAATATCTCCAAACCACCCTTCGAAATTATTATGTTAATACAATTTAGCGTGTTAGTTCCTCTACTAATTATTACACAATAGAATTTAAAATCTATTCGACTTTCATTATATAACAATGCCCTCGATGATGATTTTAATGACGTTTTCAAGGATATTTCTTGCATGCAGATTTTGAAAGAAAATTCATCCATCGGATTGAAGCAATGAATTTGACACTAAACTAATGCTCTCTGTTGCATTTTGCCGGTCCAAACCAGTTTTTTTTCCCAGTCAGCCTGGTATGAATTATAGAAGTTAAATGTCAAACGAGCTGAAGTACAAGAGTCTAAAATCTCCTTTGTGCTGTTCTCATGAACTGCTCGTTTCAATGCATTTGTATTTATTTAATGTATTTCGATGTGTATTGTATGTGATACCAAGCTATTTTTTGGAAACATCAAAATCATTACTCATAACAGATTTTGCGTTTACTCTGATTAGAAATACACGCATAAAATGCTGGTGCATTCATTGGACCTTTCACTAACTAGGCTGTCGCACTTGAAGGTGGTTCGAAGCTGGTGTTAAAAGATGTACAAATATATTATAACCGTCATTTATTCCTGCTTCTTCAAATCCTGGCATAGTCAATGCTAACTTCAGTCAGTAAATAGGAATGTCTAAGCTCTTATCCTTGTGAGATTATCAAGATCTAGGTTTCGCATCCAGTCACAGAGAACTTCCTATCATAACAATGGCATATAATTCTTATGGCCTCTATAGCAGACATCATTTGATTATGCATACACTAGGTTCCATCAGCAAATGCGTTTTCCTTAGAACAGATTGCTATTGGTTTAGTTTAAACTAAGTATTTTGTAGACAATTCGGAATGAGGTAGTGTTTTCATGAACTTTTTATTAAGTACCATGAGAATAGATGTCCATATATATACACATACATCTTTAAGATGCTTAACCAGACATGTGTGGGCTGAAACCCGTCTCTTTTAGATGACCTATATTGTCTATCATGGAGAGTTCCACTCCAACACGCTTTATTCTGACTGCTTCAGCAAGATATAACCTGACAAGTGTTGATATGCTGTAAAATTGAAAAGAATCATACTGAGTGCAATATTATCTATGTAGTGTGTATTAGCATGACCTATTGTGAAACGTAATTAATATTTCCAGTGTAGAAACGAAACCTGGTTGATGCAGTATATAGTAGTCACGCTGACCATATTTTGTGTCAGTACTTATGAGAAGTGCCTTAGATATAGATGTAAAAGACGACAGATGATTATTTATCAGATTAACAAAACTGCTCATTATGATAAGTTTTGGGAAAGATTGTGTAACTATATCTCTCATTCAATCTCACTTGGGAACATTCCGCATGATAAGGTGAATATTTGATCTGCCATTATAGCCAGAATTATTGATCCAGTCCGTAACAGTGTTTTATCTAGTAGTGTTGGGTGAATTGGTGTAGTAGTAGTTACTATGTTGAATATTAAATACCTATAAATTTCAATTTACGTTTTCATTGTTGATGATGACCATCTTTTTACGCGTCAATAAACCTTTCTCTAAATTCTATTGCAAGGTACATGGTACTTTAAGTGTTTGATTGACTACCATTGACCTTAACCTGCTTTCAAAAAACTGGAAGTCCTGAAAACAGACACAGGGAAAAGGTCATCTTTCCTATAGCTACATCAATTTATAAGTTAGATTCTATAGAGTCTTGAATAGTATATAAATGAAGACATATTAATCAGATTCCAGTGCATGAATAATCAATATGTTTGGGATTTTTACTTTAAAATGCCGTACACGAGAACAACGCAGAATAAAGAAAATTAATTTTTGTTACTAAACTATCCGTATTGTCTTATGTTTTGCAACTCTTAGTAAACAGCATATTAATTTTGGACCACCATGACAATTATAAGACCATTTCCACATTGAGACAACAAGAAACAAAACAGATGACTAAATGTAAAATGTATACAGTATATAACTAATAAGTTGGGAAATCAATTAATGCATTGGTTATGCTATTACGATGTTTATTATTATCATTATTATTATTATTATTATTTTTATTATTATTATTATTATTATTATTATTATTATTATTATTATTATTATTTTCTTTGACATGGTCATTTTTGTAAATTAAACAGAAGAAATCGATAAATATAAAGTGTAAGGAAAACAAAAGCAAAATAATGAAATGCATATTTATTTTCCTAAGTATTTGTCATATAAATTCATTTATTTTTTAAGCCATTATAATGGAATGATTGGATGTGAGTTTAATGGATGATGTTACTAGGCAGGTGCCTGTCAGCAAGAGCTAACACAACTTCAGTGCTCACATTTTGTAAAAATATTGTCAAACGTAACTATATAGAGGCAACTTTCACACACAAAGTAAATGATTAGGTTTAAGTGACTTTTCAGCAATTTTAACTCATGATAGATACGTCACGATCCATTTAATCAAAATTCGAAAGCATAAATTTATTTCAGTCAATGCTGCCTAGGACGTTTGAATCTTATTTAAATATAGTCATTGTTCTCATTAACTGGCATGATTTAATGAAAGTGCAATTCGATCTAACCATTAGATTTAGGAATGGTCTGGTGTAAAAAGTAATTATTACCAGCATAAATTGTTATTACCGAACATATGCTCAGTATATAGTGAACTCGAAAAACAATCATAGTATTAATGCTAGTAATTTGAGCATCCGCCTTGGATTCAGGGGGTCGTGGGTTCGATCCCAGGCCGAGTCGTACCAAAGATTCACAACAAAGGTACTAACAGCTGCCTCGCTTGATACTCAACATTAAGAGGTTAGTGTTAGGACTGCACGGCTTGGTTTCAAGATAATGTGAATAGATGGGACATCATGCCACATGTTTACGGCATGGTGCCCCAGTGCTAGACATCACTATAAACAGCACTGCCATAATTCAGACGTCATAGCGATATGACTGCATTTTTTAGCTATATTAAAAATCCAAATCACATTCCATCACACTATATATTGTTGCTGAAAGTTGTTAAGTGCTCTGAAAGAGTGTTTATAGAGATTCACCCTATTGGCTTGAATAAACTTTGGAGTATAAAGACGATGGGTGTTTCTCATGCTGTTTAATATATGTTAAATATAATCACATCGATAGAAAGCTACAATATAATTTAGATTTGATTCATCTAGTAATAGGCTTCTTACATAACAGTTGAGGATATTAAAAATAAAATTATGAACATTCTTTAAAAATGTAGCCAAATAAAAAGTTACACTTTTAATGGCGAGCTAGATGATTGTTGTTATATCTGCTGGGAATTTGCTATCAACACTGCATTTCAATTGGTTTGATATATAATCATGGATACTGCATAATTATAACAGTACGTCAGGTTTCTACCACATGCTGTCTATACGAATCTGTGCATTCTTTGCATTCACGTTATATTCAAATGCATTGTCCTATATTAATTGTCGGCATTATGTTGAATATTTAAACTTGTTCTTGTGGTTTGGGTCAAGGTCATTATTCAGCCACTAGCTGAATGAGGCTCAGAATTAGATGTGTAGTAATTACCTAGAAAACTAAATGAACTCACTAATCACTCATGACTTGCATCTAACATTAAACAGCAACTTTCATATTTGCATTAGCTGACTGAGAGATTAAAACACTGGTAATTAATTAATTAATATAACATAATATATTTGTGAACTCTACTTTGGACGGAATGGTCTCTGAATTTTCTTGCAAAGAGCTGAGTATGTTTCCTTTTACTCTCTATACTTCGGGTAGTTTCTCAGCATGGCGAACTGTGTTACCATATCAAGTATGTGTCGTTGACACTTTTCCACTTTAAATGATCAATTCAGTATCCGTACTGTTACCGCTGGTTCACGCTAACCTGACGTATATGTTACACCTACTAAATAACACGGCATCTATGTTATTGCACTTATGTGTACCCCGTTATCAATATATGTGTAGTTTTTTATTACTAACATAAAACATATTCAAATTGATCAACTTTCATATTTTCCATTAAAAATTTATAAAACATGAAAAACCTTAATATATATTTTATAAATTAGGATACAAGTATAATTCTCCTGAAATATCCAAGAAACACAAGAGTGCAAAAGATTCCCTAAAATACTACTTATAATTATAATTATCAATATCATCATCTTTAAGTGAAATGCAACAATAAATTATCATACTTCAAATAACTTAAAATAAAATTATATAGGAAATATATTCCATATTATTCGATTTGAGAACGTTTGGTGTCTGAAATTGATAACTCTGCTGCCAAATAATTGATAATAATAAAATGTTATTCAAGAGCTAGGGTGTATCTTTGGTGAAACATTGATCGTTTTTGATCGTTTGTTAAACGATGATGCCAGTCCGTTTTGGAGATCTTTTCGTGCCCATGGGAGGACATGTAGTTACCATTCTCATGACATGGTTTAGACAATAAGGTGGCAAAAGGAAAAAAGAATAAGCAGAAGCTGAAACAAATAACACAGGCAACAGTGATTTAAACCTCGACAGATATGGTTTGAATAATTCTAATAGTTTGTGCATCGATGTGTTACTATTCAATGTGACTACTATATAATGCATCAACGAGGTTTTGTTTCTATATAGGAAATATTAATTACGTTTCACTCTAGGTCATGCTAATATACAATGCATATATAATATTGCACTCAGCATGATTCTGTTCAATTTTACAGCAAATCAACACTTGTCAGGTTATATCTTGCTGAAGCAGTCAGAATAATGTGTGTTGGCGTGGAACACTCCATGATAGACAATGTAGGTCATCTAAAAGGGATGGCTTTCAGCCACACATGTCTGGCTAAGCATCTTAATTATATATATATATATATATATATATATATATATATATATATATATATATATATATATATATATATATATATATATATATATATATATATGGACATGTATTCTCATGGTACTTAATAAATAGTTCATTAAAATACTACCTCATTCCGAATTGTCTACAAAATACTCCGTTTGAACTAAAACAATAGCAATCTGTTCTAAAGAAAAAAACGCATTCACTGATGGAAGCTAGTGTATGCATAATCAAATGATGTCTGCTATAGAGGCGATACGATTTATATGCTATTTTTACGACTGAAGTTCTCTGTGACTGGATGCAAAACTAGAGCTTGATAATCTCATAAGGATAAGAGCTGAGACATTCCTAAATACTGACTGAGGTTAGCGTTGACTATGCCAGGATTTGATGAATCATGAATAGATGACGTGTATAATATACTTATAGATCTTTTAACACCAGCTTCGAACCACCTTCAAGTACGACAGCCTAGTTAGTGAAAAGTCTAATGAATGCACCAGCATTTTATCCGTGTATATGTAATACTAACCAAGAAATTACACTGCAAGATTCAGTTATATACTATCATGAAACGAACGTGGTTTGATTATAATGTTAAGCGTAACAAAAGACCTAATAAACCAGAAAGAAGCTAAGATCGGACCCACATGGACATGCCATCGATCACCTTGGTAAGTCAGATGTCTAACTTGTAAATGAAAATTCATGCATAAGCTGAAAATGGAGTATAAAAAATGCTGCAGCATTTATTTAGCACTGGTAATAAGGCTTTGTTTCATTTTCAACCAAAATTGAATTATTTTGTCGTAAAATGTTTAAAAACGCATTCATCCTCCACCATTAACTAAAAGTGATATAATGTGCTATAGATAAAAATATAGCATTCATGACTATCATCATTCAGATGAATCCATTAATCGTAGACATAATATATTTCTAAATGAAAATTTTTAAAACTCCTATGTAATACATTACCTGCGTTTCTTGAACAGTATTTTAAAAATCGTGAAATTGTTTATTTTGTACATCTTAGTCTTTGTACGGGCATAAACTGTTTGGTGTCCATAAAATTTGGATGATCCTTATATAAAGTATCATGACTATAAAACGACTATGAACAGATTCCGGAGAGAGGCAATTTTGGCTATATTTCATGAAAGATTAGAGATATCAAATGTCCATGTAAAATAGTATTTGACCAATACTATTTAACATTCAGTATTAAATATTTATTATACATATGATAAAATTAAAACAACAAATTGTTTCAGGAATTTTAATATATTAATAATAAATGTGTTTGGTAACCTTAGAGACCTTTAAGTTTTGTTTTTCGATACGGTTACTGGCTTGCATCAGAAACGTACAAAACTGAGACTATCCTTTTTAGTGCAACGATATATATGAAATATTCGTTTGCTTAAGACTTATGTATATTGTATATTTGTATATGTATATTTTTGCATTTGTTTTTCTCCAACATAAAGTTAGAGATGATTTAATTTGTGCTGGACCGTGAATTACTGGGTTTTCAGAGTAAAATAATTATGATATTTCACTGGAGTTAACAACGATAAATAATTTTACTGCCGTATCGATAAATTAGACGTCATTTTCTTGATGCCCTTTCTTTCTTCATGTGATATTTTTAATTTCAATTGACGGAGATAATTATGTTACTGTTTATAGCTTGGACAACTCAGTTGTTTACAACCTAGTACTAATCAATATTAATATGAATATTTGTCCAGCGTAAAATCACAGATCATTTACTTGAATTCTTGAGGAATATTAATTATATATAAATATATATATATATATATATATATATATATATATATATATATATATATATATATATATATATATATATATATATATATATATATATATATATATATGTGTGTGTGTATGTAATTGACCTTCATGTATCAAGTATTCTAATAGTGTTATACCTTAATTTTAAATGATCTACATAGTACAAAATAAAAAAATTAAATTGCATTGGACCTGACTACGGTATTTCTCAGTCTTTAAGATGGTGACTGCTGCTTTCTTTGTCTAATCAAGAGTAGCAAGGGCATTAAGTCTATGTAAAATTAATTTGCTCGTTGTCGAACCCAACCAAGATCGTAAGTATAAAACCTTATACTTACAGATTTATGAGACGCCAAAGTTTCAGCCAATCAAATACAAGATCACCTAATATGTGTACATGGAATACGCTCATGATCGAAATTTTTATAGACGTTACTGATATAAACATTGATTTTATGTTTAGTAACAATCGGCTCCACAAAAGTAACAAGGTCAACGTAACAGTTGAAAGATCAACTCAATTATGAGCAAGATCACGTTAGTCTGAGATTTCGAAGATATAAACCTATATTCTAAGTTATAAGACGGATCTGAAAGAAAAATAAAATATTTTTCACTGGTTCCAAACAACAGTTCAGAACGCATCACAAAGCTCGTTGGATACACAACCAGACCATATTCTCAATTGGTTATACAGCACTGTGATATATTAATTGAATCAATGTGAAGGTCAGTTACTGGTAAATAATCTAATAAAATTGGAAAAGTTATTTGTTTGGTATGTTTTTGAGCCTCTCGTGTCCCTTTTTTATTTTTTGCAGTTATGTGACCAGAAAAGATGGATATTAAAATTTAACAATAGTCACTGGAATTACATCTATTAAAATGAATAACTCAAAATGTAGCATCATGTTGATCAATATAAATATCGGGAATTTTACAATCAAACATTCTATATCTTTATTCTTATTAATCTGAGAACACTCAAAACAACTCGGAAAATTAATATCTTAAAGGACAAAGTATCACACAGAGAGAGAGATAGAGAGAGGAGATGTATGACAACGATACATCGGATGAACATATCATTTGGAAAACAAGAATGAAATATATGAATACAGATCAAATGTATTATGATGAAGGCATAAGCTAAATAAAATTTAGAAAGTCAATGAAATCTGCATGTTTTTTGGGGAAAAGGAACTTAATAGAAATATTGATTCTTAACATAATTCCTGGCAATGTGATAAACAAAATTGACTTGAAAACGATATACGATAAATATAAGTATTATGAGCAGGAAAGGTGAACTTTACAAAATTTTGCTCGAATCATAAACGAAAAATGAAGTTTCCTAAAGAAGTTGAAAAAAGGTCAACAACGCTAAACGAAAATCTCTAACTGATTATATTTCTATACGGTTAGGTTAGCTCAGTTTTGTTATACTATTGTTTGACGTATTTTTCCTGACTTTGTAAGGCGATTTTCTTTACCTGTAAAGCGACCCAATTGTTGTCTTTACCCCCCCTCCCTGCTGCTATTGATAGTCAAGAGGAGTTTAACCAAAGATTTTATCTATACCTACACGATATCTTGATATCGGGTCATGTAAATGTATCGTCATAAATCCAAACGGAACATATCGTGCTTTAGATAATAATTTTTTAAAATTTATTCATATCCAAGTCCCCTGAACACCAGGTATAATAAATATTCTGCAGGGCATAATTAGCTACTCCATTAAGCACAACCAAAATATTCCAGTTATCTCTGATCACCTTAGGTATTTGGGTGTATCGTTGTGTAACATAAATCACGTTTGTATTTTTGTGTCTACCTCGAGTGTTTTTTTGTCAATGACCACTCAAGAAATGTTTTTTGTGTTTCTAGTGACACTGTGTCTCTCTCGTCTGATATTATATACTTAGGTATATATTTCTCACCCATTCGTTCAGGAGTCCATGTATCTCCACACCATCTAAAGAAACTATGATATGAACATTTTTTTACCCCTCGTTCTTTTATCTCTCTGGCGAAAACATAGGCTAGCATTGAAGATCTTAAATGAATAAACTGTGGTGAGTCACCCTCAATATAACTCAAAATAATACACAGTTTGGTCCCATCCGATAAATAAGAATTATTTCAGCTTATTAATGTGTTTTTCTCGGTTCTATCAGCGATTATAAAATCTAACTCAGCATCGTCCATAATCAATCTTGTACAGTGTTGTTTATGACCGTATAATCTACCTTGAGTAACCTTACCAATTATCTTCCTACCGAGATCTTTTGCACGCTTCTCATCGTACTCGTCTCTGTATTTACGTATTTTAATAATGTCATCCTCGGCAAGATCAGGATATTCTTTCCTGACATCTTCTGTATTAAATCTGTCCGGTTCTGGTAACCAAACTTGCTTTTGTGGACTATAGGATATAATTGCTACATTTACCTTTAACGATATTAATATTCCAACATGAAACATATATCTTAATAACAGTATTGGAGTCCAAAATTTTCTGTAAAATGTTTTCCAAACCAAACATAAGTAATCGAATAGAGATCTTTTGCGAACGCGAATGATTCTATATATTCAAATCCTGTTAGATTTTAATCTGGTAAGGGTCCATTTATTAAAATTCTGGCAATGTCATGTCTGGGGTGTCCTAATCTATTAAAGTATTTAGAACTTTCGCCATATCCAAGAAAACTCACAGGATAATATGCAGCCATATCGACTTATACAACATCATTATAATCGTATTTAGTATTCCATAATCCTCCGTGTCCATAGTTTATGCAACTTTTTTGTATATCCTCAATAAATTATGATTTTGTCGGTTTCCATGATTTTTTCCTGAGCGAAATGGGCGGCAAAAGATTGTACGGTAAAACAATTGTTTAGTAGTTGTCTAATTTTGTCATCATCAGAAGTATATCTTAGAGCAAGATATCCTATTTCTTCTTAACGAGATTCTGTACGATAAATAACACCATTGGGTCGTACAAACTAATCATAATAATCGTGTTCCAAACTCTGAAATAACCAAACAGATACAGAGTCACTTTCCCTGATATTTTTTGATAAAATCAAATATATGACTGTTATAAAATTTAATCATTCTAGCTCTTGGGAATATTGTTAAATCATCAGTCCATGCATGTGCATTATGATCAATGATTGTTATAGGGCTTCCATTTTTGTATATTTTGGTTTGTACAATATTTCTCCTGTTAGTGTTTCACTGTTATGGGAAATCTTAATGACTTTTCTAGTTTAGCAACATCTTTAAGACATGCACTAGAATCTTTAACGGTTCCTGCCCATTTACATTTTGTTTACGTTTTAAATCTGTTAAGCCATTACCACGCATCGCATTTGTAAACTGTTCAGTAATGCGCTCCGCAACACAGTTTATTCTTGACTCTGATAGTGTCATCGGTTTGAGTTCAGCAATATTAGTTTATCATTCAGTAAAAACAATCCATATACCATAGCGTTAACTGGATACATTCGCTCAAAATACGTTTTATCAATACTAGTCAGTATTCCAGGTTTGGATTTGTTTTTTAATAATATCGTTTTATTATTTTCAGACTGTATATGAACGGCATCACTTCTATCGCGAAATATCCAAATATTATCGTCTGTCTCCATAATAAATTTTATTTAAATAAGATATTTTTGATGATCAAGGTGGTTAATAATTACTTCTCCCCGTCTGTCGTTCATCATATTAATGACGTTTCCAACTGTAAAAGTTGACCACACATATACATCACTGTCTTCAAAAAAATTCCTTCTTAGCTTCAAGGATACGTTTGGTTATATCTGCATTTGTTAAAGCTAGATCTTGCATCGAAACACTAAATTTATATCCTAGTAGTCTGTCAAGGTAAAATCTAGTAGCAGATGGTTCAATTGCTGATAATTCCTCCATCATTATAATTAAGACAAATAGTCAAATTGAAATTTAGTGTATGTATGAATATATATATATATATATATATATATATATATATATATATATATATATATATATATATATATATATATATATATATATATATATATATATAATGATTCAAACAGAAAATTATTGTATTTGGTTGAAAATTGGACATATTTCTTATTGTGATAAACCTTTCGTAAACAAAAGCTAATACTGTAGTTACCATATGCAAAGTATTAGACATGGAAGTTCTTGACCAAAGCCATGCATTCAATGCAATATTGGAGGTAGAGGAAAAACACAGCTATGTGCAGTTTGTGGTAGTAAAAAATATTGAGAACTTAAACGGTATTATGACAAAAAAAGATACATCGACAGGTAAATCCCCTATTAAGACAGAAAAGGATTATCTAACCAGGTTTCAAAATAATGATTTAGACAAATCAATATTATATAGATACAAATGGAGGAAAAAGAATTTGTTAGACATCCAATATATACAAATTACGAAGCGTCAAGAGATGGTGTTATTAGAAACTGTAGATTGAAAAAACCAGTTGTTAGTCTTAGTAATACTGGTTCTTTTAAATTTAATATGAATGAAATATAAATTATTTATCACATAAAATACGTGTGTTTTTATGGGAAAATCAAAGATGGGCTTATAATTGACCACATAAATTCAGACCCGAAGGATAATTATCTGGATAATTTACGACTTACTACACAGAGTCAGAACTGTAAGGTAGGAAATACTGGTATTTCTTCTAAGACTTCTAAGTCGTTCATATCTACTAACACAGTTACTGGTGAAAGATATTTTTTTAATGAATGCAGCAGCAGGCAGGGTGAACCAAACAAATTTTTGCTCGAATCCTTAACGAAAAATAAAGGTTCCTACAGAGGCTGAAAAAAGTCAATAGCACTAAAGCAAAGTCTCTAACTAATTATATGTCCATACGCCTTACTTTGTCAGGTTAGATTATTTTTGTTATACTATTATTGAAGTTATTTTGTCCTTACTTTGTAAGGCGATTTTGTTTACTCGTAAAGCGACTCAATTGTAGTCCTTCCAACCTGCCTGCTGCTATTGATGATCAAGGGGAACTAACCAAAGATCTTATCTAGACCAACATGATATCTTGATCTAAGATCATCTAGATTTATTGTTATAAATCCAAATGGAACAGATTGTGCTTTAGAAAAGAAATTTTTATTTTTTTTTAATTTAATCATATCCATACCCCTGAACAACAAGTATAATAAATATTCTGTAGAATATAATTACCTACACCATTAAAAACAACCAAAATATTGCAGTTATCCCTAATCACTTTAGGTATCTGTGTATATCGTTGTGTAACAAAAATCACGTCTGTGTTTTTGTGACGACCTAGAGAAAATATTCTAGCTGGATTAGATTGTTTGTCCAACATCACATCATCATATACTACGAGATTATTAACGAATCAATCCAAGTCATCTACAGATGGGGCTTCATCTATATCTGTGATAAAGTAAATAATATCTTCACCGCCTTTATTAACTGATTTTGCTTTCTCGTTAAAATCCTTACGTACTTCGTAACAATGCTGATCGTCCACAGAAGGTGCTATTAAATATAGTTTGTTCCATCTCATCCATCTCATTATTAAATTTAGTAATAATTGTGTTTTACCCAGATTCTAACCAGATTTCAAAACAATGATTTAGACAAATAAATATTATATACAAATGGAGCAAAAAGAATTTGTGAGACATCCAATGTATACGAATTACGAGGCGTCCAGATATGTTATTATTAGACATTGTAGACTAAAGAAACCAGTGGATAATATTGATAATGCTGGTTAGTTTAGATTTAATATTAGTGGAAATAAAAGATATCTATCACGTAAGTTTATATTTGAATATTTTTATGGGAAAATCAAAGATGGACATGTAACCGACCACACAAATTCAGATTCGAAAAATAATAATTTATTAAATTTACGACTTACCACACAGTCAGAACTGTAAGGCAGGAAAAAATGGTGTTAATAATCATTGCAGGAGAGCAAGAGTTATTAAATCTATAAATGTGCAGACAGATCAAACAATAATATTCAGTTCGATAAGTAAAGCTGCCAAATATTTCAGTATCAATTCAGCATCAGTAAAACGTGTAGCTGATCATATATATAAATCTGAATATTCAATAAAGAATGACCAAAGTATTATATTTGAATACGTATAATAACTGTGCACTCTTAACTCAGAATAATATTATTTTGCTTTATAAATAATTCGACTCTATCAATCTTACCAAGGATCCTGTTTAGCAACAATCATATTTCTTGACTGTGTCAGGGATCCACTTTCACTATCACTGTTCTCAGTTCTGCTATCATTTATTACATAATCATATAATATAATCCGTTTAAGTTGAGTAATACGGCTCTCTATCATATTCTTTCTTTCGTACTCGTGAGATAATGCTTTTTTATTTTTTCTATTGAACGAATAAGAGGCGAGAATAATCTTACCTGTTTGTCATTTATCACAGCTAAGGATTCTAACATAGAATTATATATTGACTTTATAAATCTGTAATTGGAATTTAACGTAAACTTATTTTGAAATTTTCTCTCCTGTCATAATTCAAAGTCATATATGATTTTTTCAGGGTCAAGGTTAACGGATAAATTGACTCATTCATACTTTAATTTTTTAATAGCAGAAATAAAATCATTAATATTTTCACTGTTCATTATATATATATATATATATATATATATATATATATATATATATATATATATATATATATATATATATATATATATATATATATATATTTTATTTAATTATTTAAAATAAAAAATTAAAGATATAATCACAACACAACACCATATGAACTTTCAGCTTGTTATATAACATGCTGATAAGCTCAGGAGCATTTGAATTAATATCCGTGTGATTTCCTAAGGTGTCAAACAACATCTTAGACCAGGGGGAAATTAGAAAGACGATTGACAATCTCCATTTTGAACCCCTCTGTTGCCCTATGACATCAGAGCAGGTTCAAGAGGTTACATTAAACGATTGTATGAACATGAAATATATACAGATGAACAGGTGATGTTGATATACTTATCTCTAAGACATTAATTCTAAGGACGCCACACTTACTTCATTTGAACTCCTTGGTTGTCCTGTTATACCCGGGTAAGACCAGAGGTCAAATTAAACGATGTATGAGCATGAAATATATACAGATGGACATGAATTTGATTTTGATTTGTACGGATTTTGATGTGGACGGCACAAACCCCATGTCTTCCTTTAAGATGTCCAATAATATCTTTTGAGGATCAGAGGTTACATATAACGATGTATGAGCATGAATATATATATATATATATATATATATATATATATATATATATATATATATATATATATATATATATATATATATATATATATATACTGATGAGTATGATGTTTTATTTTGATTTGGACGGATTTTGATGTGGACGGCACAAACATAACCTTATCCTAATTTATCTTAACGCGGAATACCTACATCCATTAGATTTAAATACACTTTCCCACAATATATACCATGTGAGTGATACAAAAATGTACCACCACTTGGCATATGTGGTGGGTGAGTGTGTTTGATCGAAATGGACTTCGTCCCCACTTAAAAGCACAAATTAGCATAATATCGCCAAATCGTCGCCATCCTGGGCTGTCACAATGATTTGAACCTTCGCAGTGTTTCACCTAAGTACCACAGCCACACAACTACTCCACTACACTATCGTCTTATCTTACATACTTCTGATCAATTAGTTTATATATAGGTAACTTAAACATACAACAATATCCGTGGTGGAACATTTGAACCGGTAAATACTATCTATTTTCTTAATCCAGTTATGTGAGAGTAGAATATATCCAGCGAGAAATTATTGATAGAGGTGTTGTTGTGTTAATCTGATAATAGTATCGTTCTGAAAGGGGGGATTGGGACATTTTTCATATAATATATGATTGTATACTTTCGCCAAACTATGATATATAGTATATATTATTATATTTTTGATTCCTTCGTCAAAATTAATTATTAAACCAATCGTTAACTGACCATATATGAAACTTCAACAATAATGAATATTCGTTTATAAACAAAATGTCACATTGAGTATTTTCTGCATTAGAGCTGTCGTACGTTAGAGGATGTTTACAAAGTTATAAATAACTTTTGACCTAAATACCAACGCCTAAATGTCAGCAAATGCATTACTTACTGGAATTGTTAGGTTATAGTGACAAATATATGTACCAGCACCTCTCCGTGTTACATTTTGCTTGTTTACTAACACCTTATTGCTTGTGAATAACAGGTAGTTAGGTAATAAATGTCTGAAAACGATGTATTTTTGGCCGTATATCACACATTAAAAATGTATTATCCTTATGTAAAAAGGGAATAATTATCTATTGCTCAACATAAATTCAGAGCAATAATTATCGCGCTTTGTTTACTAGTATTTTAATTAAATATCAATTATAAATATTATAAATAACGAATATTGGTGAGTCCCAGTCAGCTAAATTTGCTAAAAAGCGATTAGAAGAAATTAAAATATATTTACCTGTCTGTGATTTAGTCAAACAACAGTTAAAGCAGAGACAGAAAACTCAAGCTGATTTTGAAGAAGACACTAAACAATTATTTAAACCTATAATTGAGACAACAAAAGGTATTCAACCTATACTTGAAAAAACCGCAGCGGCAACACACAAGATAGCGAAGAGGACCAAACAACTTCTACGTGAACATCCCACTGAGATAGCTGCTCCATTACCGATTGAGGAAGAAGAAATCGAATAACAAGAAGAAGAACCTAAACGACTGAGCAGAATTAATTTATACGATAAATTAAATGATCAATATATAACGGAGATTAACTTAATTAAGGATGGGACCAATTTGGCTAAATATGCAGTTGAAAGTTTTAATGACAAAAAAAATACTAAAACAAAAACACGCCAAGGAGAACATTAGTCGTGAAACGTGGTATAAGTGGCTTTTCAGAATTCTCTATACACTAATCAGACCAGAAACGATAATTCAAAATTTATGAAATATACAGACGCCATCAATGCTCATTTAGAATTTATCAGACTGACACCTCAGCAACTACAGCAAGTATAAATAATGGCAGAGGAACGGGAAAAAGCAAAAACTAGAATACCGTCATATAAATTACCAAAGTCACCCGGACATCCATCATTGGCACAAACATCACCACCACCAACACCTCAATTATTATCACCAGCACAACAACAGGAGGAAGAATAATACTGGCCATCGGACTCCTCTTCTGGAAGTGGCCTTACCGCACAGGGAAGTGGTCTTATTACTCGGTGTCCAAACAACGTCCTTGCTGATGGTGAACGACTAGAAATTCTGATTGAAGGAAAACGAGCAGGTAATAATTCCCCAGAAATTATTAATGAAGCAACATATATTTGTAAAAGATTATTTACAGGCGGTATAATGGATATGTATGTGTATCAATCTCTCATTTATGAAATTCCCGATGATTATTATAGCGACTAAGTCACTGAACTAAGTATGTAATTAAATATAATGACTATTTAAAAAATGATAGTACATAGTACTCAACGTGGACCTATCATGGTCAGGGCAATTAACTCTCGAATTCCGATTTACAAGACAACCTACGGAGATGGGTTAGGTGACATTGTACAGGGTCTATTTAGGAGAATAGTCCCAAAAGCAATACCAATTGCAAAACAGATAGGAATAAAAGGTATTTATGTTGTTCGTGAAAAAAGTATAGGTGCTTTTGGTAATATTGCTTGCAAAGCATTCTCAGCCATCAAAGATAGACTAGCCCAATTAATACGTAGACCTCAAGCGGTCCGACCTCAGCCAGTAAATTTACCTAGCACTGAAGTGATGTCCGCAAGTGTAAGTAAAATAATAAATCAAGCCGCTAATCAAAAGCTAGTGGAGTTAGTTGAAGTCCTAATGTCAGAAAAGGAAAAAAAATATAACGGCTAGTCTGAAAGCAGGAAGCGGACTTCGTATTAGACGATAATAATTATAATAAATATGTTCAAACGTATAAGTGATCATGCATTTGACATGGACGCACCAGTCCTCAAAAATGAGTCTATACGTGATTATCAGTATTATTCTTGCGACACACGAATTCCAAATCAGCCGGGAAGGATTGACCTTCAGGTTCATGATACAAGTAGATATTTTCTACCTTCTGAAGCATTTATTGAAATCGAAGGTGAGATATTAAAAGCAGATAACACTGCATATGATGCTAATGTGAGCGTCGGATTTGTTAATATTGGTATAATGGCATTGTTTTATACCGCTAAGTACATGATTGACTGAAAAAATATTGAATCAATTCAGAAAGATGTTGACGTTGCTACAACAATACTTGGTCTTGCAAGATATAGTGACGATTAGTCAAGATCAGCTGCCCATCAATGACGTTTGCAAAAGATACTTCTGATTCTCCAGAACACCAACAATATGAAATAGGACGACCACAGGTTTTTGCTAGTAACGCCCCAGCAGTCGTACAAAATATGATTATTAATATAGATCCAGATTTCAACTTAGGATTTAGATAACGTCGAGTGATGATAAAAGGAAATAAAAGAATATTTTCATGTGCAATTCCACTATCACATATCTTTGGATTCTGTAGAAATGTCAGAAACGTCATTTTCGGAGCCAAACATACATTTGTACTAGTACAAAAGGCTGCAAATTATGATGCAATATGGAGACACGCCAGTTATGCTGGTATAGTAATTCTTACAAAACTTTCATTGTGGATGGCGGTCTTAGTTCCTTCAATATCTGAAGAGCAACGATTAATGTTTTTCATGAGTCAAGGTGGTAAATCAATAATATCATTTCTGACAATGACCACAAATGCTATTGAGAGTAATATTAACGGTTTATTTACATGGCAAATAGCCTCTCAGCAGGTTGTTTCTGCACATAGACATATATTTATTGTATTACAAAATGATGCACGAGTAAATGACCAAACGCGTAGTCACATGATATTTGACACTCTTGGTGTTTCTGAGGTTTCATTAAGGATAAATGGACATCAAGAACCACCCGAGGATATATTACTGAATTTTGATCAAACTCATGTAGCACGTTCGTCTTATGATGTTTATGGGCCGTGATCGAAATGTTGATACTGGATTACAAATATCTCAGTTAGATTTTACAACCTTGTATCCAATATGTTACTTTTCACTCGAACATTTAGATTTAACCAGACAATCTGTAGTCGTTATAAATTTTCGAACTAGTGTAACAAGAGGAACTATCGATAATTATAGAGCAATTGCTGTTATACTTAGCGATAAATCAATGCTCCTTGAAGGTGTTGGTGGACGAATGGGAGTCATTGATGCTCCAGTAGAAAATATGTAACACGTAATTAAATCATTCATGAGTAATATAAATGTCATATAATCACGTTAATGTTACTCTGTCTCCTGGTCTGATAAAAAGACTGCAATCAGCATCAAACATTAATTGTGGAATAAAAATATCGTTGAAAAAGGAACAAATAAGCGGTTCAAATAAATTATCGTTGACCGATCGTCATTTTAAAAACTTTAATGAAGCAAAAAATCAAATAAAGGCGTCAAACTTTGTCTGCAGGCGCTATCAAAGATGCTTTTAAAACGGGTGGTATATTTCCCTTTCTCGCAGCTATACCAGCATTTTTAGCAGCTGCAGCCCCCGCAGTTGCAAAAGCTTCTGCATTAGGTGCTGTTAGAACTGCTGTTAGCATGGCATTAAAGAAAGCAATTGGACAGAGAATCAAAAGAAGGAAAAGGTCTCAGATTACCAGGCACCCCGCCTTCAAGGTACGGAAAAGGTCTAAGACTTCCAGGGACAGTTTACTGATCTCGCCTATGTCTAATTTTGATTTATTGGATGCTGCTAAAAAGCTGAAAAAATAGAAAACTTTAGAGGAGTTTTTATGCAAGATCAGTTACCAAAACAACCTAACAATATTGAAACAGATATTATTAATCTCGATAAAAACTCTGGACGGGCACGCATTGATTAGCATATGCAATTGATCCACGTGGAATTATCTATTTTGATTCATATGGATTAACGCCACTAAAAGAGTTTCTTGATTATGTCAGTGATAATACTGCTCCAATCTGGTATTCTAAGCTACCAACACAAACATTAACTCATCCACCAATATGTGGTCGTGAAGTACTTAATGTACTTGATGCTGTATCCATGGCACACCCAGGAAAGCCACCTCATAAAGTCGTTCATGAATATACGGTAGATATTTACGGACGACCTGCTCGTGGCAAAGCTCAGGGGCAAGGTGATTTATCTAAATATTGCAACCCTCGATCAATTCAGAAATGAGATTGATGATTTATTAAATATTACAAGCGTGGATCAAAACGAAGTGGTTGTTTTTTAAGACAAACAAGGACGATTAAAGACAAGCAATATACAATTACCAGACGTACTTATACGAATTCCTACTTCAGTTGCTGATAATATCGTTACTTTTACTGATGAGGGTAAAATACAAAATTCAGGTAAGTCAGTTAACGACTATGTCAAGACGACTGGCGTTGTATTTAGAGGAGACGTTATTATGAACAAAAATAAAATTACAGATCTTGTATATCCAACCACAGATAGTGATGCCACAACAAAAACATAGGTTGACGATCAGGAATCTAAGTACGTATTAACCAACGGTAGTATAATGCGTGCAATTCTAATATGATCATAATGGTATTAGAAACTTAAAAACACCAGAATCTGAGTTTGATGCTGCTACAAAAAATACGTCGATGATAAAGAAGTTCCAATCAGTAATGAAATAGTCACGATCAAAACTGATTTTACTGGCCACGTGAATACGTTTTTGAGTTTTTGCAGGAATATAAACCGAATTAATAACGAATTGTTTGGAAGTCCACCAAGTGTTGATATAAAACGTACTGGTATTAAGACAAAAAGTCAACGATATTATCGGTGGAATTACGGATAATTTTAAAAAACAAACCTGATTAAAATTCCTCACACTCTGATAAGAAATATTGTGTATAAATTTGCATCTGGGTTTGGATCGTGGACACCAGAAAATAAAACCATCAAGCATTCTAAGAAGAACACTTGTATATATAGGATGACCGTACTTAGCGTTGCAGAGTTTAGGATATCCCCTACAACTCCATCAACTGGTGATTTTTCTATAACTTTATCTGTGTTGTTAGATAAAGATTCCGAAGGAACGTTTACGCTGGGATCATCGAGTAAAAATTGATCTCAAGCTTACTGGTAGTGTTCAAACTTTGTAACTCAATTAATTACTTAACGTCATAGTATAACGGATAAAATATCTACGTCTTCTATCGATGTTCAGCGTCACAGATAAAATCAAACATGTGAATGTCCGGCCAAATTAAAAAACACATCGACCATTATACAGTAAAAGTAAAAAATATCATAGGCGTATGGTTTTCGTTGATATAGATCTTTGCTCAGTTTCTGCTATTGTTGTTGGATCCGAATTAATATTATCGACTTTAATAATGACAGGTCCAGCAATTATAACAATTATTCTTTCAACTTCAACGACTATAACAGGCATTCTTATTATTATTGCTAAACAGATAGCTACATGTGCGAATGATAAAATGCGTGAGTATATTATAAAATTACACACAGCATCAGCTACTTACTCTAAACTATCTGGGTATATTTCCACGTATATCAGTGATGGAAAAATATCTGATGAGGAGTTTGCAATGATAATTAAAACCTATGATGAAGCATTCATAATCACTAATGATTCTGGTGACAATAACCAGAATAAAATAAATGGAGAATAAAACAGTAATAATAACAATAATGTCAACGTCTGAATATTGAATCGAGAGAGTTGTTACAGCAGATCGTCACTTATACAAATCCTTCAAAAACTACTATGTTATCAATAAGTTCGCCCAATCCTAAATTCAGCGTTAACTTTTCAACTGCAATTCTAGTAAAAGAGATAGCATTAGCTCAATTACGTGTTTATTATAGCTGGCCTAATATTAGCTCAAAACCATTTGGGGGACTACAGCTAAATAATTCATTAGTATACGCAAATAAGAATAAATCTGATGGAACTCCCGATTGGCAAGTAGTTAATATTCCAACTGACAGTTAGCAAATAGAGCAAATCAATGAGGAATTCCAGTGCAGAATTAGGTCTATTACTGGAAAAGAATCCAAGATAGCAATTACTGTTTACAAACCAACATTATCGTCGGTGATTGAAATACATTCTCCTGACTATGATGAGGATATTTACCAAAGTTCAATTAGATTAATGTTAGGATGGCCTAAAGTCGCACCTGTTTATCAGGTTCCACCAGAACCAAAATGATCCGACTTTGTCACAAATGTTAAAAAATTTATACAATTTCCAGAATATCGAAAAGTAGAAGCTCATCAATGGAAATTGTATTCTGGTACTGATAGAGTTGTGCACTGTATAGATCGAATACCAGAATATTTTATAAAATATATTGATGCCAAGAAGAATGCACCAAAAATAGCAACACTAAATATTGACCTAATAAATTCTTATGCTAATACGATTAAATCTGAACATGAACGTGTGTTTTAAAATATACAAAATTTACTTTTAAGTATTAATGTTTCTTACAATGATGATTTAAAAAACGAAATAATTGAATCAAAACAACATTTGAATCAAGTTGCTCCAGACCTAGAGTTCATGAATAATGTTTTTGTTAACAGAGAGAAAAGATTAGTACTAAAACCATCGAATCGAAATATAACTATTGAAAACAGTATAATTAATGAAAACATTCCAGCTCAACCTGTTGCAGCCGATCAATATTTCACAACAGTTTTTCTAAAATATTTCGGAATTACAAGAGAACAATTACCAACATTTATAATACCTGGATTTAACACTGAAGAATTAAAAAAATCAGTTAATGATTTTATTGATGAAAACTTGAAAAGAATATGTAATTGATGGAAAAAATTAATCCGGTTTCCAAATGTTCTCATATAAAATAATGACCCATATGGAACAGGTCGTCAGATCTCCTCTAATATTGTTAATATAACATCCACCATTGCACTGGATTTAGTATGCGATATAATTGATAGCAGCTAGCACGTCGACCTCTATAAGTCTAATCAGGCCCAGCAGGGATACATATTATATTCGTCCAGCATTCAAACACCACCAGGGTAGCTTATTGAATCTGAGCCTATAAATCAAGTCTATCTGCTTGTTCATAATTCATTATTGTCAAAAATGAATTTCAAACTCACAAATCAGGATGGAAATATAATTGATTGGTGAAACGAAACTCTATATATTAATTTATATATACGCTCATAGAGTAAATATTATAATTAGGAAAAATAATAAAGATATTTGAAATTGGGTAATAAAACTGAGATGGTCTAGATAAAATCTTTGGTTAAACTCCCCTTGAATATCAATAGCAGCAGGGAGGGGGTAAAGGACAACAATTGGGTCGCTTTACAGGTAAACAAAACCGCCTTAAAAAGTCTGAAAAAATACGTCAACAATAGTATAACAAAACTGAGCTAACATAACCGTATGGAAATATAATCAGTTAGAGACTTTGGTTTAGCGTTGTTGACCATTTGTCAGTTTCTGCAGGAACCTTTATTTTTCGTTAAGGATTTGAGCACAATTTTGTAGGGTTCTCCCTCCCTACTGCTGAATTTCTATAATTGTCTGTATTCTTCTATAATATTCAATTGATCACACACACATAATGATGATTCTAACTCCTCCAACTCATTTCATTTATAGTTACTATCAACTGACAGAGGTTTTCTTGGAAGTCTACATTCTCGACAGGATTGCATTCTTGACTTTAATATTATAAGTGCTTTTATATTCAAGTGCATCATTTTTTGTGGATACATTTGGACCTTTATGGAAAGGGTTCTGAATTATTAAATAAAAACAAGTAATTATGCATATTCTAGAGATTAGAAAAATTTTCCTTTAAATACTAGAGACATACGTCAGTTTGGAATGATGGTCTCGAAATTCAGTGATATACATAGAATGTTCAAAACTATTTAGAAATGTAATCAGCGAAACGCAATCAGGTTTGAAAAGAGTAAATGTATTTGAGATTATACAAGATCCATTAATAATAACATTGAACAAACAAACAAACAAGCAAGATAAACAAAATAAGCAGCATCAGCATCAAGAACAGCTACACGAAGGAAGATATTTAAGCAATTAAAGTCTTTTGGGATTTTTTATTAGTCTGGAATCCGTTAACGTATTTGAATTTAACCACTAGTACCTGAAATGGCTTACAATCATCCATAGTGATCTGTCTCGCTGCCTTTAAAGTAATGGACATTATTCATAAGGATTGCATTCTGGACAAAGGGACAAGAGCGTCCTTGACTTTCACACAAGGCATGCGTGACATTTAAACGAGGTCGTGCATTATACATATATGTTACTCTAAATTAAAAGGCAGAGCACTTGTGAATCATTCACTTGTTAGGTCCAGATCAAGAGTGTCTGTTTGTACTTTACAGGTAAGTATTTTCTGTTTTGTTACTCACCCTTAAAAGTTAAAGATTTCTGAAGTAGCTAGTAGTTGAAATATTATTTTTAGTTCTCCTGTTAAATTACTATTATAATGTAGCGCAATATGGTATTGTTTTTAAGATTTGATGTTCATTTGTATTTGTATGAATTTACTACTAGCTTCATGCTAAAATTTAGTTGCGAATAAAAATATTCTTTAGATAATAAAGTATAATGATCAATGATCTAATCCAGGTCGTTATTCTAAATGAAATGAAATAAAACACATATCATTAAAATGTTGATGGCATCAATCGCAACTATTGAATTTTAGGCTCTCTGAATACAAGCAATATTTAATCACCTGTATGGTATTCTAAAATGCAGAAAACTTTACAAGCACATGAAGTTGTAGATCATATGAAAATTATTTAATATGTATTGTAATATGTATTTATGTATTTTTCAATACAAAGGCTTTTATATGTTGCATCTTTAGAATGTAGTATATATAACAATAAAACTTGGTAGGTCCAGATCAAGAGTGAGTGAGTGTTTGTATTTTACAGCGATCTCCGCTACCTCTCGTTGCTAATGCTTTCCCCACAAAACGATGTAGCCGTACCTACACCATTCTAAGTGACACCTTATCTTTAAGAGGGTCGAACTTTCATCTCTCTTTCTCTCTCATCAATATTCAAGGCATCTCTTAAAGTAACGATAAACTCCTTCTCAAAGAAGAAACATGACGAAGGTTATGTTAGAAAACAACTAAACAACAGCAAGTTGTCTAGCATGATACATTGAATGTGGAGTAAGAATAGTAATTTGCTACATTTTTGAGACTTTTTATTGCTACCTTCTGGAATAATTTGCTTATATTTAGAATATATTGTTATATCTTTCATGCTAAAATACAGTCGGTATGTAGAATATTCCACCCTTCCCCTAGTTGATAATGAGACATTTATTTACACTGCATTAGCAGTAGTAGCCAATATTGATAAAAACTAAATATCACAGTATGACTTAAAGAGTTTAGCAGAAGAGTTAAGGACATCAAGGATTATTCTCTATAGCCAAGAAGGTTTATGAATTTTTTGGAAAGAAATCATTACATATTCCGAAATATTCTTTGACATTGATAAATGTGAGGCAAACTTTTTCATGGCATGCTCCATTTAAATGCAAAAGACTACACATTTAATACAATGCAGGGCAACATTGATGTGTCAGTTCTAAGACTATTCTTAGTAACATTATAAAGCAAATTTAGAAAACAATTTTCCTAACATTTAGAATACTCAAAAATCCAATTTCTTCCAACACTCATGTGTTACCTTTGCCTCCTCCTCTTCGTCAACTTAAAAAATTAATTTTAGTAACTCAAATTAGTATTTCTTTTACACACAAAGTTAAACAAATTTGTAAGACGTTGAAAATGTTTGAATAATTGTAAGGAAGCTCAAGCAATCATAAGTAATTAAAATTATTAAGCAGTGTCACTCAATAAAATGGTATTACTTAACAAGTATCTTATTAAGTAGATTGGTATTACTAATTAAATATTTTATTCGGTAAACTTCGCCTGGATCTGTGGTTCTTTTCTGGATTTTCCCCGAGTTCTTTGTCCGCCATTTATGCTGGTTCCGATGTATAGCACACCTACTAGGCGTTAAGCCCTATAACAACAATAATACTGCAATAATATTGTACATGATGGCTATAAAATAAATTTAATAGTACATATATAGCATATGGCGTGCAATTCTAGAACAGCAACCGAGCTATATAAACATATCTACATAGATAATCACATTTTAGCAATAAACCATACAACACAAAAAATTGAACACTGTGGCTGCCGAAGTTAACACAATGATACTGGATGCAATTCTAGCATAACAGCAGCAGGTAAACAACGAACTATCAAAACATACTTTCTATAAGAACAGGACAACGAAAGTCTCAGACAGCTTATGTTAGTTGAGGAGTATAGGAGCTGTGTCCTTGGTGACATTAGGAGTTATCTTTACACTAATAAAATTGAAAACTTGGAAACATATGCTATTTCTGCTGCATTCAATAACTCATAACGTTTCTACTGTTAGCAATTATTTCACTCAGCATTCTTCTGATAGAAAGTTTTTTCATTCCAATAGGATTCTCAGTAAAACTCTTTCTGGCACAAGTGCTAAATATCAAGCATTTAAGAGACTTGATTCAGACTTCGTGTCTGTTCAGACTTGTACCTATTATCATAAAAAGAACACGTCGTTTATGATTGCTACAAATTGAAATATAAGCATCAGAATCAAGATAGACCTATCCCAAATTGCTCTTATTCCTAAGAGGTCAAGCTCAAAGCAATGTGTTGAAAACAATACATTTGTTGGGTTTTAAAGACCACAGTCTGATTGTGTTTTGGAGAATTTTGAATCATTCATGTCGATGGGTTCTATATCAGTCTTGGGTGATTTGCTCGATCCTATACATTCTAAAATTTGTGGGATACATGAGCTTATCAGAGTCTTTAATTTTCATGTATCTTGCCTTCTTCTGAGAAGAACTGATCTAATGAGTGTTCTGATTCAATGAGTAGAATGTGGCTTAGTAAATGTTTCTCTCAAGTTTGTTAATTTTTTATCAGACTTAGTTTTGGAACCTGAGATAGTCGGTTTAATATATACGTTGTCCGTTGAAGTCATTCAATTGTTGCTTGGCAATGACTTAGCTGTAGACAATGTTGTAGTTAATCCAATTGTAACTGAAAGCCTTCTGTGGATCAGAAAATTGATCCTATTGACAAAGAAATCCCTGATTGATTCCCAGCTTATACTGTTACAAGAGCTATGTCAAAGAAAGCGCATGAGAATTATTTTGATAAGGAATGTGGTCCTTTAGCTCACACAGGTATTTGTCAGGCCTTTGGATCGGTCAAAAGGTGTTGATCATAATGATCCTCTTTTGAATACTCATTCTCTTTTATCTGAGCAGGAAAGGGTGACAAACGACAATCACTTGTCGTAGAACTGGAAAGTGATCATAAGATCTCCTATTTGTTTCAGAGGGTCATTATTGAAAGTGAAGCTAGTGAACTACCTGTCTAATACTTAATTAAAAATAGAGTTTTGATGAGACAATAGAAAAATTGGAGACCTCCCGAGATACCTGCTAGAGGCTAATGGTTGTGAAATATCAGATTGTGGTTCCGAAACCTTACAGACAAGAAATAGTTTGTTTGGCCCATTAAATTTCTTTCTTTGGTTATTTAGTGATAAGTGAAACGCATCACAAGATCTTTACTCACTTCTACTGGCTAAACAATCAAACGTGACGTGTGCAAGTTTGTACATATTGTCATATTTGTCAAATTGTATGAAAACGATATCAAAAGATACCTGAGGCGCATTTGCAACTGATTTCTGCATCTGACGAACCATTCAGTAGAATTAAGGTAGATTGTGTAGGTCCATCAACAAAGACCAGGCAAGGCAACTAAATGTGTTGACCATAATCTGTGCGTCAACATGATTCCCAGAGGCAATTCCTTTGTGTCTATCAACAAAAATTCTCTTCAAAATTAAGACAAATATTAACTTAAACAATTACTGTCTGATTATAAGCACTTGTTTCCAGACGTGCCTACAAAGACAAACACAATTTTTCACGATGTTGTATCAGTTAATTCAAAACCCACATGAAATAACACCCGAGCAGGCTAAATCCTATAAAACCCACACACTTATAAGTCCAACTCCTGGAGCTTGTCCTAAAACTCAACAACTTTGAACTTAATGAAGAAAACTACCTACAAATCAATGTAACTTTAATGGGTACTAAAATGGCCCCTTCGTGTGCTAATATTTTCATGGGAAAACTTGAGGGTCGGCTCTTAGCCTCGGTTGAGGGTACACCATACCAGTGGGTACGCTTTATCGATGATATAGAAATGAAGTGGCAGTATGGAAGATAAAGTCTGGATGACTTCATATCAAAGGCAAACAACTTCCATCCTTCAATAAAATTCACGACAGAAATTTCCAATTCAAGCCATGTTTTCCTGGACACAACAACCATACTGGTGGAAAACAAATTACACACACACATTTCTCGAAACTAACCGACAAACACCAGTATCTCCTCCCCAACCAGCTGTCATCCAAAACACTGCATTAGGAACATTCCATATAGCTAGGCACTGAGGATACGCAGCATTTGCTCCGACGATGAAAGATTCCTAGAAAGGTCTGAAGAGCTGGCTAAACTTTTAATTTATTGAGGCTACGACAAAGACCTGATTGCGGAGGCACTCCAAATGGCCAAACAAACAAACCGTGATGACCTACTCAGATATTGACAGAAAGAAAAGGTTGATAGGATACCATTTATTCTGACCTATCATCCAGACAATCCCAAAGTAGGTATAATCATCGCAAACCACTGGCCAACCGCGCTATCGTCAGTCATACTAACCCTAATACTTCCGAACAAACCTGTAGTAGTTTACCTGAGACAAAAACACCTAAAGGACATAAAAGTCAGGGCAAAGCTAACGCCAATCGATAGTCAAAACCAACATAGTCAATCTGGACCCTATGGCGATAAAAGGTGCAAAACCTGTCAACATATGACAGAGACCAAGACATTCACTAGCACAGTGACTAAAGAAAAACTAAATATACATGGTCCAAGCAAAACGCGCAAAACAGAGAATGTGATTTATCTCATCACATGTAAGACCTGTGGACTTCAGTACATCGTAGAAACAGAAAAGCTACACAAAACGATTGGATGACAAAAAAGCCCGGTCGCAGAACACTTCTCCTCCCCTGACCACACTTTCAGTGATATAATACTAATCGCTATTGCTAACAACCACAGGTGGAGTTCCGAAACCAGGAAGGAAAAAGAATCATACTGGATACGCAGCCTTAGAACATTGAAACCAAGAGGTCTAAACCAAGAAGACTAGAAAATGAAAACTATGCACTAGTAGAATTTAACATTTTCTAAATCTTCTTATTATCCTTCAATTTTTACTATAAGAATAACCGATATAGAATCAAATATCCGGGATATAATCTGCGTTACATAAATGTACAAAAAGTAAAAATAGATGTCGCTTTGGTTTGTAGACTTTTAGGAAATTATACACCGTTTTCAGTTTCCGCAACTAGTCTATACAAGCTAGTTGTATTTATAGTTTTAACACATGTGGAGACAGCCATGTAGAGGTTTACAAACACAAAGTTTTTGTGTTTATTTGTTTGTCGTATATATGTTTTGTATTTGCCTTTGAAAAAGACTCATTAAGAGTCGAAAGCGCTTAGGATAGTTAGTTACTAGTTAGATACTGTTGGTCTTCAGTTTATTGCATCTATTTTAATCAATCCCTGACACACGTGATCCCTTGGAGGATCCAGTACTCTTGAAAGGGTTGTTATTCGCCATAAGATTTGTATATATATATATATATATATATATATATATATATATATATAGTAGTACTAGGAAACCAGGTTTTCAACTCACTTTGTTTTTTTACCCTCCAAACAAGTATAAATTATCCCCCACCCCACCCCCTTTTCTTCCAAAATAAACCAGGTTTTCAACTCACCCTAGAGGAAAACCAGGTTTTCAACTCACTTTGTTTTTTTACCCTCCAAACAAGTATAAATTATAGTCCTAAATTATCCCCCACCCCACCCCCTTTTATTTCCAAAATAAAACAGGGTTTTGACTCACCCTCCCCCACCTCTTTTTTTTCCCCTACTACTACCTGTAAACAGGTATTTTGTAACCAAACAAAACAACAGGTGTTGGAATGTGATAAGCTCTTTACACAGAGGTGACTAATTTGTTAGAACAGCGCATGTGTGGAATACAATTATTCTAAAGACGGCAAACGAGTTTTACCACAAGATAACAGGATGAAATTTAAACTGTGTATTAGAACGTTTAAGTTAACAAGGTGGAAATTAAACTAGCATTAGAATGAAAATGATATTATTTTAGTTATATTATATCTTAAGTTTAGATAAAATTTTATGTTACTCATATTTTTTATGATATTTTTTTTCATACTTGCTAACCCTCATTGGTAGAATGTCTGTTAACATATTGTCAATAATACGAAATTCACGTAATAAATCATCCATATTATATTTAACTCCTCGTAGGTAAGACCGGATGTGATCAAGTAGTTTCTTATAAGTTTTAATTGATGTTAAACAACCGTGCTTCTTTATCAAAAGTCTTGGTTCTACTTTTTTACACGCCGCTGTAAGTGAAACACCAATACCAGATATAATTAACAAAAAGGGATTTAACGATATCCCACTTGAAATTATACCAGAACTAGTCATTAACAAGGGTAGATAAGATATTACTCGAAGGATCTTGTTGTAGTATTTGTAACATTTTTTCACACACCAAAGTTTTCTATGATAATATTTATAATATTGTATTAATGCGTCTACATCTTGTTTTGGAATATCTTTTGAAATATGATTGAAATCAACTATACTTCTTTTCATTATAATATTAGTTCACATAGTCCTATGTTTGGTTAATCCATAATAAGAGCTGGTTGTTCAGCTATAAATTCCAAACACCAGAGAAAAATTGCTAATTGTAAAGTTTTATCAACTGGTTCAAGTACAAATTCTTCTTCAGAATTTTTGTTTATTATTACAGATAATACTCCAGATGAGTCATCATTTGGATGACGAAATAGATATTTGGTAGATATTTTAAACTTTGCACTGCTAAGCACTGACAATCTATACACACCAGTAACTTCTGCAATATATTTGATAGAATTATTTTTTGGTGTCCACCCAGTATAACCAGTATCAACAGTATACACAATATTTTTAATCTGTTTGTGAGGAATTTTAACCATACTCGTTTTCTCAACAATATTCGGAATTCCACTAATAATATCATTGAGTTCTGTGTTAATATCATTAAATTTTGTTTTGATATTAGCGAGTGTAATGCCAACATTTGATGGATTTCCAAAAAATTCATCTCTAATTTTGTTTATGCTTCTGCGAAAACTTAAAAATGTGTTCACGTGACTGGTAAAATCATTTTTGAGTGCTGTGATTTCATTAGTAATTAAAGCGTCCCAATCATTGACATATTTTTTAGTGACAGCATCCCCATCCTCAGTTGGGTTTCCAAGATCTGTAATCTTATTTTGTTTCATAACAATATTCCCACTAAATACATCACCATCTTTTTTAACAAAATCATTAACTGACCTACCAGAATCTTGTATATTACCTAGATTGTTAAAAGTAACGATATTATTAGCAATCGCAGCAGTATTTCGTACAACTACATCTGACAGTTTTACATTACTCGTCTTTAATCGTCCTTCTTTGTCCTGGAAAATGACAACTTCATCTGGATCTACGCTGGTAAGATTTAGTAAATTATTGATTTCATTTTTGAGCCGATCAAGAGTTGCATATTTGGATAAGTCACCTTTAAAACTTTTTGTGGATAAATCTCCTAATAATGTTCCAAATTTTGTATAGTAGCTCATTATTTACTATCCTAGATAAAATTATCAACACTAGTTTAATATTATACAAAAATGGCAAAATCGTTGATATTAAACTTTGATACAGAGAGACTAGTGAAGCATAAACATAACAATGAACTTCCTGATTGTCATTATCTTATTGTTGGGCGAACTGGATCGGGGAAAACAAATTTGCTTATGAATTTGCTTCTTGGTGATAATTTTAACTACGACAGAGTTTATATTTACACAATCAATCCACAGCAAGATAAGTATGAGTTATTAAGTGAGTATAATAACAAGCTTCGTGATGATCTTAAAGCTGGTGAAGATTTTTTTATAATTAGGCAGCCAGAAGATCTTATTCCAGTTAATCAACTTGATGCAGATGAACATAAGATAGTAGTTTTTGATGATATTCCGCTAAACAACATGGAGATGAACAAAATAAGATCATATTTTTCACTATCCCGTAACAAACAGTGTAATTCTGTTTATCTCGCTCAAGGATTTTATAATGTTGATAGGTTTATTAGGCGAAATACGGGTTGTTTTATTTTATTTCCAGGATTGGATAATGTTGACGTTAGAAATATTGCAAGCGAGCAATGCGGTGGCGTGACAAAAGATAAGTTTATTGAACTTTACCGTAATGCTACAAAAGATAAATTTAACTTTTTCTTATTTGATAAACTTACAAATGATCCAACTAAAATGTTTCGCTGTTGTATTAACAGTTACTTACAGTAAAGCGTTTCAATTTTATAAAATTTATAATTATAATAATGGACAAACGAGCAAGATACAGACAACACATAGAAGACCTAAAAAAACTTGCTCAATCTCAGGCATCACTTAAGCAAAAAGTACAAGAAGCACGACGTGGGCAAGTAACTGCTACAGAAACAACAGCTACAATTTTCAAGCCGGTTACTGAAGCATTATTAGGTAAACAACCTGAAACTAAACCACTGTCAGAAGAAGAACTTAAGCAACTACAGGAAAAAGGTTTGGTTGGAATTGTTAGAGAACAACAGGAAGCAGCTGCTGCAAAACTTGTTACTAGATCTGATGAAGAAAAGAGAAAACTGATTGAGGCACTTACAGCAAATATAGCTGATCCTGCGGTTAGACAAGCTGAAACAGATCGATTGATAAACAATCCACTGGAACTTGAGCGAAGATTAGCAGAGTTAACAACGCAAGGAATAACAAATATTATAACAAGTTTATCAGGAGAAATAAAAGATATCAAAGAGGAGCAACAAAGAGTCGGTGATCTTACTGTAAAGTTTATGGAAGTTGGAGATCAAAGACTTCATTTTACAAAAAGAGCAAATGATGAGATAAAAGTTAGTGAATATAATGATTTTTTAAACAAAGAAAATATAAGGGGTATTGATGATATAAGCAAGTGGACTGATGCAGAATATCAAGCATTAATCGATAAATTTGATGTAATATTTAATGACGGAGCTGCTGCTAAAGATGAATTAAACATGGTTACAGAGATTGATAATATGATTCCACTTTATGAAAGAATGAGAAAGGGTGTCATTGCTCTCACGTTTAAAAAAACAGCAGAAAATAGCAGAGCAAAACCTTTTGGTAAAGGGTGGAGTTTTAAAAGAAAATTTGATAAACTCGATAAATCTCGTGTAGAAAAATATAGAAAAGAAAAAACAGGAACTGGTGTAAAAGTATTTACTTCAACTACTGAAATGATAGGTAGATTAATGTTATTAATATCATCAAAGGAAGCTGGGAATGTTAGTGTTGAACTTGATAATGAAATCATTGACATACTTGATCATCTAAGATCGAGTGAATTATTAACATCTGACGAATATGAAACTTTACACCGCGACTTAATCGCGGCGACTTAATTTTGTAAAATGATATAATATTAAAGGAATGCAAACAACATTATTACTAAACTCTAGCGAGTCTACAGAAGATAGCGCAAATTTTTCAGTAAATTATATTCCACCTATAGAACTAGATCCTACAAAACAATATGAAATTGGATTAATTTCTTGTACTTGCTGGAATGCTATACCTAACGTGAAAAATGATGTTAACGATGAAATGTATTTTACTATGATTACAACATCTCCAATATCTACAACAAAAAAAATAAAAATTCCACAAGGAGCTTATAATATTGAAGATCTAAACAAGACAATCAAAGAGCTCATAACAGAAGCTAACGGTGTGGCTGATAATTTTGAATTAGAAGCAAATTATAACACATTGCGAACTAGGATAACTTTGAAAAATATAGCAATCAATCTTGAACCAAGAGAAAGAAGTATTGCACAACTGTTAGGATTTACTGAAAAAACTTACACTGCACTTGATCAGCCTATTACATATGACAGTGAACTGCCAGCAAATATAACGGAAGTAAATACAATATTAGTAAATTGCTCTACTGCTTCTGGCTCTTATACATCAAAAGGTAGCAAAGGTCAAACGATTTACAGTTTCTCACCAGAAGTCCCGCCAGGTTCTCTCATGCAAATAACTCCACAACATATTATATATTATCCTTTAAACGTTGAAGATCAAATATCAAGTATAAGGATGCAGTTGACAGATCAATCAGGAAAACAGTTACATGTTAGTAATGAAGTTGTAACTTATTATTTACATCTACGTGAGCAAAAGTAAAAATTATGCAACATCAAATATAATGAAACAAAGAAAAAAAGTTTATCGAAGAAAAATAGTAGGAGGATTTTTTGGAAATATATTCACTAAAGTTATTGAAAATATTCCAGGACTAGCACGTAAAGTTGCACCAATTGCTATTGACGCTGGTAAAGCTTTTGCAACTGGGGCTGCATCTGCCGCTGGGACTGCGGTGGGACAAAAAATAGCTAATAAAATAAAAGGAGATCCACCGACTGCATCTGAAATAAAACAAGCTATCTCAGAAATCGCTCCAACAAAAGAAACTCAAAAAGCTATGATAACAACAACAAAAAAATTATTATCACCAAAGGGCGAGCAGATCATACAAAAATTAATATCTAAAGTAACAATGCCGCAATAAAATTTTATATAATCTAATAAAATAAAATGTCTACTAAAAATTATCTCGAGTTAACAGAAACTTATGACATCGACAACGATGTGACAGAATTCGAGTTTGTTGAGTACCTTGATGAAAATTCTAACGAACCAAATAAAACTGGTATTAGAACCTTTAACACCAGAGACGAAGATGTATTTCTACTGCCACATAAGGCTATGTTAGAAGTTCGTGGTCAGATTATGACAGTAGCTAATCCACCTGCTGCAATTGCAGTTGGAGCAGAAGTAGCTCTTATAAATAACGGTTGGAGTCTATTCAAAAGTGCTAGATATCAACTGGCCAATCAAACTGTAGAAGATATTTCGAGTCACCTACAAGTTGCAAGTACAATTTTCAATATTATTTCATTTTCCGACGATTACTCGAGATCAACTGCAACTAATATGATGTGGTTTAAAGATACTGGACGGGGTATAGCTGAATCAACAGAATTTTTAAAGAGAGGCGCTATAGTACATGGAGCTAATGCTGATGAAAATACTGTAATTGTGAGAAATTTTCTCATTGCTAATGCTGCTGCACTAGATATTGTCGCACCTGCTGCAGATGCTAATGCAAACGCTACAAGAGTTTCTCTTACAGCAGCTTTCAATAATCTAAATATAACACCACCAGCTGCAGCTGCAGACGGTACTGCGATGTTAAATTTACTTCTTAACACACTTGATGTGAGAAATCCACGCTATAACGAAGGTTTTGCTAGGCGAAGAAAACTTGCAGCAGGATCACGTCAAATTACAATGATGCTTCCGCTAAGCATGATTTTCGGCTTTTGTCGCGATTATGATAAAGTATTTCGCGGAGTAAAACATACTCTTATTTTAGATCGAGCAGACCAAAACGATTGCTTGTTTAGATCTGGAGGGGCTGATGTACAGTTTATCATAAACAAACTTTCTTTGTGGATGCCACGTATAACACCATCAATCACTAAAATGTCAGAACTAAATAACACGCTTGATAAGCATACAAACAGAATTTACTTTAAGCAGCATAAGGTATATCAGACAGCGGTTCCAAATACTACTGACTACACATGGAGGGTCACAACAACATCAAGCGAACAACTGCCGAGAAATATCTTTGTCGTATTTCAACAACAAGCTCGACGAGGTAACCAACAACAAAATAATGCAGTATTTGATCACTCTGATGTCAGACGAATATACGCTAGATTAAATTCAAAGCAATATCCAGAACGAGCTATCGAGTGTAATTTTGCTGATGATGTTAATAAAAATATTTCTCGACCGTACATGTACCTGCTTGACGCAATACAAAAATATCAAGATGTTGAAGATGGAACTCAAATATCAGTAGAAGAATTTCGTACGCTTTATCCTATATTTCATTTTGATGTTAGTAAACATAACGAGCGAGCTGTAGACAGCACAGCGGATATTGAAATTACCTGGACACTTGGGGCGGTTCCAGTAGCGCCGTTATACGTATACGCATTAGTGATTAGTGATAGATTTATCACGGTAGATTCTATTGGAGGTAAAATGACAGTTCAAGTTTAATCTACAGTTGTTATATAAAATGGCAAAGTATATTGTAAAAGAAGTGTATTTGACTGATGGTCAAGTTAAAAAATTAGTAGCTGCTACTGCAAAGCGAGAACAGGTATCATTAAAAATCAATCCTAATATTTCTGATGGTGTTTTAACAAAATTAATGTTAACAAAAAATCAAGTAAAAAAGTATGATCGTAAAAAAACTTTTGTTTTAAATTTGAGTGCTGCACAAATGACAGCGATGGCAAAAGAAGGTGGTTTTCTTGGTCCGGCATTATCAGTATTAACTAGTACAATAATACCTAAACTTTTGCCGGTGTTGGGAACATTAGGACTAGCAGCAGCGTCTGGAGCAATATCTGGCGCAACGAAGAAAGCAGTCGAAGGTAATGGTATCAATCGTGGAAGTGGAATAAAAAAATTGTAAATTTTATGTAAATAATATATTATAATGCCACAAAAGAAAAAGAAATCACCAACAACAAAAAAAAAGAAAGTAATAAAAACAAAATCACCAACACCAAAGTGCAAATGCATATGCAATCAAACAAAACAAGGAGGAATTATTCCGTTCGCTCCACTTTTGGCGGGACTAGCGGGAAGTCTGCTGCCAAATCTTTTAGGAATCGGACGTGGTCTAACATTACCAGGAACTCGTCGACCCCGTTGAGTAATTTTGATATCATTGATAAGTTAAAAGCGGTTCCTGGATTTCACGGAGTTTATTCTAAAGATGAGCTCTCAGCAATAAAATCACCATCTGCTGTAAGTTCATGTGTTATTAATATACAAGATTTTAATGACGGATCTGGTACGCATTGGGTAGCAGTTTATAATAATAATTATTTTGACTCGTTTGGACTTCCTCCAAGCGATGTAATAAAAAAGTATATGAAAAAATTTTTTACAAAAGTATATTATTCGTCAAATCAACTCCAACCTGTTGGAACGTCTGCTTGCGGATATTATTGTATTATGTTTATCCGACAGATGAGTAGAAATCTTAATTTTTTAAAATTTATTTTACAGTTTGATAAGCAACCTTCTCACGCTAATGATGAGATCGCAATTAATTTTATCTAAACTTATAAGTATAATAATGTCAACATACTGTCTCAAGTGTAAAACTAAAACAGAAGGTATTAATGAAACAACAGAAAAAACAAAAAACAACAGGATAATATTAAAAAGTATTTGTGCAATCTGTGGAAAAAGAAAAAATACATTTTTAAAGAAAACGTCCCCAGCGATAGTATCTCCAGCGACGTCGCTAGGATCTGGTTATCCTAATATTATTTTAGTCGACGACTAAAAATATAGAATGATATGCAACTGTGATTCTGACAGAGATTTGTGTATTGAGCAAAATAAAATTGTCGCATACTGTCAATGTTGTAACAACAGAGAAATAATAGGGTCAGGTATAGATATACATAAACTAATTGGAAAATTGCCAAAACCAAAAGGCGGTTGGACATTGCCAGGGCATCGGTATACTGGTCCATGGAATCCGCTACATCAACAACTAGATGAAAACGACAATCCATTGCCAGGCCAAGAGCCTTACAATCAAGTGGATGCAATAGCAATGCGTCATGATATCTGTTATCGTGATCATGAAAACTCAAAATTAGATTGTGATAAAGTAATGTTAGACGAATTACGTGATATGGAGCCAACAAATCTACGAGAACGTTTTGATAGAAAATTTGTTCAGGGAATAATTGGAGCAAAATATAAACTTGGACTCGGAGAGTCTCGTCAATCACCTCACGATCGGGGAAATAAAGTATATGATGATCTTGCAGTCGAACTACACAGACCTAAAAAAAAAAGTTCCAACGACGTAAAGTTGTCGCTAATGGTGTAGATGATATCTGGGCAATAGATTTGGTGGATGTATCCAATCTAGCTCAGTTTAACGTTGGCGCTGATGGCGCTCCAAAAAGGTATTTGTTTAATGTTATAGATGTTTTTAGCAAATACGCTTTCAGTATACCTGTTTCAGATAAGACAGGAACTTCAATGACCGATGCGCTAAAGCAGATAATAACAAGCACAGAAAGAAAACCAAACAAAATCTGGACTGATCATGGATCTGAGTTTTTTAACAAAAAGTTTGAACAGTTTCTAGAACAAAATAATATAAAAAGTTATGTTACAGGAAATGAGGGTAAAAGCGTTGTTGTTGAGAGATTTAATCGCACGCTAAACGAGAAAATACACAAACATATGACAGCTAAAAACACCAACAGGTACATCGATGACCTTTCTCAAATCGTAAGCGAATATAATAACACGAAACATCGAACCATCAAAATGACACCTAAAAAAGCTGTTAAAAATCCAATATTAGCAAATGAAAACATGTACCGCAGACATAAATTTAAGGTTGGTGATAAAGTTAGAATTTCTTTGATGAAAAAGGTGTTTGCAAAAGGATTTACTCCGAACTGGAGCGAAGAAGTTTTTGTAATTGATAAGGTACTTTTAACAGTACCTGTAACGTACGTTTTAAAAGATCTGGCAGGGGAACCGATTGTAGGTAGTTTTTATGAACAAGAACTACAGAAAACTGAGCAGGATGTTTTTGTTATCGAGAAAGTGATTAGAAAAAAAGGGGATAAAAGTTTAGTCAAATGGCGTGGGTATAGTGATAAATTTAACAGTTGGATCCCAACCAAGCAGATTATGATATAATGCTATTATAAATTAACTCATACTTTTGTTTGACAGATTTACATTTTACTGGTTTACATAATGATATTAGATACTGCTTACGATCGTTAGAGATCGTCATTAGATTAAAAATCTTGACAAATATGAAATCGAATTTGATATTTTTCTGTCGGCCTGGGATTTTGATATTTAAAAAAGGTTTGATTAACTGCCAGAACAGTTGTTGTTCGGCAACGGTAAAATTAAATTTAATTAGCTGCTTAGCAATGTGATACTTGACATTATACCGTTTAGTTGTTGATCTGCTGTAATTAGATCTGTCAGCAACAGTGACTATTTCACCATCATCAGATTCATTGTTATATAAAATATCATCTTCGCTATAACCAACAGATTTGTCTATAAAATCTTTGGAAAATGTAATACTATGTATGACATCATCACTGACGACCTTATCACTGACGACCTTATCACTAGTATCTTCTTCGTAGAGTTCAGCGAGTCGTTTCATCAAGTCCATTATTATAATATATTTTTATCTAATTTATTATTATAAGATGACCGATGAGATAAAATATCACCAAAAAGTTAATATAGTAAATTATAACGAACTAGCTGAAGCGGTAAGAAAATGTTTGTTGGGTTATAGTGTTGATGTTATTGTAATGCAAGGTGATTCTCATAAAATATTACTAACAGAAGCAGAAAAAGATAAAATTAATGAAAATGCAGTAACAACGTTAAAATTTAATCACGATGATATCATAGCATTTGCTCATCATTGCTTGACTAAAACCGAATTACAAAATATTATTGATCATCATATCTAAAACCAATCCTAGCATCGTATTCTCTTGAAAAAGTTGATTTTGTTGCTCCATCAGCTATAATTTTTACGACTGCGGGATTTATCTTATAATATTTCGCCGCAGCTGAAATCGATTTGAATTCGATCTCCTCATCCGTTTCGAGGTTTTTTGAAATAACAGGTTTTATTGGGCATCTAAAATTAATACCATTACTATTTTTTCCTTTTCTCACATTTTCCTGTTGCGTTACTATCTCTAGATTTTCCAATCGATTATCAGTTTGTATATTATTGATGTGATTAATAACAAGACCATTGGGTATAGATCCATTGAACACCTCATAAACAAACCTATGACCAAGATAACGAACTTGATTTGTTGATGTTCCTCTAACTGTTACCCTGATATATCCCATATTGCTAATATTACTAAGAACTTTTTTAGTTTTTCTATTTCTAATAATACCGCGATCGTTAGCCTCGTATAAATCAAATACTGGGTGCGGCTGAAACTCATCTTGTAAGGATAAATTTTCAATATTATCATCAGTGACTTTACCATTATAATGATATACACGCTGTCCCTCTGGAATATCATCGCAGAACAACGTGTAAATAAAATCTTTTCTAAATATTGCAATCCTCTCGGCATTATCTCCCTTTACACTAATATTATAACCCGCTGACGTTAATTTGCCAACAGGTATTCTAGTTTTAATGTTAATAACCGAACCAATTACATTTCCAGCGTATAAGTTATACTTTGGGTGAATTTGATAAATCTCTTGCTCACGTGCGCTTGTCAGATTTACTGTCATTATATTATAGGTAATATTTTTTATCTCTAATTGATTTTTAGCGCATGCGCAGTGTGAGGTAAAGTTATGTTTTGGGTGAACTTGATATGCTTCTTGCTCACATGTGTTTGTTAGATTTGCTGTCATTATATTATAGGAGATATTTTTTATCTCTAATTGATTTTAGCGCATGCGCAGTGTGAAAAAATTATCAATTAGATATTACATTATAGTATAATAATGTTAAAATTGCGTGATATAGCTAAGAGAAGTTTTATGGGAGAACCTAATAAAATAGCGACTGCTTTTGCAGGTTTTGATAATAGTTATCAGTTTGATAATCAAATTGTTTTAGTAAATTTTAATGCAACTAATCTTTACCACCTATTACAGACAATTGTAAAACGTGAGCTCGAAAAACACAAAAGTATCAGATTATTTGTGCAATATCATGTTATATTTTCAAAGTTAGTTATAATGGAAGAATTAACTAACAAGGAAATTGCAGAACCTTATATTAACGCAAAATCGAGACGTGTTTTGCTTGGGACTGATCTGTTATCACTATCTGATGAAATACACCAAGAAATTGGAAAAAAAATAGAGGAATTTAGTCAATTAGGTTCGGGTTGGAAGTTTGAAATGATCAAAGGAATATTGTTTCACACGATGAAATATAATGTATTACGAGGTAGTTCATACGTCGACCTGCCACCAAAAATAAAAAGTAAAAGATGTTGTATAAACATCAAAAACGTAGATAACAAATGTTTCCAATGGGCTGTTCTTTCCGCACTATTTCCAGCAGAAAAAAACGCTACTCGTGTTGAAAGGTATATCAGTCATGTGTCTAGATTAAATTTTAAAGATATTAACTTTCCAGTGGCAGAAAATCAAATACCAAAATTTGAAAAGCAGAATAATGTTTCAATTAACGTTTTCGGACTAGATGAAAAGGAGGACGTATATCCGAGATATATTTCAGAAAAAGCTTCACAATCAACTATAAATTTACTGTACTACAAAAATCATTATGTTTGGATTAAAAACTTTAACGGACTAGTTGGTAGACAGTACAATAAGGATAAGAACAAAAAGTTCTTTTGTTACCGCTGCTTGCATGGCTGTACAAGCAATGAAACATTACAAAAGCATTTGCAGTACTGTAGTGATGTGCAAAGAATAACAATGCCATCTAAAAAAGATAGTGTGTTACAGTTTGTCCATCATAATCACAAACTAAAAATTCCTTTCGTCATATACGCTGATTTCGAATGCCTACTTCAACCTGTACTTGGTGTAGAAAATAATCCTAATCAATCGAGTACAAGAAAAGTTCAAAATCATGTTCCGTGTGGAGTAGCGTATAAGGTAGTTTGTTGTACTGATTCTAGATTATCTAAATCAATCAAATTATATCGTGGTAAAAATCCAGCTGTTTGGCTTCTCAAGCAGTTGATTAACGAAGTTGATAATATATTTACTCATTTGAAAAAAGTAACGCCAATGTTAAAATTAACACCTCAACAAGAATCCGCTCACGAGCAAGCAGAAATTTGTCATATTTGTGAAAAAGCTTTTGACGATGATAAAAAAGTACGTGACCATTGCCATTTGACCGGACAGTATCGTGGAGCGGCTCATGACCAGTGTAATTTAAAATTTCACGCTCCAGATTTTATTCCAGTTATTCTTCACAATTTTCGAGGATATGATAGTCACATCATCGTAGAAGCTTTTGGTGATCCTGAGATAAAAGCTCATCTAAAACTCAATAATGTCATCAAATGCATTCCAAATAATTTTGAAAAGTACATGTCAGTTACGCTAGGTAAATTACGTTTTATTGACAGCCTGCAGTTTATGGCAGCCTCGTTAGATGAGTTAGTGAAAGGTTGTAGTAAATTTGATAACCTAAGAGACTGTTTTGGAGATAAATTTAATCTACTAGCTAAAAAAGGAGTTTTTCCATACGAATACCTCGACGACTGTAGTAAATTTGATGAAATATCTTTACCTGACAAAGACAAATTTTACTCACAACTTAAAAATGAAAATATAACTGATGACGAGTACAGGTATGCACAAGATATCTGGAAAGAGTTTGATTGTGAGACTTTTGGTGATTATCATGATTTATACCTGAAAACTGACGTGTTATTATTAGCAGATGTTTTTGAAAGTTTTCGTGAAGTGAGTTATAATAATTATGGACTAGATCCTTGCTGGTATTATTCTGCCCCTGGGTTGTCATGGGATGCTTTGCTAAAGTTTAGTAAGGTAAGGTTAGAATTACTGACAGATGTGGATATGTTCAATTTTATTGAAAAAGGTATCCGAGGTGGTATTAGCGTGATAACAAAAAAATATGCTGAAGCAAACAACAAATACCTGAAACAGTATAACCCTGACCTTCCTTCGAAGTATATAATTTATCTAGATTGTAATAATCTTTACGGTGGTTCGATGGCAGAACCAATGCCTTTTAGCGGATTTCATTGGATCACGGTTGATCGATTTCTATCAGAGACAGAAAAAAAGATACCTGACGATGTTTCCTATTTCGTTGAAGTTGATCTTGATTATCCAAATTCGCTACACAAATTACATAACGATTACCCTTTCTGTGCGGAATCGATGGTTATAGATTATAGTTTGTTATCAAAAGAACAACAAGCGTTAGCATCACCAAGGCAACATTCCATGGTCAAGAAACTAGTACCAAATTTACTTGATAAGAAAAATTATGTTTTGCATTACAAAGTTTTAAAACAAGCAGTCGATGCTGGTCTTGTGTTGAGAAAAGTTCATCGTGTACTAAAATTTAATCAGTCGCCGTGGATGAGAGGTTATATTAACTCCAACACTTCAAGAAGAGCTGCAGCGAAAACAGAGTTTGAGAAAAACTTCTTTAAACTGATGAACAATTCCGTTTTTGGTAAGACGATGGAGAATATTAGGAAACGTGTAAATATTGAAATAGTTAATGATGTCAATCGCAGAAACAAACTTGTGTCAGACGATGATTTTGTGAGCATGAAAATATTTAATGAAAATCTTGTTGCGATACAAAGAAGAAAAACAAATCTAAAACTAAACAAGCCGATCTATGTTGGAGCTGCAGTGTTAGATTTATCAAAGTGGATGATGTACGATTTTCATTACACTTTTGTTAAAAATCAGTGGCCGGCTAGTAGATTATTGTTTACTGATACTGATTCACTCGTGTATGAAATTGAATGTGAGGACATCTATCAGGACATGTACAATAATCGACATCTGTTTGATCTTTCCGATTATCCACGTGACAGTAAATTTCATGACGACATAAATAAAAAGGTTATTGGTAAGTTTAAAGATGAAATGAACTCGAGCGCTATCAAATATTTTATCGGATTACGCAGCAAAATGTATGCCGTATTGTTAGACAATAATAAAATAACGAAAAAAGCCAAAGGTCTGCCTCGTAATTTTGTTAAAAAGTTTATGAAATTTGATGACTACAAGTACGCGCTTGATGGTGGTGTTAGTTTTATGAGAGCTATGGCAATTCGAACTAATCATCATAAACTCGAAACAGATGTCATTATCAAACGTGGATTGTATAATTTTGATGACAAACGCTATTGTGAAAATGGGGTAGATACATTTGCCCTTGGGTATTGTTATGATGATAGATCTATACTCGACATTATCTTTTCCAACTGAAATTTTATCTAAACTTATAAAATAATGTTTGAAAATTTGACAATGACAAATAGCTACAATAGTAACATCAAATATCTAATGATGGACGGTAAACAATTGACAGTTGAATTTAATAATGAAACATCAGGTATATGTTTTAATGGAACATGTGACAAGTTAAAACTTTCGCTCATCAGATCTGATAACAGCATGTATTTCAATTATCTCGAACAATTGTATCAAAAGTTGCTAGCGGAATTTAAAAACTTTCACAGCCCCATTAGCCAACAAAACTATACTAAACTCACAATTGATCTCGATCGGTCAAAGGTATATTTTATCAACAAAAAATATCCTCTGAACAAACCAGAAATGAAAGATCTGTTTGAGTCCCGTCGCTGTGTGAGTGGTAAAGTAAAATTTAGTATCTATAGTCGTGATAGTGAAATATTTTTAATATCAACAGTTGAAACATTAATCATTGGTAACGAGATATAAAATAATATCATTTTCATTCTAATGCTAGTTTAATTTCCACCTTGTTAACTGAAACGTTCTAATGCACAGTTTAATTTTCATCCTGTTATCTTGTGGTAAAACCCGTTTGCCGTCTTTAGAATAATTGTATTCCACACATGCGCTGTTCTAACAAATTAGTCACCTCTGTGTAAAGAGCTTATCGCATTCCAACACCTGTTGTTTTGTTTGGTTACAAAATACCTGTTTACAGGTAGTAGTAGGGGGAAAAAAAGAGGTGGGGGAGGGTGAGTCAAAAAAGGGGG